>VYXC01011874.1:1089673-1113557 GCA_013397175.1 Platysteira castanea | reverse complement strand
TGAGGGGCGGGGAGCGGCGCCGGAGCGGGCGGATGGCGGCTCCCGGCACCCGGCAGCCCGCGCGGGTGTCCCGGCGCTGGGCGGCCGGCGGGGGCAGTGCGAGCCGGCGGAAGCGCTGCGGGCCACGGGAGGCTCCCGCAGGCACCACAACTTCGGCTTTCAAGTCGTTTTAAAGACAATTTTTTAAAAGAGTTTCTCTGTATATTTATATGCATATAATATATGTATATAAATGTCTACATATATACAATATATGTATATATACGTGTGTATACACATATACACAAATACATAAACACATAAACACATACACACGCATTTATACATGTATATATATAAATACACGTGTATATATACACATACATGTCTATATACATACATATACACACTCGGCCACAGCCTCGGGCAGGGGCAACAGGCACCTCCAGCTTTGTCGCCCCCGGATTGTGATTTTGTTGTATGTCATTTAGGTGATTTTTTGTGTGGTTTTGTTTTGTTTTTTTTTTTTCCCATCTCCAAGCCCTTCAAAGGCTGTATATCAGCCCATCAGAGTGCTTTTACAACGTGAAAATCAGTATAATTCCACGTGCACTGGGGTATGGGATGTCTGCTGAGGTGTCCTCGGCTGACCCTGGAGGATGGTGGGAAGGTGATCCCCACTTCTGAGGGAACAGTCCCTAGTGCTGGCTGTACCTTAAATTGTGCCAGGGGTTAAGCTAGAAGTTAAGGAGAGGGAGCATGCAGAATTTTCAGACTGACCTCCTGCTGTTGTTTCACTTAGCAGGACACATAGAGCAGTTGTTGTACATGTTGAGGTGTTTAAGTTACTGGGGCATGGTTCTGTTGTTTGGGTTTTTTGACAGAGTAGTATCATTATGTTTAATACATTTCAAGGTGTGGGAAGTACAAATCAAGCACTGACCAACACATTTTTAAATAGTAGTGTTTGTCAGAGCATGCTGATTGAATTTTAATGCAGGTGAATGTAATTGTTCCCAGCCACCCTGTTCCAAATAATTTGACCTGAAAAATTACTCTGAACTTTCAGTCTAGGTATATCATGTGATGATACAGACTAATTAAGGGATAAACACTCAAGAAATAGATAAAAACTCACGGTAGGCCTTCAGTGTAGTATGAAATAGAAGGTGAAATACGTCAGGATATTTTATTACATGCCCATGTAAGATGATCTGGCATCACAAATGTGAGCATGGTAAAAACACAGAAGTATGACAGTTCAAGAGTTATGGAGAGAAGCCTGGTCTGTGGTGAATTTCTAGGAAATGCAAGTACATACATTGTCTTTTTTGAGTGTTGCCACAATAAAATTGTAAATGCAAAACATACCACACTTTCTGGAAATGTTCATTAAGAAGTGGTACTGCCAAGTTCAGATGTTTTGTGAAGTTAACACTCATTGCTGTTCTTCATTAAGGTACAAATTAGTAAAAACAGGTGCATGTTTGAAGGTACGCTTCACCTGTAATGTTGTAATGGTAAAATGCTGCCCTTGGAAACCCACATGTTTGCATACAAATTGTGTAATTCTGCTTATGTGCTTATTTACAAGCATTTTTGTACATAGAGTAAGTGCTTGTGTAAATTTTGTGGATGCAGTGCTGATTTCGATGAAAACTTGGCTCCAGCTATGTCAGTTACTAGGATGAATTAGTAGTGGCTATTCTGCACTGTGAGAAAGGAAAAACAAAAGTAAAAATAATCACAATTTTTACAACAGTAATCGCTGAACAGAAAAAAGGGGGGCAGTTTTTATGATAAAGCAATAGAGAAAACTGGATTTGTTTGTTAGAAGTGTTCCTTTTTCAGGTAAAGCCTTTCTCTTTCCTGAAAAGATTTGTTTTGCAGAGTACTTCCCTCAGTCCTTTGGTGGACCTGTGTTCCCTGCTTCTTAAAACAGCTTGTTAGAGCATGTGCTGATCTGGAATGGAACAGAAGGTTTTTTCTGAACTGTTCCAGCTCTCAAGAAATACCCACAGAATCTACTTGCAACAAGTATATCCCAATCCCTTCCTACACTTCTACATAAAGGAAAGAATAATCTGCTGGGGCTATTGGTTTCTATTTTAGGTGAAGTGACAGGGTGATGTATTGTATTTCAGCTCTGGAGCTGAGCATAATTTTAAGGTTTTTATTTTATTGAGCAGGTTCCTTTCTTTGGTTCCTTGTTAAACCCTCATGAATTTTTGTTCGTTGCCCTTGCAATTTGACATTCTTACATTCACTTGTTATATTCTGGCCTTTGGTTTTAACAATATTCCTTTCTGTTGGACTCCATTCTGTGGATCAGATGTTTTTCTAAAAGTGTTGTTATTATCTGATGGAACCTTGCCTTGTTTATTGAAGAAAGTGGAAAAAGCATAATGACTAGTGCTAGAAACTGGAATTTGAAAAAAGGAGATTGATATGCAGGCAGTTGAATGCTACCCTGATGAACCAGGGGTGTTTTCCATGCCTCTGCATATTTCCTGTCTGATGAGAAGCCAGTCATTTAAAATAGATTTTTCAAGAGCAATCATTCATTTTCATGTTCCTTATTTTGTGGTCTCTGTCTTGAGAACCTCAATCTCATTTGGGGAAATGCAGAGCTTTTGCAAAAGCAGGTGAAATCAATGTATCACCTATATTTTAAGCCTTCTCTGAAAAAAAATATAACTCTAAGTAGTCAAATTTATTGGAGATATTTGATATGAATCTTTCCATACCTCAATTTCCCATTATATAAAATTGAGGTAATAAAAATACACTGTTTGCAAAATGGGCTGCTATGAAGTAAATTCATTCTTGTTTGCACAGAATTCAGATGGACACTTAGGTAATCTGGTCATGTTAGACAAGCCCATGAGTAGACTATCAGTGAATTCAGAAAATAACATGAAAGAAACAAGGTACAGAGCCACACTTTGGGCTGTGAAGACCTTACAAATTGCTGAACAACTGCTTAGCCAGCAAGCACTGCATGATGTGTGCTGAGCAAGGTGAGAGCCTTATGGGAAAAGAGCAAGCCATAGCATAACTCAAAATTCTGTCCCACTTCAGAAACAGAAGGGGCT
This sequence comes from Platysteira castanea, assembly GCA_013397175.1. NCBI lineage: Eukaryota > Metazoa > Chordata > Aves > Passeriformes > Platysteira > Platysteira castanea. The sequence goes on along the minus strand of VYXC01011874.1, from coordinate 1,110,483 downwards.
CAAATCAATAAGAAGGTAACCTACTGGTTACATATTTAGATGATATTTCAAAGTAGTTTAATCTTTTTGAAAAACTTTCAGCAACTTTTTTTTTTGTTGTTGCATTTTAGCATGTGATGGAAGCGTGTAATCTTTTACTTGAGTTAAAACATTCTTCTATCGTTGCCAGTGACCCCCATCTCATGTTGAGATAAAAGGTGTAAAAAGGGCTGTGAAGTTCTTGATCTGTTGCACGATCTTGTATGTAGGATGATCAATAAACTGTCTTACTCATTTTGCAGACTAATTTAAAGTCTGTAAGGTAGGACTAGTCTCTTATGTTAGCAGGAGTAACTGCATGTAAAGTACTTGTTAATTCTTGAACTGTTTTTATTTTGGGACTTTTTTTGGTAAATAAGAGGGGTAGACTATTTTCTGGATTCCCATCATTCTTAGGATGCTTGTTCAAAAATTAGCACTATTTAATGCATGCAGTTGTGTCTCTGTTTATACACGTGTTTATACAGGTTCATTTCTAAAAGGTGCTGGGATCTTCATCTGCTGACTGCCTCCGATCTTACCTGCAGGTTCTTAGAATCATTTCTGTTGGACTTGATAGCCACAGCAACCAAGTGTCATCAGCAATGTTAGCTAATTCTGCCTCCTTCTCCAGGGCGTTACAACACACGCTCCCAAACAGATCCTTGCAACATTTTATTGCTTAACTGTTTTTCTCTGTTTTGATAAGGAAAATGAAGGGATTTTCTGCTTGGTTAGCTGAGTCCAAGCAGCAAGCTCTGGGGAATTGTGCTGTGGTAGAACATTGATGAAACGGAATGAGGGTCCGCATATCACTTACCAGAGTGCAAAGCCCTTAGATTTACTTACAGTGCAGGTGGACTTAGATTCACTCATGACTGACAGATGATCCCTGCAAGTCTTGCCATGGTCACGTAAAGCATCATCACCCCCAGCACGAGGATGGCCTAATATAGCCATGAGAAGAGACCAGGTGCCCACTCAGCTGCTCAGGTTGGTGTCTGGCATTTTAGCTCAAAGCCACTTCAGTGGCAGAGCAAAGGGCAGTAGCTTTGCAGTGGAGTAAAGGAGTGTGGGCATGTGTTCCTGTTTGTCAGATTCTCATCAAGGGGAATATATTTGAGTGGTAACACTTTACACAAGCACAGCATTATTACCAAAGTGTATTGCTGAAAGTGTCAAAAGAGTGGTCTGTGCCCTAGAACATCTCCAGTCTGGGAACATTTTCTCTTGTGCTGGCTTAGCTGTGGTGGCAGCAGGCTCTATAAGAAGGACAGAGCAGAGAAGTCATAATTTACACTACAGCAGCAAGGTCTGCCAGAGCACCTACTTAATGAGGGGCCCTGAATGCCTAAAAATGAAGGCAGCATAATGCAGAATGGTGAAGCGAAGAATTCTGGGATCTTAGAGCTCTGGGCTTAAAGCATGCTAGCATTCATTGTCTGCTACATTTTTGGCTGTGTTAAACTTACCTAAATGAATAGATTCCTTCTTGCTGCCAGGGAAGAGCTTTTGTCTGAAGGCCATAGCAAATGTGCACACTCTTCTGAAGATAGTCTTCTTAAATGTGCAATAACAAAACATGCCTTCCTTCCCCTAAATATTTTGAGAGAAGAATGCACTTTCCAGATTCCTTAATTTTTCTGGATTGCTCCTTCTCTTTCACCATCTGCTCAACTGTGACCTTCTTTCTGGCTTGGAAGTGCTGCAGATCTTTCCTTCAGACCTCATCTGCCTCATTTTTAAGTGCTTGCTGAAGTGGTTCATGCAATTCTTGGCAAGAGATCACTCACTGGCCATGTGACTTGACGGATTTGTGAAACCCATCTCTTGCTATTTCATCACGTGTTGCAGACTTTTTCATGTGAGAGTGGAATCCCTGTTGGGAAGTATGGACTGCATTAATGAGTACTGTTTTGTAACTAATCCATGTTTGATGATTGATGAGCATATGTATTTTAGTTTCACTTGTCCTTACATATCTGTAATTATTTTCTGTCACACTCCCACCTTTTGCTTCTTGTGTGTATACCAAGAAGCAGATCCAGCTGGTCTACCAGTTAGCTGCTGCTAAAAGAGGCACAGATACTGCCTTTCCTCTGCCCTGGCTGTACTGCACATTCCTACTGCTTCCCTCGTGTCCCTCAGTCTTTGATTGTGGAGTAATACGTAACAAAAAGCCCAGTTGATTTCATGTTACTTGGATCTAAAATTAATCTCTGATATTATCTCATAATAAATTCTCTGTGAAGAAATGAAGAATTGGAGATAATGTTTTTACATGTTTTGAGCTCCCTGACACAGGCAATATAGATCCACTGTTTTTATTCATCGCAGACTGGCACAGGCTGGAAGGCCCCTCTGAGGGTTGTCTAGCCCACCTGGTAGCTTAGAGGAAGGTCAGCTTGAATCAGGTTTTGAATATCTCCAAGGATAAAAACACCACAGACCCTCTGAACTACCCATGCAAGTGTTTGAACACCTTCACAGTAAGAAAAATGGTGGGTTTTTTATGTCTTATAAAAATAAGTTTTCTCTGCAGGTTAGACTACTGTAAGTTGATCTGAATTTTCCCTCAAAATGGTCTGGTAGCTATGGTGCAAACCAACGACATCCATCTGTTGAGTTGAGGAGAGGTAGTGCAAGTGATAGCACTCACCTTCATCCAGTACTGTAGCTAATTACTCCTCATCCTAGATCCAGAGACTGCCTCTGAATAAGGAATTGGAAAGCGTCAGTATAGTTTAGAAATCCCATTTAAGTAAAGCTTTCCAAGTCCTTTTGTTGCTAGATCCAAAACAGAAATAATTTATGTATTTAGTTACTGTGATTTCTATATTTTATCATAATATGCTGGATATTTTTATTTGTTTGTTTTGCAGTATTCTTTGCTGTGAGAATAACTGATTCTTCTGGCTAAATGTAGTTTTAATATTTATTTAGCGAGCTTTATAGCCATGGTTTCCACAATCTGTATTTTGATGCCACTATTATAGTGCAGGCTGTATCTGTGCCACTTAACAAATCCTATAGTGTTCTGTGGCTGAAAACAGATTGAGACATGCCCAACCTGTTGTGCTGCATTCATTTTGGTGACCTGCCCCAAAGTTATTTGACACATCAGTAAAGAAGGAATACTGAAGGCAGCTGGATCCAGTGTTTGTGATGTCTCTGCCTGCTTAATGTCTCTGAACAAAATATTTTTCTACAAAAAAGAATTACTGAGTAGGATAATAATTGTATGGTGTGAATGCATAAGTTAAATTTCTGTAAGAGGAGGAAGCAGTTAATCTCTCCCACCAAACACTGCAGAGAGACATCATAGATAAGATAAGGTTTCTGCTCTGTATGAAGTTCTTGTTAGGGAGAGAGGTCAGCCATTAACACAAGAAAAAGGACCTGTATGACAAAGGAGGTAAGGTGACTGTGTCCAGCTGAAATATTGACAAATTTGAGCATGTTGTGAAATAAATGAGTATATAAGAATGGGGTGGGATTAGGAACTGTCATTAAAATGCTGTAAGACCAGAAGTTGTTGTGGTTAGAGATTCTTTCCCATGCCTGTTTCTGTTGCTTTTCTTGTTGTCTCCAAGAGGGGGTTAGGTAGAGTTTGAGTGCTCTTGTTTTAGGCTGAGCTCTGCAGAGAATGTGTCAGATCTCCAAGTGCATGGTGGTACCCACAGTGCCCAAATGGAACCTCTGGGGTTCCTTTATAGCCAGAGTTAAAGGCAATGCGTCATACTCATCTGGAAATCCTTAGCAAACTTGTCTCCATAGCCAGGAATGGGCCTGGATTGCAGTGCTAACTATCTCAGAATGTTTTATATTTTTAACAAAAATCATTATACCGAGGTAGTCTTAACTGTCAAACTGGGATGAGTTTAGTTTGCATTGTACATTGTTTCCTTTTATGTACTGTTTGTCTTTAACAGACTTGGCATGACTGCTTCCCAAGCAGTAAATACATCCTGGCATAATTAAAGCCGTTCCACTTCCTTTGCAAGCAAAACCTCAGAGATGGTATCTCTGGAGGGAGATGTTGGAACTGCCCCAGAAGTTGCCAACTGCTGTTTATCTATTAACCAGTACCTCAGGTGCTGTCTTTCTGAATCACTGTCCCAGACCACATCTGTATTTACAGTGACCCCCTCTGACCCACAGGTCATTACTTGGGCAATTGTAAAAACTGAGCTATTAAAAAAAGCTGTATTTTAAAATCTTACTCCTTAGTGCACTAGATATGTTCAGGCAGAAAAAGAAAAAAGGAGCCAGAGAAAGCAATTTGAAGACATAGGCTTTATCCATGAAAAAATCCATGTAAGACAATATAACTTAGTTAATTCTTAAGGAGGTAGCTGACTTCCCTCAGGAAGGTAGCTATATGGGATGCACTTCTGAGGATATACCAGATTAGTTCTGCTGCTGCAGCCAATGTTTATGGACATAAATTCATGGCTCTTGATCCTGTTGCTGCCACTGTGTAAGCAGATTGTTTATCACTTTTTGTTTGGACAGGCACAGAAGCCTGCTTGTATAATTAAAGTTGTAGCATTTGGACAATAGTTATATGCTTAAAATTACTGTGCCTTGGTGTCAGCTTCCTCTATTGATCTTTAAACCAGCACAAAACGAAACTGAAAATACAAGCCATCCAGGCAAAAATATCATTAAGGGTAATAAAGAATACAGGGTGGGGCTTCTAGTGCAAGGGCAGGGCTACAACATTTTTCCTATCTCACAGGAAAGTTGTTAAGAGTCGTCTTAATATTATGTGATGGAAAAAGACATAAATCTATATGGATAAAATGAAATTATGCATAAGCAATTAGCTTCTGCAGAAGAAGAGACATAGATTGTAAACTCTTTGAAAAGCTTTCTCCCATGCCATCAAGTGATTTAAACCACAGACTATTCTTTGGGGAATATTAGAGCTGCAAAAACTAGCCTGGTCATAACTTTATGTAACTGATAAATTAAATAAGACTACTAAATCATGACTGTTTGGAAAATAAAGGCACAGTTTGCATTAACAAGGTTGAACTGGATGATTTCTTTTGGAAAAACACTTGGGTCCTTTTTTAATATGTTTTGCAAAAAAATGTGTGATGTCTCAGGTGACTGTTGCGCTCTGTATTTGAGCCTTTATTTGAAAAATAGTTCAGGAATAAAAAATTTTCATACAAATATTTGTGGAATACCTTGTATATTTCCAGGACAAAAGTTACTGAGTGGATTTGAAAGACATCCATCCAAAGATGAATTTTACCAGTAATAGAAAAACTTTCTAAAATGAGTGCTTCTAATCAAGCATAATCTTGCTGCCCAAACAGTTGCTATTTAGTGAGATGACTGACCTTAAATATAATTACAGTGGGAACTTGTATTCCTCAGTTACACAGATGGACTGTAGAATTAGTTTGACCACTTTATTTATGATAAACTTCTTCAGGAGTGAAATAGTGTGCCTTGTTGTCTCCTTCTGTGTTGTGCAAAGTGAGAGTGTCCATTTTATAAGTGGCTTTTGCAAATCAAAATGAGCCTGGAGGAGACTGGTCTGTACCCAGCCTCAGTGTCCGGGGTGGCTGTGACAGCACTGAACTGCTGTGGAGGAAGGGTATTTTGGGTATTTTGGGGTGATGGCTGTGCAGGGGCAGTGAAACAACGCTGCTGCCAGAGCCTGTGGAGGAGCAGCCAGGACCCCCTTCTGTGCTCGTAGGGCCTGCAGTGGCCCCTCTGGACTGCGGGGGCTGGGGTGCACCTCTGCAAGCCACTGGTCTTGGACTGGGTCCTTCTAAGTGGCATCACAGCACTTCCTACCTGCTCTTGTACTGTGCTGTATACACCTAGGAATTGCAGCAGGGAGTTTAAATCCTTGGGTACAGTGTGGGGTAAATGCCCTCCCAGGGTTAAATGGGAATTGGTGCAGGCTGTTTAAGGGTGGGAAAGGTCAGGCTCTGAGTGAGCAAACGAATCTGTGTTCTTCACCAATTCTGAGAGGGGATCTTTCTCTTCCCTTTTGCTTACTTGAGTTTCAAAGGCTTGATGTATCCTTGTTAATACCTTGTACTAAACACCAGTTTTAGTCTATAGGTACAGAGACAAGTTTAGGAAAGAGTTAAGTGGCTTACTGTCAGCAATCCTACCTTCTTCACAGGTGCAACATTTTGCTATATAAGAAGCAGGGCAGAGCTGAGCAAAGAGCAGAACTGAGCAGGGGTGGGCAGGTCTGGTCCTCTGGGTGATGTGACTGTGTGCTTTAGGAGTTACATCTGTATGATTCAATTACTGAATCATTCCCCTCTTTCTCTGTTAGGTTGCAAAAGTGTAGTTCTGTCAGGGACTTGCATCAGGAGACAAATGTCGTGGTTTAGCTATCATGTCTGGGAAGACTTCTCTAGGCAGGATGGTGGGAGAGTTACAATTAAAACCCTAGTTTAACCCTAGGGCTTTGCATTTGTTCTTCATTTCTTTGTATGACCCTGCTCTCACCAAAGTTGGTAGGACAATTCACCCATTTAAATGGTGCTTTCATTGGCATGGCTTCCATTCATTTTTGTCATGTTGATGCTCTCTTTCTTTTGCCCTGGCTGGTAGAAGCCCTCAGGTGCATGCAGCAAATGGACAGGAATTTAAAGGAGCTTCTGGCAGTCCAGCAGTTTCATGGTCATTCTGGACAGCCCCAGAAATGGGTGGAGGGAATGGACAGGCAAAACCAGACAGGAGTCTGGTCATGAGCAGAAAGCAGTGTCTTGCTTCCAGCCTTACTGAACTGTTTGTTTCTTAGTTACTTTGTGAGAGGAAGGAGCAGAGTGAGATGGTGATACTGCTAACATCACTTGTGATTTAGGGTTGCAGGGCCACATGTCAGGGGTCTGAAGGCTGCCTGTATATGAAAACTGTTGACACAAAGTCTGGGAATCGTGCAGAGCTTCAGGCATGTCCTGCCTTACGCAGAGCCAGAGAGCAGCCCAAGGGCTACAAAAAACCAGTCAGACTCAACTAAAAGTGGAACTATTTATGGGAGGTTGTCTGTTTTCTCTTGTGACTCGAGGATGTTGTTTCTTGTTCACCCAGGCTCTGAGCACTATCAGTTTCCATTTAAATATAACTTTCCCAGGTTTTCAGATCTGCTGTTTTCCCAGAGGAACGTCTGTTCCTGGCATGTAGCCCTCCTTTTATCATACTGAAGATCGCCTTGCTCACCGAGTGTCAGTAGCTTCTGGTAGAGGACCAGCAGCCTAAATATTGCCAGACCCCTCCTCTCTGCCCTCAGATGGAGACTTTGTGGTTCACTTGGTCCTACCCTATAAGACTGCCCCATGCCTTCAGTTTCTTCAACACAGCCCTGGCCATGATCCTGAAATACCTTGCCAAGGACAGAGCGATGGAGGAGGATTACCTTCCTTGCAATCTGAGTCAGGTGGCACAGGGAATCATGGAAAAGGTGCTTGCAGGGGTAGTGGTGGGATGGCATGTGACCCTTCCATGTATCCAGTCCTCGTGTGTCTAATTGTCACAGACAATGCCTAAGTGTATGTGCCAGAGCTGACAAGATCACGTGCTGGTTTTGCATATACTCTGCAGCTTAGCCAAATACTGTACTGCAGGGAAATTTTCTCAAGAAAATCTTAAGAATTAAAGTAAGTAATATCCATAAGTGACATTTTAAATTGAGACACAGCACTGTGTTTAACCTCTTAATTACTAACTGGTACAGGTTCTATAAAACACAACTTCCTTACATTTTTTTAAATAGGAATTTAATTGGCCATCTTTGGTAAAAAACTTGATTCCGTATGATTCTGCTCTCAAACCAAGTCTCACCCTTGCTTTATTTTTTGTATTGTTCAGAACTGCAATACATTTATACTTTGGTTAATGCACATGTGCTGTGGCTAGTGACTGCTAGTTTAGCTGTTAAATTCTTAAGGTCTCATATTGTTGCTTCAGGTCACAGAGAACAAAGGTCTGGTATTTTAAGGGTTTTGGTGCTTCTAGATAAAAACATTTTGCATTCCATGCATGTTCAATCTCTAAAGATAAGTGGGGAGGAATACTGGAAAGCCCTGGTATCTCAATGGAAGGGATAGTCAGAATGTAACTTACCTTGCATGGTTTGCATTCATCAACATACCTTTGTTTTTGTTTTCTACTTGTTATAAAACCTTTTGTGCTTGTTTTTAGTACTCATATGAACATTTGATGCCTGCTGCTGTGAAGATTTTATCATTGAAACAATTGTTTCCTGAGCACTTCAGGTCTTCAGGTAGTCCTACCAACAGTTATAGCTTTGGTGGCTTTAAAACTGAAGTTATTTTAACATAGAGTAACGCTACGTGATTATTTCCTCTGGGAACCCAGCCAATGTTTTAGCTAAAACAACTGTATGAAGAATGCTGTTCTCATGGCTCAAACACTTGTAATGCTGTCCCACCCAAACTAACCTCAGCATGAGGGTGACTTCTAATCCATGAATGAGATAAGCAATGGAACTATTTGTTACTGTCCCTCAGATCTGAAGGTATCTCTTTCAACCAAGTTAGTATTTAACTGTCTTTATTTTACTGTTAACAAAAATAAAATCATACAATTATAAAAGAGATGGATGTTTCAGTCTGCTGTACAAAAAAAGGGCAGTGCTGATGGGCTCTGAGTGGCTGCTATAGAATTCTGTTGGTGAAATCAAATAAAATACAGGTGTGAAAGGATACTTTTTCCCAAGTGAAGGAGAAGATTGGCTTACATTAGGTGAAATGTTATTGGCAGTTTCACTAAAATGAAATCTTAGTGCTGCAGTTCTTTCTTGCTGCACTGTATTTTTTCACTAGAAACCATCCCAGGAATTCTTCCTTGCTTGATAGCAGTACTGTTTTTAAAAAGTATCAAGTTCATCACACATGTGCGTGGATCATAAAATTCCAAAGTATCCCAAGTTATTCCATCATGGTAATGCAGGATTTTTTTTATTTGATAAGAATCTTTGGATAATTTCTTCCATGATGCTTTTTCACCTCATTTCCATACTGCTCCTGCTAGTGTTTTTTACTAGATGCTGTTCTGTCATTAAAGCAACTGCTTCATGATTCTTTTGTGCCTGAAAACTTGTCTACTATGTGTATCAGGTGACCCAATAAAATCTATTTCAAATCTTGCTCCTTTTCTATAATGAGATCATCCCAATTAAAAATACCTTTTTATGGTCCATGCCCCAAATACTCCATTATTGTTCTAGCTTGAATACAGTCCTGTCCTTACATATGCCTGATGTGGTTGATGGAGGTGTGTGACATGGATTCACCTATCTTACTTATTTGATATTTCCACTTCCTGGGGAGTCTGACTGCATTTATTTTTCTACGGAAAATCTATAAAAGTAGGGTCTGATAATACTGCCTTGAGTGGCTGGCCCCATTGCCTACATGTACATAAGCAGAGAGAGGGAAGGTCTGTACCAGGTGAAAGAAAGTATAGGTATCTGCCTCCTCTGCATAATTAGAGGTAAACCAGTACATGATAGCTAGGATAAATATGAGCTTGTCATCAGCTGATAATATTGCTGTTTCTCTCCCCTTGTATACAGCAGCAACCAGAGGGATGGAGGTAATGGCCCTTCCCCTGTTGCAGGGGAACTTTGCTCAGTGCTGGACCATCCAGGTGTTTGACAGCTCTAGGCTGATATGTGAAGCTTCAGGTGGAATTTTGCTGCGTCAGGGTCTTCCAAGTGTCTCATCAGTCCTATATGTAATGTCTTCTTAGGTGGCTAAGTAGGACTAAACAGTAATGTGTATGTTACTTAATCCTTTTCCTGTGCCTGAAAACAATATGCTAAGATGAGCAGTTTGAGGTCACCACCAGTGTTGCCTGGATCCATTCAGCCATCTGCTTTGGGCTCTCATTCTCATCATACTTCTGTGGTGCAGTTTATGCTGGAGTAGATACATATACTGGTGGCCAGAAGGGGCAATATGTTTACTTTCTCTGCCTTGGCATCACTCTCCCACTGCTTCCCTCAGTGCTGAAGCAGTCTGCTTTGGAGTCAGCTGAACAGCAGTGCTGGAGATGCAGAGCTGGTAGGAACATGGAGGTGAGAAGGGAAAGTCTGCCCTCTGGCCCACCCTTATCACAGAACTTCCTAGTTAGGTACCCACCTGGCCCAGCAAGTTGTCTTTGGCTCTACAAATCCAAAGTAATTGAGCTGTTCAGGAAAAAGTAGATCATAAAGGCATGAAAGGCAAATATAATCTGAAAATAAATCATGCAGAGTCAGTGGAGCTGGGGCTGTGATTTCCAGGGAAGATTAAATGAATCAGAAAGCAGACCCTTTTGAGGATGCATTGTAACATACATTCTTTGACAGAATTCTTCCCCTAGAGGCCCCTGGCAATCTGCAGACCTCCCCAGACTAAACCTAAGAGCCTTCCTGTAAATAAAGGGACAGGCTCTGGAGGCAATCTGGATCTCTGAAAAGCCTCTTTGTTCCAGTCTCTGAGGGCTGGAAAATTCTTAGGCAGCAGAACTATGGATGCTGACAGGAACAACTCCTCCAGCTGGTTTGGCTCTCTGATGGGAGAGCGAGTGGCTGGCTCTGCTGGTGGATCTGAGACCCCATCCCTGCAGCTGAGGGAGACTGGCAAACTTACTGAGGCATCTGGGAAATGTAAAACCTTATGTAGTGTTTGGGGCTTGCTCTCCCTGACTGCTTTCTGCCTCTCCTGGTGCAGGAAGGTGGATAGTTTCCAGCTGAAACAGTTGATGGAAAATTCTGCTAACGAAGAAAAACTAGAGGCTTAACTCTGGTAAAGACTAGTGATGGGCTGGGGCCAAACCAAGGAAGACCAGGGCATGGGCTGGTGCCATCCCACTGTGCCTGTTGTCTTGAGGGATGCAGGGATGCTTCTGCTGCTGTCAGGATGGGGGATGGTGAGTCAGGGATCTGCACTGCTTTCTAGGGTTGTTCCTTTCTCTCTGCACCAGGTGAAGCTCATGAAAAAATCATAGCTCAGCACTGAAACCAAACTGGGCATGGCTAGTGTTTGGAGAGGATGCCCTGTGAGGAGAATGCACAGAGCATCTAAATCACTTCACCACCCATGGAAATACTCTCCAAATAAAGTTGTATTGTTTAGTTACAAATTTCATGGTGGAATGGTTAATCTTGAATGTGTAGAGGGGAGAGCACCCAGAAATTAGTATTACATTAATGATTAATGACAGATTTTGACGAATTTGAAAGTGCATCTAAAGGTGAAAAGCAATCCTTGGATTAACAGAATTTCTGACCAGCCGTAGGACCTGTAGACTTCCTCAGGCATTGTTGAAAAAGTTTTGTTTTCCTTCATTTATCATATTTGAATTTTGTAAAGTTTCTTTCCTGTTGCTAGTGTTCCCATTCCTCTGTTTATTGGTTACTATTCCTAAAAAAATCTAGGCTTTGGCTTTTGAGGAAAAAGGATATGGAGTAGGGAAACAGAGGAAGAGCCTTTGGAAGATTTGTGGAATTTGATAATGTTACAAGTGAGGCCAACTGCTATTTTAAAAGTTGCTATTCAAGTCCAAAGAAATCCTTACCTGCTTTTGTTCTAAGGCTCAGGATGTTCTCCCTGTTGTGTTTCTCCCTCTGCTGAATATCTTCTGCAGGTGTCAGTGGAGGGTTTCATAACACTCTGCTTGGTTTACTCTCTTGCCCTGAGATCTTGGTGCAGCTTTGCACTTTCCATCTTTATAAATAAATCACTGGATTTCACAAATGAGTCACCTATTGTTTGAGGCAGGCAGAATATTTTAATGGCATCCAAATTAAGAATATTTAAATGATTGGTTTGTATTTTTGACCTGCTGTAGTTAGAATTTATGTCCAAAGAGGTATAAAGTAAAAATAGGACAAAAAGCCTCGCTGAGCTGCAGCTGTAACAGAGACACATGTCCTTGGTGTTATTATTATTCATGACTCGTGGTGTAACCATAGGATGGAGGAGTCGCATTCTTTGGCAACTCAGGTCTGGGCATGGCTGAAACACAGAACTGAAATGGCCCAAAGCTTTTACCTGATGAGAAAAAACAAATGGAGCTATGTAGTGGAGCACAGGGAAACAGCAAAATGTCAGGCTGTGAAGAGATATTCGTGTGCCCAGAACTCACCTGGTTTTCTACTGTACCAGCTGGACATCTCAAAGCTGTTCCTCTCCCTGCAGACCTTGCCACAAACACTCCTGGGGGCCTGGCAGTCTCACTTGCAGCACATCTGCATCAATACTGGTCAGCGTGGTGGGCTGTAGGCATCTTGTGCATACACCTCAGAGCCTGCTGTAATGCTCTTACAATATTTTAAGAGTTCTCTCTGTCGTATTAAGAACATCTAATTGAGGCTTTGCTGATCCTTTTTGGAAAAGATCCTTTTTGGCTCTTCTCTGAGCCATTTGGGCTCAACACTGCACTGGGAGGCATCCAGGGTTTTCCTTTATTCTCTTCTTGGGAGTGGGACCTCCAGGAGCAGTCACGCACCTCATTCCATGCTTAAAATAGCAAAGCTCTTTCTGTGGAAAAGTAAACTTTCATGGTTCCTGAGGAAATGAATGCTACTGAATAGTGCTATGTGGGCTTTAGTACCGTACGTATGACAGGGAGGACACACTTAAAAAAAAAAAAAAGGTTTCAAAAATTGTTTAAGAACAAGTTGGTGAATGTAACAGATTAAACAGGAGTAAAAGTGTTTCTCCTGGCTTCTACCACCCACTTGTCTGAGGGCAGGTTGAGTGGTAGGACTGGCTGCATTGAGAGGGCAGAAACACGCTGAGGTGCAGGACACAGGGGTGCCTGGGACTGCAGGGTCCCTGGCTCAAACGGGATGTCTGTGTGCTCATTGAATCACACCCAGAGAAACCAAGGAACATGTCTTGGGGAGTTAAGTACACACAACTGGTTTAAGCAAACAGCAGTGAAGGGAGGGCATGAGGGGTGAGCTTGCAGGGCTTTTCCCAGGAGCTGTGCTCTTGTATTTGGTAACTTGAGCAAAACTGTGCTGTGAGCATTTGCATCCTGAGATGAAATTTACTTGCATAAACCAGTTTTGTACTGCACTCTGCTTCTTCACATCCCTTGTCAGGACTTTTTGCAGTTTGATGCTGACACAGTATTGCTAGATGGTGATTGACACTTGAGGGATAGCACAGATGATTTTATATTTCATAACAAATGTATCACAGGATTTGCTAAAATGAAGTCTCATTCCCAGCTAGCTTTCCCAGTCATACAATTTGGTTTGCTGTTTTCTTTTTTTTCATGTTTGTGGCATCATATTCCAGACTAGATTTAACTCTGAATTTGCCAGAACTTAGGTACATTTGTGTTTTAAGTATACATCGGTCCTTTTAACAGAAGTTACACCACTTGTAAAATCATAGTCACAGAGTTTTAAAATATACCTTCATTTCTGATTCCAGATATGAGCTATATGGTTGAGAGACTTTGTTGCTCTGTTTTTCTATTCTGTCAAGCTCAATGGCACCCAATCCTGACATAGTGAGCGCTTCGTTACTTCTGTGCTAGAAATAATACCTGTACCTGGTACAGGTCATCCTGTACCTGTTAAATGTTTTTAAGGTAAGTTCCTAAGTGCTTGAAATGTAAGAGCTTGGGTATTATTTACAATTATGTTCTCATGGCAGGGTATGGTGGATACTCTTAAGAAGACTCTTGCCCTCACATGGTTGGAAATTTCCCTGGAAATGCTATTAAGGTTTTATTTTCTGAAATGCCAAGTCCACGTATGAGCTCTCTCCCAGAGAGAACAAACTCCAGCATTGCTCCCCTTTCAAAGGTTTGGCCTCTACAAGTAACCTCCAGTTAGATACACCAGTGATGTATTAAAGGGTTTTGTTGCTCCCTTATTTTCTTCTGACAGTAACTCCAAAAAAGGGGATTTTTCAGGCTAGGAAAATTGTTTCAATCCTCTTTTCATTCAGTTTTGTGGTCTCTTTCTTCATTTCAGTGATTAAGGACTTGGCAGGGCTGGACTTCTTTTTTGGTTGGGACGATAGCTTTGGTTTGGAACATCCTAACATAAATTACGTCCAAAAGTTTCCTCTTTGTCTGCTGTGATTTCAAAGCAATTTTCATGGCTCAGTTCAGGGCTGCCTAATAGAAGAAAATGGAAGAATAATTACTGCCTGCAGAGCTTGTAGCACAGTTATTTAAGTAGCTGCAAAATAATTTAAGGTACAGACAAATTTCTTGTTCCCTGAAGAACTGTGTGATTTTAGCCAAACATTTTTCCTTGAACTAGGCGCATGGTTCCTGTGGCAGCCAGGCAGCAGGCACAGCCCCGGTGTCCCAGCAGTACTAGCATGGGTACCACTGGCATTCCTGCCTGTCTGAGCTGTGAAGCTCACCCCCATCACTGCCCTGTGTCCTGGGTATTGTGGCCCCCCATCACTTCTGGAAATCTTATCCTTTCAAACCCTCCCACTGAATAAAAAAAAAAAAAAAGAAAAAAAAGAAAGAGTACTCTTCCCTCTGGGAAATACAGCACTTACTAAGTTCAGACCTCAACCTTGGCGCTGGCAGTGCAAAGCAGACAGAGGGCTGCCCTACTGGAGCAGCAAAGATTTCCTGCTCATGTAGGGGAAATTTCACAACAGACATTCTAGGTAGATGGTGGCATGTGGAGAAGGGAGGGCAGTGATGTGGCTGATTGCTGTCCTGCGCCTCACTGGGGGCAGCCCCACTGCTGTCAAGTCCAGGAGGAAGTTGGGAGGGGGAAGAGAGGCTTCATCAAGATGATTTAAACCATTAGCTGAAATAGCTTTGATTGAATCATGGGGTAAGTGACCTCATTCAGGCTGACTTCTCATAAAGTACATGTGAAAATGCAAAGTGGCCAAGAGAGAGTTTACCTAGGCAGTGTGTAGATCTACAAGTGGGCTTTGTCAGGTGCCACAGCTTGCAGAGCATCTCCTGTTTTACAGGCATAGCCACAAAACACCAGGCACCAAAAAACAAACTCATAACTGAAGTCTCTGCTGGGTATAAAGCTTTACTTGCATAATTTATCTTGTTGACTAAAAAGGGCTGTTCATTTGCTCAGAATTAAATAAATTTCTATACACACCTGTAAATCTGACCTGTTCAGATCTAGTGTTATCATGGTGATTTTATTTATTTTAGTTAAAAGCCAAAATCCTTGTCATTTCAGGGAAAGAAAAAGCCACTTAGTGGTAGTAATTAAAAATCATTTAAGCTTTCAGCACATTAGCAAACCTACACTTTATGGAAATATGAGGCTGGTGGTAGTCTTGCAAGCCCATACAGAGTTAATTAAGAGAGGGGCTTTCTAGAGGCTCTGAGGGCACACTCGCAGTGGCAGATATGGTAAAACCTGGCCAAGCCTTCTCCTGGCTATAGGTTGTCCATCTGTGGTCTGAAAGCCAATTGTGCAAGAGTTTGCTCCGGGCAGTGGGAGCGCTGCTACAAATCTTCTGGAACGCAGTGGTCTTGCAGCTGGAGGGATCAATGCTGAAGCATTTCAAGCCTGATACCTGTCTCAGTCCCCATAACCATCTGTGTCCTTCTGTGGTTCAGGGAGGCAGAAGCCACAGGATGTCAAGTCTAAGCTACGGGGGAGTTTACTTGGATGGAAAGTGTTCAGTAGGTGAGAAAATGGGACATCCATAGCACAGGTTTTTGCTGGTGCCTTTGGTGTCCCAGGGGGTGGCATTATCAAAAAAAAGACATTAATGAACTGTGTTTTCCAGCAGAGAGACATGTTATTAACACTTAGGCAATTTTGTATGTAAAACCTTAAATTCTAATTAGGGAACATCTTAAGGGGTCAAGTACAAAACATCCACATTGATAATATAACAGGAACCAGCCAAGAAAAGCTGATATACCTAATTGATCTAAAGTGAGGGAAATAAATGTAAAAAATAATATGAATTTGTGAAAAATTGTTTTGTTTCATTTCCCCAGGTTTGGTTTGTAGTCATTCCATACTGGGAGCACTCATGGAGTGCTAAGAAGCTACTGGTTAATTTTGGTAAGAATAAGCTGTGTCTTCTCTCACTGCTTACCCTTAAAGTAAAAAGAATTTAAAAGACATATCCTTTCCATTGCATACTGGTGAGATCTTTCATTTTTAAAGTGTTTCCAAGTTGTCTTTGTCCAAGTATCATATTATTTCACTCAGTATGCTCGTGATGGAAGATGCTATTTTTCCCCTACTACAGAGTGAAACAAGTCACTAAAATGAAGCAAATTATCCAAGTTTCTGTGTTGTGTTTACACAGGAATTCTGTTTCTTTGCCTAATCCCTAACCAATAAACTCGATAAAAAAAGTATACGTATTTTATAATTGTACAAGCATTAGGTATTTATGTGTCTAGCCACTGAACAAACCTATGCCAATATGTTCCACAGGCTATTCAAATGAACATGAGAATAAGAATGGAACAGCACTCAAAAAATGGCCATGAGTGAGAGAAATAAACAGAAAAAGGAAATAAATAAACAGAAACCAACTTGTGTTAGGAGTGACTTTGACTACAAACTCGCACCTGCCCTTGCAGGGGATTGCCTCATGGTGTTGGTCAAAGGTTCCTGTCTTGCACAGGCATCTCTGTTGTTGATGGTTTTCTTTTTTCAATCCTCTGCTGCAGTTAAGAGAGTTATGTTGTGAAGTTAAATTGATTAGTATAATTGTTCATTGATGCACTCTTATTTGATGTACTTTGAGAGGTTATATTCTTCAGAATGATGATAAATTATGGTAACTCCAATTAATGTCACTGCAGCTAAAGGGATGTAAGCATTTCTATTAATACAGAGCAGTTTTCTGGGGTTTTATAATGAAGCTATAAAAAATTGCTGAAACTTAAGGTACAAATGTCCAATATATTTTATGCACACAATATTCCCTTGAATCTGATCTAATCGATAGATATGTCAAATCTAATAAGATATAAATAGAGTGGAAAGAATCTACTGAAGATACAGATTTCAACTTGTAGAAGTGGAAATATACAAGGAGAATACACTGCTTTCTCTTTAGGTTAAAGCAAGTGGACCTCTGGTGGTACAGGTGACAGGCATTTTGCTCAAAGGGCATCTTGCACCCTGGGCTGGTGTCTTTATCAGGATTCCTGCTGCTCTCTGCCTCAGTCCATTCTCTCCACCTAGTAGCTCCTGATGTATTGTTGACTTGGTGTAGCAGAACAGTGTTAAATTTCTTAAGCTATGTTGATATTCTTGGAGGAGCTCACAAGGAGCCTGCACACAAAGGCAGCTGACCTTGGAATGAAAATTAAAAAATTAACATTAAAATCAGATCCCATCCCAAAAAGTTAGAGGCAGAAAATGCTGTCCCACCTTTAAAAACTGTGCTGACTTGAAATATTTTAGTATGAGATGCTTGAACAACAAAGATAACTCCAAAGCTTTTAAATTACAGAAAAAGAAAGGATGAGAAACCAGCAAACTATATTATCCTGATGTACTGAAGTTTTTCAAAGGAATTGTAGATAAAACTGACCCAAGCTTTTAGAAAAACTTGGTCATTTTTCTCACAAGAGGAATATACAGAGAGAGACTGTTTAATTAATAGGTTTTTTAAAAGATGTTTTTCTCCTTGGATTAGAGATAATGAAAATAGTAAGGTACTTGTGCTAACTGGTTAGTGCAGTATGTTAACACCAAAGCACCAAACAGCTGTTAACTTGAATTCTGATGCAAGTTCTGCAGGAAAAAAAAGTCTGCTCAGTAATAGCCTGCCTGATCTGGTAACTGAGACTGACAACCTGATGGGCTATGCAGAAAGGGGCAATAAAGATGCTTTACTTACAAAGCAATCCATTTGGTATCTCCTGTCTTCCTGAATATGGAATGGTTTTCTGAAATCATGACAAAACGTTGATGAATGGGCACATGCACTACTATAGCAGTCTCGATGTAATGAGATACACAAAATTCCTAGTTATATTGTAGTCCTGTCAATTATGAGTGTATTCTAACAACAGAAATGCTAAGAACAAAGAAAAGAGAAGGAGACAAGGTAAGGTGAGCTCAGAGCCTCACAATAGCATTGTCTTCATGCACCAAGGAATAAAGTATTTATTTACTTTGGTCAAAGTTCAAGGGCCTTGCATCTTCTCAGCCCCTTTCTTCACTGTTTCTTTTTCTGTATTCCTTTTGTCTTTCTTAACATTACCCAAGGGGTTAATGGACTTTTCCTTTATTTTCCTATTTTATTCTGCATATACAGAAAAGTAAGCTGTGCCACAAAATCCACATGATATTAATGGTCAGCAGGTATTTGTAGATGAATATAGGTTTTAGAAATACAACTGGATGGAGACTGTTGTTCGACTAAAAATGTTCTAGTCATAATTTTCTAATTCTGCCAATCACTGGAATAAAAAATTAGAGAGATCTAAAGCATATACATGTACAGAATATTAAAGGTTAGGGTGTTCTCATTTTTTTTTCCCCTGATGGAGATGTGCCCAAAAACCCTATAAAAATTATATATTATATATATATATAATTGTATATCCATAAATTATAGCCCTTGCATGAGAAGCCTATAGTCTAAACAACTAGCTCAGAAAACTCAGGCTTTGATCAGCAGTAGAGTGAGGATGGCACTGGAGAGAGGCATGTTTGAAACATACCAGGAAGAAATTCACCTGCTTCCTTGAGGTAGTGTGCAGTCTCATTATTCTATTACCCTTCTGTTGGCACTTTGCAGTTCAAAGGAACATAATGATGTTACTTCTGTCTAAAACAGGAAAAAAAAGAAAGAAAAGGAAAAAAGATGAAACACTATCAGGTTAAACTGAAATGTGTCTCTTTTTGAGCAATAATTTGTAGGTGTTTTCAGAGCAAGATTATAAAAATTGGGCCCTTGGACTTACACACAGATTTGAAATGGGATATACCAGCTCTCCCCTCCTGCTTATCAGCTTGACTGCAGCTTTTAGCAATTAAAGTTATTGCTACCTGATAGCGGTCTTAGGTAACCTCTGTGAAAAGAGTAATCCCCTCAGTGAAGCCCACAAAAGAAAGGGCTTTTTTTCCCTCTTAATTCTAAGTTCACTAGCATTTTTTTCACTTAATGCTAATTAGGCAAGGCAATGCAGTGCTTTGGGATCCCTATCCCTGCACTGCTGCTAGATACCCAGCAGTGGGAAGTGACAATGTCCATCTGTGCTGACTCTTGAGTGGGCACTGGGTTACACGGGGTTTTATGTCTCTTGAACTGTATGAAAAGCAGCTGGGTCTGGATTGTGGGTTTCCAGTATTTGAGTGTTTTTTCATTACTGGGCATTGAAAATCCAGCATGCAGAGGGAATGCATGGGATGGGGCAGAGAAGCAAGAGCAGCAGGGAGCAAGTGATGCTCCTCTAACCACAAACATGTTTGCAGTACAGATTTTTCAGTGTAATGTAAATAAATAGGCATAAACACAAACCATGCCTTTCCAATAAACCCAGCCTACTGCTCAGTGCTGCCTTACAGTTAGACACTGGTAAGTATCGATGTCCATGGTTTTATAGTATTTGTCATCCATGAGCTGCAATTCTCAATAGCTTCACAGCTCCAGTCATCAAAAATTTTTGACACATTATTATTATCCTTTTATAAGTAAGAACCATTAATGACTTCATGCAGTGGTTTGGATTAGGCAGATCAAGGACGAATTAACTAATTTGCACTGAATCACCAAGGAAATCTATGGAATGATCCAAACTAGGCATCTTAATTTTTAGGCTTCTTTGAAATGCAAAAATATAGCACACTATCTGCAAGTTCTTCCATCCTGCAATACAGAAACAAAAGACCCAGTCCCTGTTCCACATGTACTGCACCAATCAAAGGCTGAGGAAAAAAAATGTTAAATGCCTTTAGAATTATGATAATAATAATTTACAGGTACCAGGTTTTGTTTCTTTGAGGTATCTCATTTTTTCCTTGGGGGAAATAGTAAAGTAAGGGTAAATATCAAAGTTAGGTTAGGCTAACATGCATGTACTCATTGTTTACTCTTGTTATCTGTAGTGCCTCGTAAACCCATGAGCTGTGTACTGGTAAGAAAAAAAGACTTTTGAAGACAAGTCTTCCTCATTTCACATTGCTATCAATTTCTGTTCACTTGGAGGTACAGAATAAGTGTGTTGCCAAGCTCTGTCCTTTCTGCTAGCTATTAAATTCTGCACCTCTCCTCCTGCAGACTGCTGGCCTTTGTTGTTTAAGTGGTGAAGTACTCGGTGTTGGGAATTCATCTAACCTTGAAAACATTTTGGGCTGCATGGCCTGAGGCCCAGTAGGTAACACTGAGGAATTACTCAGCTACAGTTTGTCTCTGATACTGCTGAAACTTCAGACTAGTGCTTATCGAGATAAATACAGCCACGTGTTCTGCAGCCTCACCGTACAGGTGAGCACGGATTACTTGCCTGTGCAAACATGAGTAAGTTCATTCCCAGATTGCAAATGTGGCAATAAATTAATTACTGTCAGCTAAATATTTTACTAGCATTTATGCCTGTTCATACATCAAAAATGATTACAGACACCGAGCATCAGCACATTTTTATTGATCCATAACTGTTCTTGCCCAGCCGAAAACGGGGAGTTGTCACTGCCAAGTGAACCCGTGAGATGAAGCACGGACACCTGGCCAAAGCAGGTGAATTTCGGGAGAGTTGTTTCCGGCTGCTTGTAAATTTCCTGAGTGCTTCTTGAATTTTGTCACACTTCCTGGCTTTGGTGTTCATGGGACACCGCGGGGCGCTTCACC
>VYXC01011874.1:1015478-1089192 GCA_013397175.1 Platysteira castanea | reverse complement strand
CGCTCTGCCGGGGCGGCCGGGCGGGGGCGGGCGTGCCCGGGGCCTGCCCTGCGGAGCTCCGCTTCCCTCACCCGGCGGAGGGGCTGCGTGGCTTCTCCCACACGTGGCTGTCGCGCCCTGGGCCGGCCGTGGGAGCGCCCCTGCCTGTTCCCCTTTGCTGCTGGCACACGCCCCAGCGCGGCGGGAGCGGAGCTCCCTCGAGCGGGGCTGTCCCGCTCGGGGCCAGCTGGGTGACGGGTGGTGGCAGTGGTGTCGCGGCAAGGGCTGTGTCCTGCCCCTCTGGGGGGTCAGGGCTGGGCACGGGGTGCTCTGTCGCCCAAGGGTGAGTGAAGCTTGGCTTACGCGGCTGCGCCTTCGGGGGCATCCCACTTGTAAAATGCCACCATAAGGTGTCCCGCGGCAGGGGCACAGCCAGCGGCCGGTCGGCTGCCCCGCAACACGCGTGGGCATGGCCGGCAAGCCTCGATCCCTCCCCTCGCACGCGGAGTCACACCTGGCGTAGCCCGTGGAATTATCGTGCCTTTCTGCTCCTGGTTCTGTGCTGTAGGTGCTGAGCCGTGGCCCTCCATGGGAGCCTTCTCCCGACGGATTTAGGCTCCGCCCGTGGCATACCGCTGCCCACGGGCATGGCCCGTGTCTCCGAGCCGGAGGAAGGACCTGGCGGGGGACACAGCGAGTTCAGCGACATCATCAAGTCCAGATCAGGTAAAGTGTCGAGGGGAACCGTGTTTTCCCCTTTTCTCCTCTACTCATAGCTTCTGGCATAAGCTCACATTTTTAACAGCACGTTTGTCCAGCTGGTTTTTGGCCACGTATTGGTAGTAAAGCGGGTGACTGAGGCTGTTCATGCAGCTCCCCTGCTGTTACTGAGTAATAGTAATTGTAGGTCTCTGGGCTTGTTTCGTTTTGGGGGTTTTTTTGGTCAGTATTAGTCAAGTCTGTTTATTTGGGATCCACCTCCGGCATCATAATTACCTCTACTTTTGTAAATAGCCGTGTGCTTAAAGTGCTCTTATGCAACCTAGTGTTGGTAGCTTTTTTGTTTATTGTCAGACACCGAAAACGGCAACTGTGGCTGCAACATTGTACCTCCTAAAAGTGGATCACAGTAGTACTCATGCAGTAAATTAACGTGCTTCCTCCTTAATGTAAAACAGTTGTCTAAGGCTACTCACTCAGGCATTTCCTCCACCAAAACATTTGTGTAACAGATCTGAAGGTTATTGGGAAAACGTGGATTTTGTTTGGTTGTAGTGTGTTGGGGTCTCTTGAGGCTCTGAGGGATGGTGGCCTGGGTAATGAGGTACTGTCACTTTAGCAGGGGGAGAACAGAGGTTTTGGAGGGACAGCTGTGAGTTGTTTAAACCTTGGTGGAAATTTGTGCTCCATTCGGAGACTGGATACTCGGTTCTTCAGCCTCACAGGCTTCCTTTTCTTTCTTACATGCAAAATACTCCTGTTATCAAAAGATTTTCCTTTCATATCTAGCAAACCTAGCAGTGGGGGTTTAAAAAAAAATTTCTACACATTAAAAACTGTAGGTCTTCAGTTGGCTGTGATTTGATATGTCAGATTACAGAGGATGTGGGTTTGGTCTGGATCCCATTGGTGTTTGAATAGTTAGTTTCTTAGACCTTCGCTTTCTGAGTCTTCCTCTTCTGGACGGGCAGTTTATGAAAAAGATGCTTGTGGGTTTTTCACCTTAAATTCCATAGTGTTGGTTTGTTTTCTGCTGTTACTCTGGAACCTCTGGACATAACTTCATTTGACTGTAAGTGTATAGCCAGCATCTTTATGGGCTTTGAGTGTGGGGATAGCTTGCAAACTGTATGTAAGTAAGTACTACAGTTTTATAGGGTGTGTGAGGAAACATGAATGTATTGGAGGTTTTTCATGAATGAACAAATTGTACAGTAAGTTCTGTTGTTTTGGTTAGGGCAGATGATTGTAAATTTCCTATTACAACCACTTTAAATTTCATCTGTGTGAATGAAAAAATACTGTAAATTCTAATACAAGGCTAAAAGACTTGTGCACTAAATTAAAAATAGTAAATGATGACAGATCTTAAATAATTTTTTCTAAATATTAGGCTCGTTTGGATCTGTATGTGTGATTTCTTCAAGTAAATTATGGTACTACTGTAGCTGAGATCTGAACCATTCACTACAAGTAAATCTATGGGAGGGTTTTCCTAATGAAGTGAATGAAGTTTCTTGAAACACAGGTGACAGCAAATTAAAGGCTAGTTTTCAGGACTGAGGAGAAAAGTATTTTAATTTTCCAAGATATTTTGAAAAGAGAATGCTAATTTTGATACTTAGAAAGGAAAACTGAGGTTTTTTGCTGGGAAGACTTCTCCAGCATGAAATGCTCTTCAGTCAAAATTACTTGAAGTGCAGTAGAAGTGTTATCTTACTAATATTTGGGGTAGCTAAGGCATCTGTATGGCTTTTGAGGATCAAGAGATCAGAAAAAGACAATAATTTGCTGTCACAGAAAACAGGCTCTTCTGTTTCTTGGTGCTCTGTAAGTTCTTAGCACCAGTTATGTGGAAGGTCTCTTAACACTTTGGTTAGGAGCATATGCAAATGTATGTTTACTATTTTCACTGAATAAATAAAATACAAAACTCACAGTGGGTGAAAAACTCTAAGTGATTTAGTATGTGATCAAGTGATTTAATATGTCATAATATTTTTTTAGTGTGTATTATTCCTATGCATTTTTAAATAAGCACACTGAAAGCAGTTTACTCTATTCTTGTAAATAAAAGAAGATAGATGTGTAATGTCCTGTGTAAAGATCACTGTCTTTGTGCTCTCCTGGGCAATTGTCTGTTTGTCTATTTCAATGTTTGTCTTCATCTCTTCTGAACAGATCACCAAGCTGTCAGGATATTGTGGTTATTTAAAAACATTCATATTCTAAAAGTGATATTTAAGATCTATGGCTATGTCTTTTTTGTTGTTTTTCTTGTAACAACTTCGAAGAAAATTATGATTTGAAATGCCAGAATCTTGCTGGGTCAGGTCTTAACAAAGAGTGGTACTAGTAAAAATGTTTCTAAATATTTGGATACAAATGTAAACTTCAGTCTTTAGCAGCCTATCAGCCTGAATATATTATCTATTTTTGTAGTCATTGCTGCTTTAGTTATCTTGCTTTGTAAAACTGTGAAGCAGCTGGAAAGCCACAAAGGTGGTACTGTCAACACATGCAGTGTGTTGGTAATTGAAAACCTGAGCTTTGATCTCAAGTCACTCTTATGAGACTGTATTAAGACACAGAGTTTTACACCTGCTAAGGGCTGTGTGAGGCCCATCTATGCTTGTTTTTATTAGCAGAACAAGCTATGTAATTTTTTCTTAGATTTGTAATTGCGAAGCTACCAGTGTAAGGATGTAGAACTGTGGAAAATCATAATTTCTCTATAGAGCAATCAAAATCAATTAACAGGATTTCTGTGTGTTGCTTTTACAAGAAACAGAAGTGTGTATCACAGGACTTCACAGATAGAAAAAAGTAATTTTGCAAGTATCTCATTTGTTCTTTGGGGAGTTCAACCTGAGAGGATGAAGGATAAAACACTTTGAATAGGCAGCTCTGCATGTTATTGATTATATTGGAAACACTTTTTCCTTCAGTGGTCAGCGAAAAAAACTTTAAATGAATGTGCTTTAATCTCTTATCAGTGATAAGTACTTGGTTTTTCCAGAGCAGAGATTTTCCGTGCCCGTAGTATCACTTCTATGACTTGTGATGGAAAAAAAGGATTTTTTTCTGTTGTCCATTTAGCATTTATTATCTTCTGCTTTGGATATGCCTGCTCTTTGATTAAGTAGTTTGTTAGCACTGATTTACATATAGCTACCAGTTATCTTTGAAGATACATCTTCTGCACTTAGAATAGCATTTGATGGTGACCAAAGCTGCCTATAAAATAACTTTTAGCTATTGTATTTATAAAGGAAGATGCTTTTTGTTTTCAGAAAGACCAACTATCTGTTTGCCTCCCTTCTTTCTGCACCAGTGGTGGATGCTGATGGCTGAATGGTGTTTAGTGGGTAGGATACTTGTTCCTGGATGGCTATGCTAGGTTTATACATTTATAATTGGTATTATTTAGCATTATTAGCCTGTGCTATGCCTGTGTATAATGGCTTGCTATAGAAAAGCAGTTTTCCTTTTTTTTTTTTTTTATCTTACCTGTAGTATGAAGTAATGTATATGGAGCTGATTTATATCTTTGAAAGGCATCTTGTGCAGATAGGTGAGCTTTTCTCATTGTAGTAGCTTTCAGGAAGGAATGCTGTGGGATGATTGCCTTACAGTGGTGAAAACAGTGCTGTCATCATGGGCTTGAAAAACAGATGAGTCTTTGCTATGATTAATTATGGAAAAAAGACAAACTCACTTAAAATCTGTCATGATAGCTTGGAATGGTAATATATAATTAAACAGTAAGATGTGGCAGGAAAAACATCTTTAGAAGATTGCACCTCTGGTGCATTTTAAGATATGAGCTCTCTCTAAATTGAGGGGATCTTAATTCTCCTCAAATATATTTGACTGAAAGAGTGCTTTGAGAAATTGTGACTTAGTTTTGGACTTCTGGGGCAAGGCTTATTCTGAGAACTGCTGCTGTTGTCTCTCTGTCCCCCTGCCCCCTGAAGCAACGCTTACTTGGCTGGCAACCCTCTTGCTCCTGGGAAGCTCCTGGGATCTCCCTGCCCCGTGATGCCACATGTTGCCTTTGGAACCAGTTCCTTTAGTTGTGTCTCTTGCTGCCAGATAACTACAGGCCAAATGTGCTGCTTCTCCTTTTCCATTTTGGCTCTACGGGTGTGAAACTGTCAGGAGTTGTCACAGTTGCTGGTGGACCCTTAGTATTCTATCGAGTGGATGCAGAGTTGGTGTAGCCAGATTTGCTCTGTGTGAACTCTTCAAGGACATTTTTGCAGGGTGTGTGCAGACAGGGTGTAAAGACAAGTGACAAACTTGCTCTCCTTGTTTCTAGCCACTGAAATGACTTTTTTAAGACTAAGCCTTTGGGTTGCTGTAGCCTGGCTCCTTTCTGTCAACTGTATCACTTCCTTTTCTTGGGCTGTCTGGTAGGGACAGATTGGATGCTGCAATGAAGACAGTTCTAGGGTATTGCCTAGCATTTATGAAATGACAGATATAGAAGTACCAGGCTGGTTTCTTCTAGCATCTTGATTGGTAGGTGAAGGAATAAACATATGCTGCTCCGTGTGTTTGAAGCACGACTCTGCCTTGGAATAGAAATTGAGGCTCCTCAGGGAGGGGAAAAAAACCAACCCAAAACCCAAACCATAAAAGCAGCCTATTGATTTACACGTGCTCTGCCAGGAAAGGAGGGCGTAACCCTGAGCAAGAGCTGCTGTGTGAGGCACTGTGTGTAGTGTGTTAAGTGTTTATATAAAGAGGTCTAAAAGCTGGTGTGGGGAGAGGCTGCTGCTCTGGGAGCCCCCCACTGATCAGGATCCTGTGGAGGAGGGGTGCCTAGGCAGACCAGGGGCAATGTGGAGTTTCTTTCTACACCTTTCCCAATACCCTTTGAAGCTCCATCCCCCCTTCTTCCCTCAGGTCTGGGGAAACAAGGAAGACTCTCATACAGTAGCATGAAAATATCACGTGCAAAGAAATTCTTAAAGCTCACAGCATTGGGCAGCTTAGAAAAGAATTAGCTGGGCTGTGTTACCACCTCTCAGTAACTGCTCCTAATTTTGATTTTCCCCTAGACTGTTTCTCCTAGCAGAATCGCTTGTCCATGGTGTGTGTTGGGGTTGACTCTTATGAGCAGGGAAGAGTAGGGAAGTATTGTTATTAAAATCTTTTGATTACAAGGGATAGGTACATCAGTGTAGGCGTGGAAGGGGAAGTGCACGGGGCTTGAGCTGATGTTGTTTCAGGACAGTGTAGCTGTCCTAGCTGCCAGGTAGCAGCATGAATTGGTGTGCTCAGCCTGCATGATCTGCTTTTCAAGTGTTGCACGGTATTCTTCCTTCAAAGAAAGATGCACAATTAGAAAAGTGCAGCTGATTCCACCTGTCTTGGGAACTGAGGTACTCCTAGCATGAAGCTGTGGAGAACTGCATTTATTTGGATGCCTTAATAATGGTCTGAAGAACAAATAACGCGGTTTAAACATTGTGAGGTGGGAGGGAGGAGTTTCATTGCCTGACTTCTTATTGTGTCGATGAAAGAACAAGTTAAAGTGCCCTGTACCTTGTCAGGAGTCTGTTTTATGTCTTTCTCCCCTCCCCCACTGTGTTCTGGGGATGCAGCTGAGCTGTAATTTTGGAAAGTGACAGTATGTGTTTTTTTTTCTTGGAAGAAAGCTGGGAGTTTTAAAGGTAGTAACAAAAATGACAGCCTAAGGAAATAGAACAGCCCGTTGGAATCTGTGAGTTTTACAGAAGCAATGGTAGGGCTCTGTTGCAAGCTTTAGTTTTGGGAATGTGGCAAAGAGCTACTGATTTGTAAGTAGACCCAGCTGCAAAGTCAGTGAAACATCTGCCATTGGGAAGGAGGAGTCAAACTGCCATTTGTTTATTTACTAGGATATGATGTCCCTGAGCCTCTTCTTTGAAAAGACATCCACCTCATACTGCCTTGAGAAGAATAAAAAGAGAAACTTTTCATTACTGGGCCTGAGTTGGGCTCAGCCCTGGGTGAAGCCCCCAAAAAACAGAAAAAAAGAAATGAACGGAAATAAAACACTTCCAGTTCTATTTTGTTGTCACTTATCTGTGGGACCAGCAGGTAGGGGCTGGTACAGAGTCACTGTGGAGCATATCCAAGCAGTTGAGAGAGACGGACGTGGCTGTAGATGGTGCTTGCAGAGGCTGGGCCTGGACTGGGAGCTGCTTGTCAGTGGGGAGGCTGCTGGAAGATGGTCAGCTCTAACAGAGGGTGTGGGCAGTTCCAGTTCCTTCAGCCAAGGACAGGGTTGAATTTGGGTGTGTTTTGGGCTGCATTTGCTCTGGCAGTCTGACCAGCTCTGGATGAGAACTGCAGCCATGCAGAGAAGACTGGTTATCAGTGGGGACATCTACCCATCTACAAGCTTCTTTTCAGGTGTGCGGTTCCTCTGCTGGATGTGGAAGAAGTGGTGAGGAGCTGTTGAACCTGTACCTGGTGGGAGATGGTGACTGTGTGTTTCAGTAAAAGACCAACTTCTATCTCAAAAACACGGGATGCATGATGGTAGGAAAGGATCTGGCTACATGACAGAGATTAGATATGAAATGTATTCTTAAGGTGGTTTTCATGATCAGTATAGGGCATGTACAGCAGTACTTTTCAGCCATAAATGGAATCTGAAGTTCTTTTCTGGACTTCAACATCTTTTCTCCTCACGTTATTATAAACCAGGAGGACCCACCATTGGAAAATTGAAACATTTTGTAGCAGAATTAGACAAACATAGGAAGACAGTCAATGGCATGTGCATTTAGCTGTGGAGAAACATGCAATTAAGCCATGAAAGAACATGCTTTGATGGGTCTGTGTAATTCATTCCACAAATAACTTTAGTTAGTTCCCATGTGCTCTGCTTTTATTTCCTTACAGTGTAATGTGCTTTTCTGCACATCCCCCACCCAGTTTAGATCATGGCAGAGGACCAAAGATGGAATATGCTCCTAAAATGTTATGTTACAAATTATTGATCAGAGAAAAGTGATATGATGGGTAAGTTCTGAAATGTTTTGCTAGCTATTTTTGTTCTTAATTTACCAGGCTATCCTGGATGAGCAAAGAGCAGCAGTCTGTGCATGAATAACTAATGGGGATTTATTTGAACATTTTATGGGAGCACACTGGGAATAGAGCAAAGCCTTTTGGTTTCTGTGTTGTTTTAATAGTTATATTATGAAATATGACTGTATTAACAGAAGAGAATAAATAAAGTAGTATTTAAATGCCAACAGACCAAAGCCTTTCTATTGCTTCTTTCCAGACTTTTACTTCTGTTATAGCTTTATAATGAACAACAGCTATTGTCAGCATAAATAATTTCCAGAGAGAGTTCATCACCCTTATTTTCCTGCTTTCTACATGTACATCTTGTTCTTGGATGAGACTTCTTGTGGAAATTCACGGGAACATATTGTGTTAACACTGTGCATCTTTCAGCTTTTGTCAAGAAAGTTTGGTGGTGTTCTTCTGACTATAGTTTTGCTCTCTCTGGAATAGTGATGTGTAATTGCTTTGCTCTGAGTGCTTTTCCTCTATCCTGAGGAATTTTTCTCTTGGACTTGGCTGCTGTGCCCAGTTTAGAGCTTGTTGGTTTGATTTAATGACCTTTTAAAAAAAGTAGTTTACTTATTTAACAAACTTTTCATTTAGAATAGAGTTTATTAGGCTTAATCAGTGTTATTAAAAGTCGCAGTACAGATGTGAAGTATTCACTCTGGTCTTCGTACTCAAAAAATACATTTATACATTTTATAATCTGTGCAGATGAGTATTCTGTCTGACAGTGTCACTTGCACAGTGCCCAGGTACTTGCTGGTGAGGATGCCACGTTTCACTTGCACACTGAGATTGGGAGCATAGAGTTAATTCAGTACAAAAGGACATTTTTAAAGAAACACCACCCCCACCCCTGCCAACCACTGTTCTGGTTTCACCAGACATTTGATAATTTATTAAAGTTGTGAAACATACTTTTGGAAGATTACATTGTAATCTTGATAGGACAAGTTAAATGTTGCCAATTGTATTAATGTGGAAGCGATTTTATATTTAAGTGCACAATCAGCATATTCAAAATGGAAAAGGAGAAAGAAGGGAAGAGTTCAAATGGAGCTATGTCCATTGTCAGAAATCATACAATTCTGTGTTGAGCTTCTTTCTATTTTGAAGGCTATTGAAACCCGCTTCAAGTTCATTATTTGCCCTCTGAATGTTAACTGAAAGTTCCTTGGTTACAAGAGAATCAGAACTGAAAGAAAGGAGACTGTAAAACACTTCACTAAAATTATGAATACCAGAGTTCTTTCAGAGTCCATAGATGTCAGGTTCCTAACCTGATGTTCTGCACTGCTGCCTCTGCAGATCTCTGTTGCTCTCTTCTTTCCCCTCCCCAGTGAAGGAAATGTAGAGGTATAGAGGTCAAGCTTTTGCAAGTATACTCCAGTGCTAGCAAGAAGCTTCCAGTGCCCAGATGCATCATACCGTTGCTTGGAAAACTTGTTTCCATGTATATGCTTTTCTTATTAAAAAACCAAACTCCAGCTAGATCAGTCAAGACTTAGAGAGCTGTTGAGATGCAGGAATGGAGTGACTGCTTCATCACTCACAGTGGTGTCTGTTACTTCTCAGATCCTCCTGCAAAGCCTCTCCTTGAATGACACCTCTGCAGGGTTTGGAAAAATGCCTTTTTATGCCAAAAAGTTTAATGCAATGTCTTCATTTTTCTTACACTTCTGTGTATGCATGGCAGGAGGGAGCATGAGAACCTGCTATGAAATCTTAGGACTGAATTCTTGGGGTCTTTATGTAGATACTCCTCTGGAGAGAAGTGAGGCATGGACCTGAGAAACCAAATTTTAGATTTTTTTCTTTTTAAATGTAAAGCAGCGGTTTAGAAAGGTTTCCATTTAGGCTGTAATGAAGTAAGTGGTTCCTAAAACTTGGGAAACTTGAAGTTAATGAATTCCATGTAATCTGTGTTTTGTTGCTCATATTTGTTTTAAGAGAGGAAATAATTTCTATACTAGATAATGAAGGTTTTCTTTCCAAATCTTTGAGTTTTTCCTGACTTTGAGACCTCTACCTGTAATCTGCTGAAGTGGGTTTTCTGTCACTACATGGTAAATAGCTTCCCCTTCTCAGCAGAGAGTGTTAAATATTTCATCGTTGGTAAAAGATAGTAGCTACTTTGCTTACATAGTGACTAACAATATTGGGTGTGTTCGTCTCCTTGAAGAAAACACAGAGACAGAATGTACCTTTTCTGACTTGGAAAAACAAACAGACTAAGTCTAATCGAAAACCCCCAAACTCTCTGGTTTACAAGATCAGTTATTTTCAAGCAAGGTGCACAACAGGGTTGTGGTGTGACAGCTCTTTGTGTATTGCAGGGTACCGTATCTAAAGAAAGGAAGTGTGTTCACTCAAGCATTTGTGCTTCCCTTAGGTAAGGGTGTGTGCAGTAGGATGAAAGAACAATACCTGGCCTTGCAAAATGGATTGCTTTTGGAGGGTGATCAACCCTTGCTAGTTTTAGACTCATTCTCCCTCTCGGAGAAGCAGTGAAATTAATGCTAGGAGTGTGGTGGTGAAGGTGGGATCCCATGGTCAGGCATGTCTGAGGCATCAAGTGGGATGGTGTCTTGGTGGTAGCGTGCCTTTTTCATGTGTCACACTGTATAAATTACAGTCCCCAAAATAGATGGAACAAACTGGAAAAGCGTGTACTGGACTGAAGCAAACTCTGTGCTCATCCATCTCTTAGCACTAGTGGTCGTCTACTATCAGTTGTGAGACTGGGATATTTAACTTCTCAAATTGAGACTATGTTTTATAAAGATAAAATATGCTAGCCTGCTCCTCTGCCCGAGTGTATAAATTTGCCTCAATGTATATAGCTGGTTTGGCTGGTAGAATCTAGGCATGAAAGAAGATGCTTTGGAGCATTTAACTGGATTTAAAATGTGTGATCTTGAGGCTGATGAGATGCCTGTATTAGAAAGGTTTTGTTGCACATATAAACCGGGGATGCATGTAAAATATGAGCATAGAATACAACATAGAATGGCCAGCCACGGTAATTTACAGCCAGGGTGACTCCATGCTTGCTGGAGGCATTGATTTATTATTATTTGTGTTGTCTCAGGGGATGACTTGTGACTGAATGAATAATATTTAAAAATACATATCCTGTTCAATTCCAAGTATAAGGATAATAATTTTTGAACATGGTATGCAGTTAAAAATAATTATCCAAAATAAACTAAAAAGCCCAAAGCCTTTCTTTCTGAAAAACATACTTGTGTTCTTCCCAGAAGTTGCTCTTTTTTGTGTGTGTGTGTGTGTGTGTGCATGTGTGCATACTCTGTTACTTCTTCTACCTTGTTCAACTTCATGGTTTTTCTTCCAATTGAAGGAAGACTGTAGCGACTGATTCAGTGTGTGTTGCAGAATGTATTGGGAAAGAGCAAAAGAAAAAGAGCTGGAGATACCTTTTTTTTTTTTTTTTTTTCCCCCTTGCTGTCACTGTGGTATGAAGGAAGGATAAAGGAATGAATGTGGCAGTGCTGGTTCCGACTGCCCTGGGACATGTCCTGATGTGTGGCGGGGCTGTGTGCTGACACCTGAGGCCCCTGTGCTCCTGTTTTTCAGGCAGCATCTCCTCTGTGCTGTGAACAGCAGGCAATTAGAGACAGTCTGAAAATCTAGTGAAACAGGTGGAAAATGTCATACTCTTTTTGCTGCTGGACTCTGTTGCCTCCTTGGCTTCACCTTCCTGTCCTGGCAGGTATTTATGGGGAAGAAAGGAATCCTCAAGGATTTAGCTGCTGCTTTAGATCATCTTCACAGAAGATAACTCCAGTGAAGTCAGGATTGTTTGCAGAGGTACATCTGTGAATATTTGTACAGTGAAGACTTGGTGGAAGAGGAACTGAAGGCAGTAATTACTGAGGAGAGACTTGAGGGCCTGGTGCTCCCAGAGCTGCTGGGTGGGGAAAGAGCCCTTTGCTACGAGAGTAGAAACACAAAGGGCTGAGATGTTTTAAGGCATCTTCCCCATAGGTAACTGGAGCAGTTGGTTTGTCACCATGGCGGAGCCATGTGCCAGGGTGCTGGCGCAGACTGACTGCATGGTTGTTGGCATCTGCCTGCTGTGCAAGCACCTGGTTCCTGGCCCGGCCTCTGGCCATTGAGCACTGTGAAAAATGCTCATCAAAAGGGGTCACCTTTTCCAAAAAGTGGCTGGGGGCATATTTGAGTGGTACCTGTCTTTCCTGCCACTGCCTCCTAATTGGAGCCCTCATGCCAGCTCGTCACTGTTGACAAGTTTCTGTCACTGTTTAAATTTTCAAAGGGTTCAAACCACTGACCATTCCACTGAGCACTTGACTGCAGTGCGGGATGAGATCGGGCCCATTCCTGATGTATTGTACAGAGAGAAGGTCTACCGGGAAGAGACTGAGGAGCCAGAGAACATTGAGGGCATTTTCTAATAAATTAGGGAACTCCTGAAACCTTCTGGGCCAGGGTGTTTGTGTTTGTTTGTGTTTCTGCATTGGAGAGATACTGCTCAATGATCATGTCCAAAGCTGTAGGCCAAAAAGAGGAATTTAGTGGTGGACCTGGCAGCGCTAGTTTAATGGTTGTACACTATGATCTTAGGGGTCTCTTCCAACATATATGATTCTATGATTCTGGAAAACTTGATGCTGAAAGATGCTGGTCTAACTGAAAGAGAGGCTTGCAGTAAGTCTTGATTCCCACCCCTCCTTCAGGGAAAAGACATTGTAAAGACATTAAGAGCTAGAGGAAAGGAGATTGCTCACCTTTTTCTTCTTCAAAATAAGACAACCACAACAAACCCCTCCACTGCCCATACTGACAACCATTGGGCCCCCAGCCCTGGCGATGGTTTCAAGGATGTAGTGTTATCATGATAAACAGCCATTGTGTTGCAAGGGGGGCTGGCCTGCACACAGGGACAGTTCTGCTACGTTCCTTTTAACAAAAACCCATTGCAGGAAAAGGAAGGATGTCATTGCTGCAGTTGTTTACCTGAGGTGAGATAATGGTTGTGATACTTATGTCAATGTCAGAGTCCAAATAGCTGAGATGCTTAGAAAGGAGGAGAGCTTAGGCATGGTTGTACACTATGAATACGTCACCATATAGATATTGGTGGACCCTTTGAGAAGAGACTGGGTCCATGTTTGTCTGGAGGAAATGTGGGGGATATGTCTGGGGAGCTATTTCCTTGGTTTACCTGATGCTAAAGTGGGTGCTGAGCTGTGATGCAGGGTATGTACAGTACAGAGTGCACTGGCTTGTGCATGGTGGTGCTCTGGCATCTGGCACCGAGGTAACGTGTGCTTAGATGGGCATTATGCAGGGTTATCCTGATGCCTAGGATGTCTCCTAGCTTTATGATCTCTGTGTTGCATTCATTTACGTGTGAGCAATGTGGCATGCTGTGGTTGGCCCAGTTGAGGTCTGGTTCTTGATTACTTCCTGGGAGAGGTGGCTGTCCTTGGTGTTCCTGAATTCACACAGGAATCTCATGCTATGTGCATCGTGTCAGTAAGTGCAGCTCTGCCCCAAAGAGGAATTCGAGTGTGGTACTTCTGCTCCAGGGCACTTTCACGTTGCAGGAGCTCTTGCATTTTGCAGCTACTTTAATGTTGCTCTTACTGGTTCACTTGATGCTACACCTAAATTAGAGGTTACTGGGTTAGGTCAGGGATCACTGTAGCATGTAATGCCCACTTCTGAGGCAGATAAATTTTCCTCAGTAGGAATTAGGGTAGAAGATGAAAAGGAGCATATAATACCTGGTGGATCCCATAGATTGTGGCTTTATGGATAAAGAACATAATTTAATGCTAATTTATTTTCTGTGTTCTGGGCAAAATATCAGTTGTGATATGGAGGTTTCTTTGCCTGTTAACTGAGCAGGGTGCCTTTAGCACTGAGTAAACTAGTGTGAAAGCAGTGAGTGGTCCTAAAAGCTCTGACCTGTTGTAGGCATGTCAAATTTGATTTTACTCTGTCTCTTTGCAATACAATGTTGAAAAGGTCTTGGGCTGCTGTATTCATCTTTAAAGGATTCAGTGTCCTTAGTGTAGTTGATTATAATTTCAGGATTAGGTCTGTGATTGGCAGTAGAGTCCTCTCAGAAGAAGTCCAGATCTGTTGAGTGGCCTTTAGAGGAAATGGGATACACTGCAGAACTTTGGAGCTGTCTAAGAAAAATTAGTTTGTGTTGTGTAATGTACTCAGTGGAGAATTTGTTTCTAGGATGATTTGGGCAGAAAAGAAAATGAAATCCCTAACCTTGC
This sequence comes from Platysteira castanea, assembly GCA_013397175.1. Lineage (NCBI taxonomy): Eukaryota > Metazoa > Chordata > Aves > Passeriformes > Platysteira > Platysteira castanea. Next base: position 1,075,132 of record VYXC01011874.1, on the reverse strand, counting down.
TGCTGGTTGTTGCCATGGAAGTCCTGATGCATCCTTTCTTCCACAGTGCTTCCCCGCTGCTGTTGGGCAGGGGAAGCTGAGATGGAGCAGAAACCATTAGTCAGGTGGTGAAAATGGGCTGTGTCTTTATAATGTTCAAATAAAGTGCTAAGAAGGATGAAGACTGCTTAGAAATGTTTTGCTGATTAATTTATATTCCATGTTATTCTCACCTTGTTTTGTGCTTCTTATAGCTTCTTATTTCAGCCCTGCAGTTTCTGGCTTTAACTTTTATTTGTCTCCATATAGTAAAAATTGCTGAAAATGTAGTGTTCAGTTGAACTCCATTTTGCTGCCTGTGGAAAGAGGGAAGGGGTTAAAGAACATGAATATTTGGCATACACTGCAAATGCTGAATGATGGTAATGCACTAGAGTGATCATCTGAAGCAAAAATTTATGTGTCCTAGAGAAGTGCAACCTGATTATGAAAGCATTCTGCATAATTTGTGTGGGTATGGGAAGGAGGAGAGAAATTGTGAAACGAATTGGAACTTTAAACTTGTTTCCTTCAGTTGGAAAAGTCTGTTTTCTTATGAATTTGGGTCCTTATGCTCACTAATCTGACATTTTTTCCCCCTTCATACCAAAATGCACACGAATGTTTTTCTCCTAGTGATAGAGGGCAGAAGGTAGAAAAAGGGGTTTTGTTCCTCCTAAGATATTATGTGTGCCTGGTATTCTCATTTGTAATAAGGTTCCTTTCATATTCTTCCAGCACTCAAAAAGGACTTTACTTGCTATCCTATTAAAAACCTCTTGTGCTGCCAAAAAAATGTAAAAATGTGGAAGTTGGAGATTCAACTCTCGTCTACAATACAATGGAAAAAAGGAAATGGTATGTTCTTGGCACTCCCAAATTTAGCAGAGCCAAAAGGTTATCGTCTGACAGAGTAGATGAATGGTAATTAAGATAACTAATGTTACTGGAAGTCTTTAAAAAGCAATTAAATTAATTATGTTTGATCTTGGTGAGAATCTGTGGCTGTGAGTTGGATTTTGATCTGGATCTGTTATCTGGGATGCAATGTGGTGTAAGTGGGAGAAAAGTAATGTGTGTCAATTGTGTGAAACTCTTTTTAAAACTGCTTTGTATCTGTGTTGTGGTACACTTAATAGGGGCTGTATTTTTTCCCTTCCTCTTTATCTCTCTCCCTTTTGGATGAATAAATTGAACTCAGCTACAGTTTGGAATCTGCAAGGTGTCAAAAAAGCCTTTTTGGAAAGTCCGACAAACTGTAAAATCTAATTTCAGTGGGAATTGGTATGTTATAGAGCTTGTACCTTCTGTGTAAGGTGGATGTAGTTAAAAGAGTTATAAATCCTATTTTGCAGACAAATATTTTTAGACCTAAGTATTGAATTAATGCAAAAAATAGTAACAAAAGAGAATTTCTGGTTAAATTACTATTCTTTAACTAAGACATCCTCGAAGTATCTTAATCAAGGGGGACAAGATACGGGTTTTACTACAGAAAGAATTCCTTCCTTAACAGTCTTTAGACATTTCCCCCACCTTCCTCCAATCCTGCAGGGCTTGGAATGGTGAGAGTCCAGCTGAGGAGTGGGTGAGTCAGTTAGATCGTGTCTTCCAGAATCATCCAGCTTGTTATAAATAATAATCTGCTGTTTATTTAAATATCTGTAGTGTAAATAGGTAACCTGTTGCTCTAATATTCAAGTGCAAAAATAGTGCCCTGCACTTGTTGCAAACTGGTCTAATTATATCTCAGTAATGAAGGGCAGTGTATTAATACAAGGTGAGAGAATTTCTTTGCTAGAACCTTACCAAGAGCTGATTCAATAGTTGTAATTTCTTTCTATAATAAGTAGAACTCGTTAAAATAAGTTCTCTCAGCTTTAAATAATTTGTAAAGTTCTATTTAAAATTTCCTTCTCTAGAATAAACATCTTAATTAAATTTAAATAACCACATATTTAAGTTTGAAGATAATTTTAAATTCTTGTTCAAGTAAGAATATATATGCAAAAGAAACTACCTTTAAAATGACATCCTTAAGGAAACTATACATATTTAATGTAAAGCTAGTTTAAATAAGGGTCCAATATATCACCTTGGCCTCGAGTTCTTTGATCTCTAAAATGACAAAATTAGCCTCTTGAAACAGATGAAAAGTGTGACTAAAACAGAATCTAATTTTGCTTGTTTTTTTCCTTCATGCCTTCTTCTGCCTTGCAGTCTGTCTCTATTTAGTGTAAAACAAGCCTGTAGGTTCCCAAACTTATTTTAGCTTTGAGCTGATGTGTCCATCTGGTCATCAGCTATGGAAGACATGGTTGGATATCCTTAGGCTTGTTTAGCTTCCCTTCTTAGCTGAGATGTGACATGGTGAGCTCTTGTGATAGTTTTTCAGTGGTTTTGCCAGTCTTTGAGGGATTCATGAAGTAGAGTGTGGTCACCTTTCTCTCTGTCCCCTTGCAACTATTGGTATAGAAACTCATCCTGACACGAATTTTTCAGGTGTGTCTTGGATTGTTGGGTAAAAAATGTGGTGGAAGCAGTAGCCAAAGGAAACTTTATGAATTATCTACAAGGAAAATTTTGGGGTTCCTGCTTTGGTCTAGGCAGCTAAATATCAAGGGGTAAAGGTGTCCCGGAGTGACCAAGATGGCTTGCTTTTTTCTTGGGATTTTTTTTCCTGTTTTAGTAGAACTTTGTTGCCTGGCCTTGCATTTCCACCCCAGGGCACAACATTACTGTAATGAGCTAAGTAAGCGTGGATGTGTGGCTGTGTAGCTACAGAGGAGTGTATTCCCTTCTGGCAGGTATTCAAGAATATCTTTGAATATTTATGTGATGAATTAACACCGTAGTGTAGAGGAGGTCTGGCAGAAAATCTTTGTGGATCTTGCAAGTTGCTGCATGCAAAGTTAGTGGTTTCTTTGCAAAAGCACATATTGAAAAAAACCCAAAAGGCACATCTAAAATGTGCTGAGTAAGGGTGTCGAGAGTTGAATCTGGCAATATGCGTTTTTTGCAAAGGCATCTTGTTTTGGATTTTCATTTATTCAAAGAAACCTTTATTTTTAGAATTGCTTATGCAGGGGAAAAGCTTTGTACCTCCTCTAACGGATATCTAAATTTTACTGAAATTCACATAATTGAATTTTGTAGACCTTATTAAAGGTTTTTAATAAATTGCAAGTTGACTTCAGCTTTGATAAATCTGGTGGTCTGTTCTCAGTTGTTATTGGCATTAATAGGCTGTAGAAGAAAAGGTTCTCATTGTTCAGTTGAAGTGAAATTCTTCGTTTCATGGAAGAGTGCTTGCTCCCTTTCCTCAATTTTTCCAAGCTGACATTTCTTTTAAAATGGTCTTGTTCTTCTGTTGCAACCTGAATAACAAGGAGGAGGAGCCTGTGCTGGAGATGAGTAATAACTCTCTTTGCAGAAATTTGACAAATTTAGAAGAGCAGTGGAGATCATAAAAGTCAGAACAACTGGCCTGGTTTAGAAATTACTCTATTTACAGCAGCCATGGCATTAGGAGGGAGAATTCTTTAATTGGGTTTGGGCAGCATAATTCCAGTTTAGCACCCACCTCAGGTCCTCCATGCAGGGGTCACACCTGACCCACTGCTGTGCCCATGAGTCACCTGCAACACATCCTGTGGTGGGTGAAGTGGAGCAGTGGGTTCCATGGAGGTGCCAGTGTGCTATGTGAGGGAGAAATTATCCATGTGGATCTGTTCATGTGGGAAGATAAGGCTACACTTAACCATCTGTAGGTGATTAAAATTCATGACAGAAGGTCAGGATATTATGCTCTCTGTTAGTCACTTCTTCATTAACTAGACCTATGCAAATATAAGATGGTCTGTTAAAATTTAACCCCAAGAGATGACTTCTTGCAAGAGAACAGTGTTGATGCATGAAAGTGGGGAGTAGGTGGAAATGCTGAAATGCTTTAGGCACCTCTTTCAGCTTAGTATAAAAACACAGTGGCTGAAAAAAAGGCACTTTTTACACATAACACAGTATTTAGTAAACAGCTGTGTCTAGTAGATATTGGGTGATAAAACTGTCTGATATAAGCTGCCTCCTTGTAATGTGTTTTTAAATACTTACTAATGAATTTAGATCCCCTTTATTATTTAAGAATACCTTTGATTTCTCTTGTAGCTGAATCTAATCTAAGTACGATATTTCAGCACGGCTAGGCTTTTTTGTTTTTGTTTAAAATTTTTTTTTTTACTTAAGTGTGATGTTCTCCCAAACCTTTACCACTTAGTCCTTCATCCCCCCTAGTTATTTCTTACTGTTATTTCTGTTAAGAGATGGTAAGAGTAAAGAAGCAGCTGCAACTTCCCATGTGCTTAGTTTTCCTGAACTTGGTTCCCAGTTGGCGGTGTTTCTTGCACTAGTGGAGCACTTTAAAAATCTTTGTTTCAGTTGGGTGTGATCTGTCCATTGTGCCAACTGCCTGTAATAGTTACCAAGTTGAGTGCTGTGTTTTGGGTTTGTTGGGTGAATGACTGTGTATTTCAAAGGCTTAACATTTTTCTTGTTTTTCAACCTGTATTCAGTCTACCATCAGAGCCACCTTATCCAACAGATCTTTTATCCTCTTAGGGCAGGGTGTTCCTAAGGATGGATATCCAGATGAAATTTGAAGTGGTAAAGACCTCTTTATACTGTAGTTTTGGGTCACCATGTTACAATAGTAGCTATCAATTATTAAAGTATCTGCAGATGAGACCTGTTTATATTGCAGAACAGTGGGGTTTTTTTCCTTTGCTCTTAATCAGAAGGAAAAACTGTAAAATTGGCCTTGTCTTTGTTAGTCTTCAGCACTACTGATCATCACAGACCTTGGACTTTCCAGATGAAGGTAACATTTGCGGTATCCATAACTCAGATCTGTGCCTTTTTTTCAGGGGAAATATCAGAAATATCCAGGAAGGTCAGCCTTGATCTTTAGCACTATAGCCTAGTCTTCTTTAAGAAAACAAATAAATTGTAAGACAAAACAAACAAAGAACTTACCCTGACTTCCTTTTCCTTTCTCTGTTTTCTCACTGCAGATGTGGACTAATGCCTTCAAAATTGAAAGAAGGTAGAGCTGTCAAAGATTAGTATGTTCCTATACCTTGCTTTTTTGTTATAATTGGTCACTGGGTAGGTAGGTGTCACTTGTAGCCTTTCTCTCAACATTAGTCACAAGATTTCTCCTGAGTGGCAGAAATGGCTCAAACAAAATACTGAATACTAAATACGTTATTTAGGGATTAGCAAGGTGATTAGATGTACCCACTGAAGTTATTGTAAGGGTCGGGGAATGGAGATGATAGAGTTCGAAGGGAAAAAAACCCCACTGTTTCTCTAAAAACCACATTTCACAAGTTTCAGCCCTCAGGGAAGGACATATTTTCAACTGCTCCTGTTCCTACCCCTCCCCCTCATAAAGTGAACGGTAAAGTAAATAGAAATGTAATTATGTACTTTCTGGCATGGAGGTTTCTTCCTGATGTACAAAAGCACAGCCACAAGGTAAGGCAGTGGTTTTTAAGTGATGGAACAAAATGCAGTGGGGATGGGGTTTTGTCATCTTTGTTGGGTATACTTAAAGATAAGAGAGAAGGAGGTATATGTAGATATAGATGCGTGTGCGCACATATGTATGCATAGACCTCTATCTACTTTCCCCTTCTAGGACTTGCATTTAGAAATGGTGATATTCCTGGGAAGTTATGCAGCCCTTTGAAGTCGAGAATAATTATACAGCAGTGTTCGGATCTGAGATTGTTAGTAGTCTCTCTTTAATGAGGTGTTTCCGGTTAGTTGCTTGGGAGTATGGTAAATCCTCAGTTCCTGTTAAAGCATGTGTCTGTACTTCTCCCATCATGTGCTGGGGTGGGAATTCTTCCTACCCATGCTGAACACCCCTGAGTTGTCCAAGGGTGGCTTGGAGGCAGCCAGCAGCAAGTGTGTGTGTGCTGGCACATGTGGGAGTGCATCGCTGATATGGCTGGGCTTAAGGGATTGGTTTATTTCCTTGTCACATCCAGACTGTGTGGGGAGCTCCTGGGCATTGGGGATATAGAAGATAACTGTTGAAAACCTTGAGTGAGAACAATTACTAGAAACAAGGTGATTTGTAATTTTTTTAAAACTATCTGATATTTTGCATAAGAATTGGTGTTTGTTGTCCTAAAGTCTTTGGATTTTTTTTGAATGGTAGTTCTTTAGGTTGTGACTGGAATAATTTTCTCCAGAATGAGCAAATGCCGTGTGGACAATATGTATTCTTGCATATTCACATTAAAAAAACCCAAAAAACAATGCTGTAACTGAGCTAAAGGTAAATCTTCTGACTCAACCAGTAAAAGGTTTTTAAGGGTCAAAGACGTTCAAACAGAAGTGGCAGACAGGACATACTTTTACTGCTTCATGAGATCAGAGACTTCATGTAGTAGATACAGAAAAAGTGCATCTCAGGCAAACAACTGAGGGAATTCAGTCTATGTGTGATAAAATTTGTTGCTACTTCTTTTTTGTTTCCCTGCCATCCCCAACTCACCCTCCTTTCTTGATCAGCTCTGGCATCTCAAATGAGAAGCAATCTCAAAGACTTCTTTTGTTTAGGGATTAGCAAGGTGTTATGGATGTTGAGCTCAGCTCCTCTGTATGTTTGATAAAGTTGACTCCCAGGGTTTCTCATGGGTGTCTTCATTTTCTGAAATCCGTCAGTTTCTCCTATATATGTAGTGTCTGGATATTGGCATTTGGACTGAAAATGCAGGTAGATTCACTGCTTCCTTTCAACTCTGCTGGAGAAAAGCTGGTAGTTGGTTTTTTGGGTTTTTTTTCACTTAGTCCAAGATATGGTAAGGCTTCCCTGCTGGTCAGTGTCTGAATTTGGAAGTTTGTAGCTATATTTTTTCTGTGTTTCTGTATGCTTGTCTCCTTTCTTGTCATGTTCTTACTTGTGTATGTGACTGGGAAAGTTGTGCTTTAATAGCTCCAGTGAATGAAGAGGGATAGTGGTGGTTTCATGAACTTGCTGGAAAATTTTAGTTTCACTCTCAGCAAGAGGTCCCCACCCAGCTGGGGAAGCTTCTGTGGTTCTATGCCGGTGACTGCACTGGGCTTGTTCCTGTGACCTTGGCTTTGTGGAAGTGAAAACTTAACTCAGCCTTCAAGTGTCATGTATATAGTTTCCTTGTGGTTTTATACTGTGTTGGAATTTTACCACCATGTGCCCAGCTTTTTAGACAAGAGATAATTGCTTGATGATTTTTTTATTCCATTTCCTGCGTGCATTGTTCATAAATCACAGTCAAAGATCTGGCAGTAACTTGTTAATGCAAACATGAGACACATTGTTCTAGTCTGCCAAGCTTCCACTTTCATAGTGGATTTTGTATCCAGACACGAGGGGTGTATATCATATGGTTTGATTCTTGGGGTGTCCTGGGCAGGGCCAGGAGTTGGACTCGGTGAGCCTGATGTGTCCCTTCTAACTTAGCAGATTCTATGATATGTGTGGTGATCTATCCTCCCCACACCAGGTATCATTTGCTACTTTTTGCACTGTTACAGTGCCAGAAAAGGAGGAGAGACTGACTATAGAGGGCTAAACTCTCTGGAGCACTGAACTGGAATGTACTTGGGTGCTACAGTGGTGCCTCTAAAAGATTATTTGAGTAAGTGGATCTTGGCAGTGCCTATTTTTGAACCTGGGTTATGTTAAAAGGCATGTGGCTTATTCCAAAATAATTTTGGAGAACTTATGTTCAGGTTGACAGTGCTGAAACACTTCTTCATTTCTGTGAGGTTGTTGTAGATGAGAGCGTTGTTTTGTACTTGCAATCTTTACCAAGCCTTTCTAACATTATCCTGATGTGTGGTGGCTTTTTTCTTCTTTTTCTGTGCTGATACAGCACTCTTGGGAGTGGAATGTAATATATGTTAAATTTTTTTACATATAATGAAGGAAATTTGCATTTCATAGTGGTATTAGCTGTGAAACTTAATTATAAAATTTGACCATTTTATCTTCAGAGAAAAGCCTGGCTGAAGCTGTGAAATTTCTGATGTCTTCAGGAGCCCTGTATAATTTCTGTAAGCAGTGGCTGGATTGGAATTGCTTACCCTCTCTATTTCTACTTCCCAAGCTGTGCACTGTTTTGGGATTGCTGCTGCTGCTGTTTGACCCTTCCTGCTGCCCAGCAGCCTGAACATGCCTCGTAGCTCCCAGATCATACCAAATCTCTTGGCTCATCTGTTTTGTTATAGAAGATAGGGTTTAGGGGAGGGGGAAAACCTACCGAAAGAACTCTTTGATCTGCTCACTGTGTCTGTAATCCATTCTTGGGTTTTGAGGGACAGGTGGGCTCTAGAATTGGTTGTGGCCAGATGTTATGGCTAAAAAATGAGACATGAGGAATTCCCTCCTGTCATCACTGCTGCCCTGGCATGGCTTCCCAACAGACTTCCTGGTTTTAGTTGGGAAGTAGGCTGTTGGGGAGACTGGTTTTCTGAAGCAGTGAAATAAATGGCAAACCAGCTAAATCATCGGAATCCTCTTGGTGTTTTTGGCCAGAATGGGCTGTACAATGTGTGGGGAACTGAATGAATTGTTATGATGGGAACTGAGAGTAGCTCCAGCTGTTCCCATAGTAGTCAAAAAGTTCTTGCTGTCCTTGTGCTGTCCTACGTCTTTACCAGTTACTGAAATACAGAGGTTGACGTGTTGAAGCGATTCCTCCTAATTCTTAGGGGAAGCAGCAAGTGCTGGGATAGGCCCTGGGAGCTTCTCCAGTCCTGTTTGTCAGATGGAGGTAGCAAAGCTCTCTGGCTGAGCTGGCCTTAGCCTTGTGTTGAGGATCTATGAGTCATGGTCCAGCCGGTAGCTAAAATGCCATCATAGAGACATCAGATGCAAGTTAGATTTCCTGTGAAAATGCTTCTCCCTTCCCCCCGCTCCCCCTTCCCTGATGAACAGCTGTGTAGATCAGGGGTAGAACAAGGTAAGGAAGATGAAGTTAATTATGGTGGAATGGTAGGTACAAAATTGTTAGTGTGACAGCACCTGATGATCATTTGGGAGTGAGAAGACTGAACTGTCCTGGGATTTCCTTTGAGAGCTGATCATCTTTTTTTCTTAACAGTAGTGGGGCTTTTATCATTTACAGGAAAAATAAATGAGTATTGGAGGCAAGTAAGGAGAAAGATGGCTGGTGGAAAACTGCAGGGCTGGGGGAGGTTATCTGTGTGTAAAGGTACGTTTCTGAAAACCCCTGGGTAATGCAGCTTCTTGACTCTTGGTGGTCATTTAGCTGCGTTTACACTAGAGATACTTTTCAGTGACCCGGAGTCTCACATGCACTTAATAGCACAAGTTTCCACAAAGGTAGGTTATAGTAGGTTGATTTTAAATAGCATTGCAAACATTTTAATTGCATCTGTATGAAGTTCTGTTTCTGAACCTTGCCACCTATATGCTAAATTGCCTTGCTTGTCTCACAGTGTAAGGTGTAAAGATCTTTATTGTGTGAATCCCTTCTTTCAAATTGTATTTATGAAGATAATATGTAATATGGGTTTATCTTTTTTCTGTGGCTGACCTGAAATACTTCTGTGATTCAAAAGTGGTTTTTTTGGCAAACTTTGTTATGGGGAGTAGAATGTGTCAGAATGCTGTGATTTAAAATTAAACAAACAAAATCACCTACAAGCAGATTAATGTAAACAAACAGTATCAATGCTGTGGTTATGCTACAAAGTAAAAAAAAAAAAAAAGCGCCAAACCAGAACCAAGCAGTGAAGTTTTTTAATGCTTTATTCATGCAACTGTCTTAAACCAGTCCAGTTAAAGTGAGGGAACTGTGCATAAATAGAAGAGTTAATATAACAGTGTTAACTGTGGGAATACTACAGTTAGATATTACATGATTGGTAATAAAGGCAGTATAATGTTTGAGTATAGGCATTATAGAGAAGTGCTCAACTCTAGGGCAAGTTGGAGGCAGAGTAACAAAGACAGTCACTCATATTTGAGTGAATTAAAGCTGCCATACAGCTTGTTTGTGTTTGGTTGTCCATCTCCTCCTTTATTTATATTGGAGTTTTACCAATCTATAAAGAATTTTTTTTTAAGAACACCTGTGAACAAATTTAATGGAACTTACTTCAATATTAACTTTGTGAAGTTGAAGTGGTTTTTGCCTGGATGTGTTGGCAGGCCTGCAGAAAGAAACAAGGCTTGCTTTTCAGTAGCAACTTGTTGCTGCTCAAGCAGGAGAAGTTAAGATAGTAAGAAAATAACCGTATGATAAAACCCACTCAGTGTTTGGTAGCAGCAACAAAAGCAAGTGGGGTAGTAGGAAAGACAAGACAAAGTAAGGAACAAACTGATAAACATGTGCCATTTGGAGCACTTTGCTTCCTGTGCCAGGGAGACTGGGGGGTTATAAAAGCTCATCTGCTAAATGGATTGAGGGTCTTGAACACACAGGGTGGTGCGTGGTGTCTCAGAATCTCAATCTATCCACTTTGGTGTAAAAACTTTTGTTCAAAGGTATTTATATTACATACTCATACACTCATTGTGAATGTAGCCATGATATGCATATTTTTGAAATACATAGAAACAGTGATTGTTATTTAAACACGTAAATTTAAAGGGGAAAAAGGCAAATTATTAAAGGCTTCAGCCTTAAAATATTTTTGTAAAAGTAATATGGAATTTTATTGAGCCTGTTGTAAGATTGAAGGAAATACCAGATGGCTTCATAACCAGTAGTACAAAATGGGGGTGTGAAATGAATAGCTAAAAAGCTGCTGTTCAGACCATGGATGAGACTGTGCCTGCTCACACTTCAAGTTCAAGTGATGCTTCAGTAAGGTGACCAAAAACGTTATTACTATAGTGTGTGCATCTGTTTTTAAACCTTAAATTGTTTTAAAATCAGCCAGTAAACATGTGTATTGTTGACATTAAATATCTGTGGGAATGCTGTGCTGCATCTGTTGCACCACAGTAATTATGAAGGAGCTTCATTGTGTTTTGGGGCTTCATTTGTCTGGCTTAGGAATGTGTATGATTTCCCAGTCAGTCTTGCACAGAAAGACTTTTTATAATATGCTGTACCTGTGGCCTCAGTCTCAACCTTCATGTGATTTAGGCTTTAAATCCAGCTAGCACTTGATTATGGACAAAAACCATGATGGTGACGGCAGCAAGTAGCAGAATTGGTCATTGTACCACAGTCCTTTGAGACACACAGATGGAGTTTTTGAGATGGGTACCATGTGATTGCAGGCTAATTTCTGCACAGTGTTTGCTGGATTTGCTTACAAGGTTTCTGAGAGTTTTATTATCATATCTTAGTGGGTGGTGGCATTTGAAGAATAAAAGAATGCAATCCTTCTGTCCAGTGGAGCTTTGGTAATTACTCCTCCACACACTTGAGCTTAAATAACTGAGCCCAGTGTTTTCCATTTGACCTGCCAGAAGCCTGCAAAGTACACACACAGAAAGCTTGCCGAAAATTTCTTGAAAACAAGTGAGAGTATAAACATACAATCTTTTGCTGGCTTGCAAAATTGAATTAGTTACTGCCCCTCAGCTGCTTACCACTGCCTAGTCCTCTTTTCACCACATCTCTGCTGATTGTGGCTTGTGTGAGCTTTCCTTAGCCAGTGTGGAGCTGAGTGAGGTGCCTGCTAACCCAGCTATTACTTAGCCTCTTCAGCTGATGGGTGAGCTGGGCTGCTCCCCAGGCTCTGCTTGGGAACCTGGGCAGGTGGCTTGAGATAGGTAGGTGCACATTCTGTCCCACATAAAATGCACTATCATTTTCACTGCTGTTGGATCTCTGCTTATGAGTGTGTGTGTACCATTACTGTTAGAGAGACTTGAGGCTTTTTGATGTTTAGTTGTGTGGGTCTATTCTTCCTTTAGGTAATGATTCAGTTGTGCCATGTGCTTTGTCTCTTTTCCACACTCTTTCCCAAGTCCCTTGATACACAGAAATGCTGTGCTAAACTGAAGAGCACTCCCTCTGAGAGCTTTAATTCTCACTTCTGTGGCCCTAAGAAAGCAGGTTGATGCTGTTTGTTGCTCTGCTCTTTGTTCTTATGTTTCCCTTTGCTAGCTGGCAGTGCAGTGTGGTGGTTCCCTGTTGCCATAGCTGCTGCATGGTGGTTCCTCTGTAAACTGACCTCAGCCTCAGAGTAGTTTATTAATCAGTTATTTTGCAGGTTCCAGTAGGTTCAATATTTAACGAGGCACATGGTTTTACCTCATTCTTTTTCTTCTGTGCTAATTGGTGAGGAAGGAGAGAAAGAAGGCCATTAATTTTAACAACAGTTTTAATGATGCACTTCTAGTACCTGGCAACTGATGCAATGATTTTTTTTTAATACAGCCTTTGTAGAATGTTATACCTATCAAAACATTTGAATGTTGGATTATTTATTGAAATATACTATTTGGCCTTGTTGAAGTCTTGATAACCTTAATCACACAATGATTTTCAATTTGTAGCTGTTAAAAGGAGATCAGTGGCTAAAGGTTGCAAATGCTGTGTAAGCTTTTAGCAGTGAGTGTAAATTTAACTCTTGGGACTAATTAACAAGAGATATTAAATCTATATTAAGTTAACTGGAGGGTTTAAAGAGGATTGAACAGGAGTATGTTTTGTGTGGGTTTTTTTCTTTCTCCTTTTGGTAAAGGGGTCTTTCATGAAAGTAAAGGCTTATACAGTGGCAGCAGTGTAGGTAATTCTAAGGTGGATTTGTGTACTTTAGAAAATTTTGCGTTGTTTCTCTGGCATCATGCAGAAGGAATGGTGTGATGCCTGCCCTCACTGAACTGATGCCTTGAGTGGCTACCTAGCAGCCGAAGGTGGCTGCTCCAGGACTGTGGGCTGGGTGCCTGTACCCGAGCTGGGTGCTGTGTCACTGTGCTGAGTCCTGAACACCCAGTGCAGCCTTCCTGCACTGAGCTCAGTAGATGTGCTTTGGGTTGATTTTGGTTTTTTTTTCTGTTTTGACTCTGATAACAGCAATGCTGTTTCAGAAGAGGGGTGTTTGCCTTGAGTCTTTGGCTAGGAGAGAGGTTTGTCCTCTGAGGAGTGGGGAGTTTAACTGGAGATGCGTTTGTGTTGGACCTGACCAAGCTCCATAGGGAACAGGCTTTGTTTTATTTTTCCTGCTTTTAGGATGTCTTGGATGGCTTCTTACTTATTTTTAACTCTCTGAACTAAGAAAAAACAGCCTGTTTAACTTAGGGAGCTCTCTACAGTATTTTTGCTGCTCAAGGAAGGAATAGGGAAACTTGGGGCTCCTAGTACAGGCTTTCTGCAGATCCCTCTTTCCCAGGTGAGCAAAACTTTCCATCCGTCGCATGATGACTGGGAAGTCCAAAGAATTTTGTTATTGGTTCCTGCAGAAGGCAGGGCAGCTCTGCACAATGCTGTCCCTCTTTGTCCTCTTGTGTTTTCTTGTTGTGGAAAAGCATGAATAGAATACGTTGTTGCAAGCAGGAAGGGAAGTAGACCGTCTGGGTGGAAGAAATTGAATGCTAATTTTAACAAGACTGGTAATGTGTATGCTTGAGACACTCAGTGTCAGTATGCAAATAAATAGCGTGTTCTAAATGATACAGCTGAAGAGTTAATGTCTTAGAGGGCGCTCTCTGATCACCCATGCATTGTTACAGGGCATCAAAAAAAGGAAAACCAAATTTCCAGATTTTTGGAGCTTCAAAGTTGGTGGCACCCTGCTGACCATGAATAAGGTCACTGATCAGGGTGTGAAACTCTAAAAATGTGCTTGTGATTACGTCCCCTCCTTCTCTTCACCATGGTCGGAGATGAGAGTTTTAGCTTTCAGGATGAAGGTTGTGGTTGCCGCCCTAGCTGGCAGAGCGAAGGCCTGAAGGCTTGGGCAAAGTGGAGGGACATGTGCTTGCTCCAGAGCTGCTCTCCAGGCTTCATCATATGTTTTCCTGTCCCTCTGCCCAGCTTGAGGCAGACACCAGTGCACAGCCCTGTGAAGTCTGGATGGGGAAAGCCAGGAGAGTTTGAAAAGAATGTATCGGAAAATACTTTCTAAGGAAAAAAAAACCCTGTGGTATTTACAAGGAAGCTTTGAGATGTTTATGTTCCTGGAGGTACAAACACTCATTTACAAAATGAGTGACAGGAAAGCGTACAAGTAAATTATTCATATGCTTGCCTAAACTATTGCTTCCAAAGCTTTGTATTGTGTCCTGGCATATGAAGGACAGAGGAATGAGATGTTTTTTGGAAGTAGTGCCTTTTTCTGCAGCAGTTCCTGGTGCTGTGGGATATGCTAAGGGCAGTTGCCTGTCCTGGGTGCAGTTGCTTACCAGCAGCTCTTAGAGGTCCTTGGCCGCTGGCTTGAACCCAGTCTGTCCCACTGCATCAGGGCAAGTGCTTTTGGAAACTCTGAGCCACCAGGATTGCTGGTTGGAGGCACTGGGACTGCTCAAGTGATGGCCCCTCTCCCGTGCTTGGGCTTGTGTGCTGTCACTCAGGGCTCAGTGCCTGGGCTTTTGAAATACACTCTACGCCCCAGGATATGAGCACACAAGTGTTGAGCAGTGCATCTGTCATGGATTCATTGGGATTTGTTTTATGAAGGTGCATGTGAATGGGCAGGAACCTTGCTTTGGAAGGTGTGCTCAGCATTTTAAATGAGAAGCAAGATGCTGAAGGCTCCTACTTGTCCTATGAACCTCCTGTCACTCCTCTGAGTTGCTGTAAACAGGTCACCCAGGATGTTTTGTGAAAAGCAGGTACTGTTTGGTTGTGGTTGGGTTTCACAGGTGTGATTATAATGTAAGCAATGCTTTTGGAAGACTAATGTGCTTCCCAGGTTTTCTCGGTGTTTACATTCAAAATATTCCCTTGTACAAAAGGAATAGAGAAGCTGTAAGAGGAATGTCAAAAAAGACTAACTAAAATTATGGTGATTCTTGAAAGGCATCACAATTTATCTACAGTTGCTACTATTGTTTCTTTTGCAGGATGAGTCAGTTATTTGTGGCAGCCACAGACACGCAGTTTTACAAGATCCATGTGTCAAGTGCCTGAAGCGCTGTGTGGTGGAAGGGTTTGTGTTGGAGCTGCCTGTGAGAGCACTGAGAGAATATCTCTGTGTGTTATCTGTACTGCAGTGCTCCACTAGCTGACACATACTCTGTTCCTCTTCCACAGTAGTCAGGGCATTTACTGTATGGCTAATTTTCTTTTCAGTAGAAAGCTTTTTGGCTGTGTGAAAGGAGGTTTCAATAGAAATGCTAAAAACTCACTGTTCTCCATCTGAAGTTGCTGGTGCTGTGGGCTTCCTGGAAGTACGGGTTAAGCTAATAACCAGTTTCCATCAACACACAACAGGCACTTGAAACACTACTTTCTGTTCAAGTTCCTGTTGCCCTTTCACCATCCTTCTCCTTAGCATTGCCTAGAATATCTTGTTTGCTTGCTCAAACAAGCATTGTGTGGCCTGCTAATTCAAATTATGTTTGGCAGGCCAGCAAAAAAAGTTGTCAGGTTGTTGTGGTGAAATAAAACATCCTTTTATTTCACCACAAAAATGAACAAAATTATGGGGTGTTAATGTCCCCACAGCATGAGAAGCTCTTAACTAGATGCTTATTATAGCAGTATTATAAAGGGTAGGACTAGACAGGTAGCACAAGAACCTTGAGAAAGACTGAGCTTCCTTTCTAGGAAGAACACTTGGCTTGCTTGGCTCTCACCTTGGAGAAGGAACGTGAAGGAAGAACTCTGTACCTCCTTGTTCTGCTCCCATAAGAAGTCCTTTAGATTTGTTTTTTCCTCTGCCAGAAACCCAAGCCTTTCTCTGTGGACTTGTATGGAAGAGTGGAAGTTCAGAGCAGAGCTACCCAAGGCCTACTTGGAATGCAGCTGGAAGGAGGCCGGCTATGAAAAAGAAGCCAGTTTCCTCTTCTCAGAGTCAAGGCATTCAAGGCTCTTGGAAGGCTCCCAGAAGGCAAAGAAGAAATGGAAACCAATCTCATTATAGATTGTCTTGCATAGAGGGGAGTTTTATAATTAAAGGATGTTGTCCTCTGCTCCCATTGTTGTTTGCCTCTGTGAAATTTAATTTTACTCTGAACCCAGTGCTGACTGCGTATATGCTGGTGCTTTGATAAAGAAGTGATCTTAAGTATTTGAGCTCACCTTCAAATGAATGGGTGCAGTTATCAGGGGTTTTTTTCCATCTTTGTTTTCGTTTTCCCACCACCTCTCTATGATTTTTTCCTTTCCCATTCCCTTCTGGATGGACTGAGCTGTAGATGTCCATGTGTTTCACATATGAAGTGTAGCATTCAGACCTACTCTTCAACAAGGACTGAATTGTCATCTAAGCTCCAGTCCTTCTGAAAACTGTTAAATCAAGCTTTTGTCATGCATTGAGTGTAGCCTTGTTCTTCATGCTTTGTAATACATGGGCTGGTGGAAGTATAAAAAGACATGATTTCTACTTACTGGGCTTCTAGTTAGGCTTCACTCTCCTTCTGTCTTCCCACAGTAGTTTCAGCTGGTTTGTTCGGCTGGTCTTTTTTATCATACATGATAAGAAGCCTAGGCAGCCAGCCAGCTGCTGTGGAACTATAATAGGGCCAGTGGCATGTACAAAATTTGATTACTGCTGTCAACACTAGAGAGAATAGAAGAGAGCACGTACTCCAGTCAGAGAGCTGCTAAATAAATGGCCTGTTGAATTCAGTAGTAGTAGAAATAAGACCATCTTCCTCCTAATGAATGGAGTGGTTTACGGGTAGAGAGTATACTAGTATATTGAGCTCTGGAGTTTGCTTAAGAAAATTTTAAAGAAGTCTTTCTTTGCCTTCAACAAAGATTATTTTGACCAGAAATTTCCATTTCACTTCTGCTTATATGCTCTTGCGGGTAATGTATTGATTTCACACCCAATACTTCAGATATTCACAGAGGCCATGGCTGCACTTTTAAAATTTAGCTTAAAAATATTCCTGCCATCCTAAAGCTAACTTCTTTGCAGATGGGTTCTGATATGCAACTATTTCATGCTAGTAATTCTATCTCCATTTAGGCAAGAGTTGTTTGGTTTTTAATTTAAACATAGTGCAACAACTGCCCCCAAGTTAAAAAATATTCTCAGTGTATATTCTTATTGAAATGTTGGATTTTTGAGGTAGAACCTGCTGTTAGATAAAAGTGATCTCTCTGATGTACATGGGGCAGCTGCTGGTGGCAGGCAGAGCTTGAGAGCTGAGCTTCTCTGGAAGCTCTGGTGCATCAATGTTTTTACTCAACTTCTCTAATAGCTTCACACTGAATGAAGTTCAAGGGACTGATAGACTGGTGTTTCTCTAACTGTTCTCACTGACTGCAAACACTTTCTCATTTGAGAAGTGGTAAACCCAGAAAACTAGCTAGAAAATTAGCTAATTCCTGAAACTTGTGCTTATTCTTCAGTCTTGCCAAGTGTGAATGGGCCTTATCCTGGAGTGGCAGGGACTAAGGTGAAGTAAGGTATTGGATACACAGGAGAGCATTCTTAGGGAATTCAGACCAGTCTCATCAAGACTTGAAAAAAAAGATACAGTGCTGTTGGTAAGACTTTTGGCATATGTGCAGGTCTGTCTGCTAATTCTCATTGTTTGCTTGGTGGAGTTGGCAGTATCTTTTTGTTTTGTGCTTGTGAAGAGCTTGGCACAATAAGGTTTGTATTTGTATTTACAAAATACATCCTTGTTTGTTTCTAAAATAGAAGTCCTAGCTTTAAAACTTTTATTACCTTTCCACTTTCCTCTTATTTGCATGGTTCACAGAAATGTTTGGATGCAAATGTCTGATTCAGCCCCCTGAATGTATGGTTGTCTTTATTCATGGAAACAAAACTCCTTTTGTGTGAAGCCTTTCAGCCTTCAACTTTGAGGAATTCTTGAATTTGTGGGAAAAAACCTCCAACCCACAAAATTAAGTAAGACCAACTTCTGGCCCACAAAAATTTAAAGAAAAATCTGATCTTGATTTCTCCCTCTTTCCCTCCCCTGAATAGTGTCTGGGGTGTGATACATTAAACTGTCCCAACTGGATATCAGTGAAGACAGGAGAGCTGGATCTAGAACAGTTGTCTTATAGCATAATACAGTGAGACAGGCAGACAAATCAAACAGCCCCCTTCTGCTTTTGAAACCAATTCTGTGGTTTAGAATTCTCCTCTGGTTGCGTGTAGTTACGTGTTATACTTAATCTCTTCTTGCATTACTTTGTTGTGATTATTGGAATTCTGTACAGTTCAGTATCTGACAGTGTGGAATATGGAGTGTCTTTCATAACTACAAA
Organism: Platysteira castanea; assembly: GCA_013397175.1. Classification (NCBI taxonomy): domain Eukaryota; kingdom Metazoa; phylum Chordata; class Aves; order Passeriformes; genus Platysteira; species Platysteira castanea. The sequence goes on along the minus strand of VYXC01011874.1, from coordinate 1,056,737 downwards.
ATTTGGAGTCCTCTTAATTTGATTATTAACTTGGCAACAGGCTTTTGAAGACAGAGGGATTGGATTTGCTTTCTGTACTGGTGGTAAGCACAGTTTAAAGGCTCACTTGTACAATAACTCAAATCCTATCATAGCCTTGCATTACCAACCTTCTGCTTTACTGTTCCTTGCTCTGTCTTATTTGGAATTACTGCACAGTGGAAAGGCACGCCTAATCAGAGTTTGTTATTTTCGACTTGGAGGTTTATTTGTACAACTTCCTTTTTATGCTGTAATCTTATGTTTAAAATTTCTTATGCTCTTTTGAAAGGCCACTAAAAGATGTGGATGCTTACCTTGAAGAGTTGTTCTGGTTTTATGTTCTGTTGAATGTGTGAAAAAAAGTGTTGTAGTTATACTTCAAACTTTTTACAGAATGAATGCTAAAAATATTCAGGATTTTTAAAATGAATATGGTTTTTGACCAGAGAATTTGGTTTGAACAGAAAAGGAAAATTGCCATCAGCTTTCCTGTTTTCAGTTTGTAGACTTTAACTTGCCAGTTCTCTGAAAGCTGGAGTGTCCTCCTCTTTTCATAAGGAGTAGCAAAGCAGCATATTAATCTGATTTTAAAGATAAAAGAAATCTCAATTAGCTTGAAGTCTGTTACTTGCTAACATGCAGCCTTTTCAAAGCTTTGTTTCCTGACTGGTTTTGTCAGTCACTGTGTGGCTCAATGTGTCAAACCCTCTGAGGAAAACCTGCGCTTCCCTCCCCCTTGAATCCCAGCATGCAGTTCTTGTGCGGGTTCTAGCGTGTACTTCCTCTGCATCTTCACTTTCCTGTTATTCAAAGAGTGAGCTCGATCATGAGCGTTCAAGCAGCCAAAAGAGTTGCGTGGAAGAAGTGCAAGGTTGCTGCGCCTCGGCACACTGACCGGCAGACCTGTTACCCTCCGCTGGGTGAGTGCTTCCCCCTGTTCTGAAGGCTGTGGCAGATGAAAGGACCCAGCCATGTGGGTCTGTTTTTATCGTCTACACCTGATGAAAGCTGCTTTCCTTAACTTTGCGAAAGTTAGTTTACTCTAACGGAGCAGGTTGTGGAAGGCACGGCAGGAAGCAGAGCAGGCTGTTTTTGGTGGCGTTGCTCCACTGCAAGTGTTGTGTGAGCTCTGCGTCACACCTGCAGCCGCAAGATCCTCTTGGTGTAATGCTTGTGTTGTGGGCTTGCCTTTTACCTATAACAGTTACTTGTTCATGGTAGGAATTTTATTGTTCTTCTGTCTGATTGAATGTCTTAATGCCCCCAATTTTCTTTAACCATGCATTTAATTATGTTGATTTCAGCATTTAGTTATTTTGATTCCTTACAGTTCTGCTTACTGTACCTTCTGGTACTTTTGAATGTATAAACTTAGAGCAGCTCCGTGACCCCTTACAGGTTTTCCTCCTCATTTTGATGGTATCTCAAGAGAGCAATATTTCCTGTAATTTGGGAAGACTGTTTTGTGGAGCGATGCTTTGGAAAAGAAGAAATTTGGGATATTATTCTTTCCTTTTCCATTTGCCATCTTTCATATCTATTCTAATTGAAATTTCATGGATTATCTCTTCTGTTTTGTGACTAGGGCCAAATAACACCGATTGGCAAGGAAAGGCAATTTGAGCATTCCTAGTACCCGTGAATATGCTATGTGGATACACTAACTGACAGATGGGAATTGTTTGTTTTGTGGTGTCAGAGCTTCATGAAAGCAGAACCTGTTGAGCAATAAAGAATTTGGTCCACTTGACTTTTGATGTGGGTTTTTTGGTACAAAGCTGGAGTCTGAATAAGGGTTTTTGGAAAGAGAAACTAAAATCCTCTTAAGAAGTATCAGTGTAATGGCTAACTTTAGAATAAAATGATGGGCTGGGACTGATCTCACGTATGTTTGCTTCTAGAACAATGAGGTGGATTTGGATATATGCCAGTTTAGCTGAGAGCAGAAACTTTTCCTTTGTGGCTCAGTCCAAACTTTCTTAAGAAACTGACAAAAATTGTCAAGAAAACTCAGTAATGTGAGTGGAGTTGCTTTTAACTGACTCTGGAGAGCTCAGTAAATTATATGTTGGAGAGATCTAGTGTTCTTCAAAATCTGCACGTATTCAGCCCTCAAATGTGAGACAGCTGCAGTTGATCACCCTTGGAAGGTTAGCAGTAGGAGAAAATCAATCTGCTTGGTTTTTAACCTGGGCATGGAAGTTATTTGTTCTGGCTCTCTGTATTGATGTGGGGTTTTTAGGACTATTTCTTGGATTTTTTTTCCTTCCTTCTTTTTTGTTATATTTTTAGAGGAGCATAAACTTGGGACAGGAGTTCTAACTAGCCGTGTAGGTAACTGATGAACACTGCAGTTGTGAAATCTCTGATACGTTTGTCTATGGGATAATAGGAGGGTCAATCTCTGAGGTTTTCTGTCTCAATCCTTCAGGTGTTTTTAACATGTAAGTGCCAGTATGTGCACACATTTAATACTTGGTGATGTTTGCATGTCTATGGATGATTTCTCTGGTGCCTGCTCCAGGTGGCCAGGCTAAGGTGTAAATCTAGTTGAGTAGCAGCTACCTGCTTGCTTGTGTGCTTTATATGATTGAGCAGAATGTTCGGTGATTGTTTCTAAAGCCCATTTAAGTCTGAGTTGAGAGCCCTCAGTTTTTAAAAGCACATAGATCATGGCTGTTATATTGCAATTATAATTTTTCTTTATCAAGCAGCAGGATTTTTTTCAGGAAATTTGTTGAATTATAATCTTCCTAACTCCTCATAAAGTGTAGGACTGTAGATTTGCTTTCCAGTATAGTCAGAGTCTCAAATTCACTATCATCTGCTCACTTTTTTTAAAACTGTATTTGGAGACCGTGAGGGACTTGAGCCTTGGACACTTCATAGTGTGTTGAAAATGCACATAGGAGTGAAAAAAAATCTGAAAAAAGTTAGAAGGTAAGAGACACAGAAGAGAAAATGAGGAAAAAACCTGAAGACAAAATAAATGGGGGGGAGGGGGAGGGGAAGGAATGTGCTAAGGTGGAGAGGCCATTCTCTGAGAGGACAGGATTTTTAATGATGCAGTACTAGAAATACTCGGAAAAAATGGGTGGAGAAGTTGGAAGGGGTGTGTATGTAACCGTTTCTTCACATCCTTTGCTTTTAGTAGAAATCTAGAATATAAATAACAGGGACACTTTTCAGTCAGCAGAGGTGTGGCTTTGGCTTTTTTGGTTGTCTGCTTGCTGTGAGAATTGGCAGGGACTGGAGGAAGGGAGGGTGAAGCTCATACCTGATAAGGTATCTGATTGTAAATGAATTAGTTTGGGTGAAACCAAAATGGCTAAGACTAGCTTCTGTTCTCTGAAGCCTAAACAACACAACTAAGTTTGGTCAGAGATTGATTTATGGTCTAAAACAGACTAAATAATTTAGCTCATCTGGTGGGATACCCATATTTATAACAGTCTCTCTTATATAACCTCTTAAGCTCTCAAGTTGGTGGTAGGTGCTGGGAGTGTGGTGGCACTGGTAGACTACTGGTGTCTAAGTGGAGCCAAAACTTACTCTTTATCTGGGAGGGGAAAATAGAAGGAATCTTCTACTTTTTTCACCTGTTCAAAGAAAATGAGCTTTTTTCATTGCTCTTCCATGCTATGGGAGATATTTTATATTCTTCCAGTAAAATTTCTGAAACTGTTCCAGGAAAATGAGTGGGCTGTTTTGTATTTATATATACATACTCTACTGCTGTAGCACTATTTGATGTGATTATTTTCTAAAATATTTTTTTCACCTCGATTACCTCATTACCCAGATGGCTATCACCCTGTCATTGGAGGGGAGCCTACTTAACCTATACTACGGAGGCAGAAAAATATGCCGGTTCTGTGAAACCTTCTGAAAGGGGTTGCCTTGTGGCACATTTTCTGTAAGATGTAAACTCCTGAAGCCATTTAAGCACTCTGCAGTAATTGAATCATCTAGGTTAGCATCTTAACATTACACGACTAGATGCTGTTTTGTTTTATTCACACAGTTGTCAACAGAAGCAAGAGATCAATTTACATTTTGTTGTGTGAATTAATTGTGCAGGCAACCACCCAGTGATTGAAACGAGTGTTACTTTTTAATAGCAGTAGAAGGCAATGGTAATGACATGAGTGGGGCATTTTGCAAACAGATGGTTTGAGAGCCTATCTTTTGAAACTCTGCATTTAGCTTGTTACCATTTGTGTCTCTGCAAATCTCAGAAGCACTAGCCTGTAAATGATAAGCTTTCTTTCAGATGGGAAGGAATTTGTCTGTGTTCCCACAAGGTATATGCACTGATAGCAGCTTGAAATTATTTGAGACCACACACAAGCTGTTACAATAGCCAAAATAATATTTATGGTATTGTTCATATTACTGTAAACTCTGGTCTAGTTAGTTGTTCAGTAGAGCTGCGTTGGACCTCAAATATGTTTGATTTCAAACAACTCTAGCTTTTAAACACTCGAAAATGGTATATTTCCTTTTTGGCAGCAGGTGATGAAGTATGTGTTCTGAAATACAGCATAGTTGTAAATAGAAACAGGTTTACATAGTAATTACATCATAGTGTTGCCTTTTGCGTCTTCAAGTGAACCCATTTTCAAGGTCTGAAGGACTTTAAAAACACTCTTCCTATGTCTAATAAACTCTTAAATGCACGCAGGTATTGAAAAAGTGGAAAATATTTGCTATTGTCCTGTAGCAGAGTCCCTTTTTTAAGCTGCAGGGGGGGAGTGTTTTGCTGCTGAGCGCAGCCTGTGCCCCTCCGCATTGTATGGGACAGAGCGGTGCCCGTGACTCAGCTCTGCCATGCGGAGAAACCACATTCCCCCGGCCGGTGAATTATCTGCCGCTGGTTCACTTTTATGTTCTCACTGAAATGTTGCGACCCTTAACTTGAGGGCTCCATCTGCTTCCTGCCCTCGTCCCTGATGAATAGGGCAGGAATTGGCAGCAGTGTGGTCAGCTATGTGACCTCATTTGTGTGGCGTCTGGGTGGAGCGCGCCCTAATCTTCGCTAAGCGAGCAGCTGAGAAAGCGAATTGCAGTAATTCCCTGGCTGATCCTTCCAGCGGGTAAAACCCGGGCTGGTGCTGCAGGGCAAGGAGATGCCTTTACTCTGACACTCGTTACGTGCGGAGATGAGTTTCTGTCGAAGCGTTCAGAAAAGCAGCAAATGGTTCAAGGGTTCTCTGCAGAAACTGGGAGATGTGCTGTCCGAGTTGCGTGCGGTGCAGGGTGACAGTCGTCAGCTTTCCCCTTGTGTCTCTCTGCCTGAATCAAAGCTGTCACACAAGTGCGCACTGGCAGCCCTTGCTAATATTTGACAGTGAACAGAGCATTCCGTATGTCTTGTGCAGATGGAAGCAGAATGGTTGTATCTGACTTGCTGAATTTCACTACAGTGTGGATATTGTACTGTGGTCACGATGTATCTCCTCATTATTGAGATAAAATGTTGCTCAGGGTTAACTGTCCTGGGTCTGATTAACTTGAAATTGAGGCCCGTGCTATGATACACCAATTTAGAGGACATAGGTCCTATCCCTGCCCACTCCCTCTTGTGCTGGTGACTGGTTCTGGCCCAGGTCACGATGGAGGTTGCCCCTGAGCTGTCCCCCAACATCAAGGCTTCAGGACTGTCTGCCCTGGATTGAAAGAGAGCATTCTGCTTGGCTTTATGAGCTGCTGAAGTGCAGCCTTTAATACTGTTTCTCTTTCTCTCAGCTATACTTTTTACCCTCGTAAAATTGTACAGCTCAATCATTTTAAGCTTCAGATTATTTTAAAAGGTTCTTAGCTGGTTTAATACCTTGTAATGCAAAATATTTTTAAAGCAATTCATAAAACGTTCTGTGCAGACCATTGAAATTAACTTCTGCTCCCAGTTCAGCTATAGTAAAATCAATGTTTACTTGGCTTGCGTGACCAGAGTTGTCTTATATACAAGGAAAACATTTCCACTGCTGCTTTTAAGGTAGCAAAGAGATAGTAAAGTTGTTACTTTCTGAAAGCAGAATAATAGATCCCTTCTAAAGCTACTTTCCCCCCTCCTACAGTCCTTATACAGATTCTTTTGGCAAATTTGTCAGGCACACCCCTTTCTAAAAGGTTAGTTGCCATTTCTGCACTTCTAAGGCAGAAAGCAAATGAGTGTGATCTGTTTAGTTGATGCAAATAAATGTAAAATTGGAATTGAATATTTGAAAGCTAATCTGTATTACTAAATAGTATCAATTTTGTTTTCTCTGATTTTGTATAATGTAGATTTTGCATTGTATTTTTTACCGGACAACTTGCTACTAATTCTTGTTGTAGTTTCCTTTCAGTGAATAAATTGTAAGCTTTAGCTTGCTGATGGCAATTTGAGATTGAAGGATAATACACCGAGATTCTTAGCCTTGTGCACAAGAAAGACATAAAACTCTGTCACCTGATGTCTTATCATCATTTCCATAACTGTTGCCATAAAATCTCATGCAAGCATTCCTTATCTAATCTACAAGCAGTAACTGCAGTAGCTTGAAAGAAAGTTCCAAGTGTGGGTTACCCAGATAACTTTCCTGTGGGAACATGCCTCAACCTTTTGTTTAGTAGTCTTGAATGCAGGTAGAGTCTCCCACAATGTTCAAGCTCATTTCTCATTAATAAAAGTGAGAGAAAATGTAGTTGGTGAACGTGAGTATCAAATATTGACGTACTGATAGTGTACTTTGCTGTATTAAGCAAGCTGTAAATGTGCTGTACAGTTAAATGGAAACAAGTATTTTATCTTTTCAGTTTTTGATCTGTGGACAGAACTGATCATACAAAAGTTGTTAGCAGGAAGAGTTCTAAGTCCTAATACCTAGACAGAATTAAACCTACCACAGTGTGACTCTTGTGTTTTTAGTTGATTTTGATGCTGTTTCATTCCTGTCTCTAATACGGTCATATGGTATATTCTTGAAAATAATCAAACAGTCAGTAATTCCCACTTCAGTGTACAGTGTCAGCTTTCTGTTGGAGGTGCTTTTTGGTTTAAGTAAATTATCTGCCTGTCACTAAGGGGAAAAAGTGCTTATTTTAACCAAATGACTTTTTAAAGTTTGCATGTGAAAGAGAAACCAAGGTATTGCTGATAATGCAAGATGTTAAACTTCCGAGATACTTCATTTTACAATGGATTAATATCAGAAAACAGTGCTATTTAACTCATTATTAGGATCAAATAATTTGAGTTATAGTAAGCAATACTCTAATAGACTTTATTGTATATAGAGCATTCATCTTGCTTCTCAGGGTTTTTTTTTTTTAAGGTATTTGGTGGTTGGTTTGTTTTTTTTTTTTGTGGGTCTTCTATTGGTTTTGTTATAGTAATAAAAATAACTTTAAGAGTTTGCCCTCAGGAGTTGAGCTGGAATTATTTTATGGCCAGGTAAACTAGTTTGCTATCTTATTGGACATTCTTCTCTGAGCTAAGGGGAAAGATTTTTCTGTATAAATTGCTTTACGTGTGCCTTATTGCAGTCTTTGACTCTGCATAACAAGTTTGCTGTTCAGTCTTTGTGGTGGGTTGACTTTGGTAGCTGCCAAATGCTCACCCAACTACTCCCTTACTCTCCTCTCAACTGGACAGGGGGAGAAAAATAAGACTGAAAAGCTCATGGGTTGAAATAGGGGTAGGGATATCACTTTGCCAGTTTGAACTGTGGGCGAAACAGATTTGATCGAGGGGATTTTTTTTTTTAACTTACTGACAATTAGAGTAGAATAGAGTGAAACAAGGAAGAAAAACTAAAACGCATTCTACCTACCTATCACCATCTTCCCAAACTCAATTTCACTCTTTAATTCCCAAATCCTTGCCATCCTTCCCCAATGGGAATGAAAAAGCCTGCTTATTTAAAGTATATCTTCAACTGGAATGTTTTTTATTTGAGAGAAAAGTGGTCTTTTCTTAGTGGATACATGCAGTCAACCCTCAGCAAGAGTATGAGCTTAAAAACGTATGGTCCAAAAATTTTCAGATGGTAAAAATGCACTCTTGGTCTGAAACAAACTTAAATATATCTGAAAATAACTCAGAGTTTGGTTTAACAAATATGCTAATGCTTGTGGGAGGAGGGTTTGGCTGACAGTGTGTCTTTGTGCCTTTCTTTATTGTGTGTGACTCTAAAACCTACACAAATGAACTCCATGTTTGAGGCATGCAGACTTGCGTGGAGTATTTGCAGCATCTTGGAAATGGTCCTGGTCAGCTGCTAAGCAAGTTTGCTCTTCTGCTGCTTGTGTGTGAACACTGCTCCTGCTCCTGCTGGCATCAGCTGAAGGAGCCTGCAGGAGCAACAAGGCTGGGTTACAGGCACCATCAGCAGGAGCAGTGGATGTTTTCTAGCCCCTTTTGCTGAAGTCCTGGCATGACTTCAGGTGTTCCTTGTTGCTGCATGCTGTGCTGTCTCCAGTCCCCTCTGCAGCACACAGAAGCTGCGTGCTTGGTAGCTGTCACCCTCCAGAGGGATAGAGGGCGAGTCAGATCTCAGTGACAGAACATGTATATTCTAATAGCCTTGTCCTGCTGAATATCCTTGAACATTATACACAGCAGTCATAGCAGGTAAATAATTAGCTACTGTTTTGACAGTGTGAACGTACTCTTTATCTGTAAGATGGGAGACTGTTGGACTAGCCAAAAAAATTTGCTCTAGCCATTGAACGTAACACCCCACAAAAAACAGCCTTACCAAATCCAAACAGAACCAAACGTATCGTTGTATACAAATTATCAGTGGCTGAAGGAATTAGGAAAAATACATGTTCTTCATCAGTTCAGTAGTTTAGCATGCAGTTCTGCCAGGGCCATTGTTCCCTGTTCAATTAAAAATTGAATGTGACACTGAGAATAAATCCATAGGCATCTTACTTTTCATAGTGTAGTCTGGGGGAGCAGACCAGAGTTGATGCTAGAGTTGGTAGAAGTTCCTGTAAAATGCCTCAAACAGCAACAGGTCTTGGGGAAATGCTCTGCTGCCTTAGCACTACCTCTTGGAAGACTTTTGAAACAAATAGAAAACCTCTGGTTGATTTGTTTTATTACTGACTGCTTTGCAGTGGAAAAGTGCTCTCTCCTATCTAATAAATCAAGGGAGCTTTTTTCCTTGTTTTTCTCTTTGCATATTCATTCTCCTGTTGTGTTCTCATGCAAGTATAAGTGAATTATTGAGCCTTCATCTTTGCAAGAAACAAACCAAATGTGCAGTTAAGAAAGTTAGAACAAAGTTCCAAAATAGTATCTTATGTTGTCAAAGAAATATTGTTGGGAAATCTCCCTGGTACAGGTAAGTGCCGTGGTGTGTGTTGTTTAACTTTGTGCAATTATGATTTTGCTGCTGCTGTGGTGGTATTTTGTGTGACCTTCAGCTTTCCTCCTGTCATTATGCTTAAATACCTCTTTGAAGTTATTTGATAAATATCTTCCATTTCCCAGGCCTGTTGCATTTTTCCTGATCGTCGTACAATATGGCACTTCTGCATTTATGTCTTAACTCTTAAGATTTTGTTTTAACTGATACCTGCTTTCTGTCTGCATCTTCTTCCTCCCCAAATTCTTTTCTGCTGTCCTGTGGTTTGGAGACTGACATGATCCAGATGAAGAACTTGTCATAATTGATGCGATAAATAAAAACACTGTTGTTTCATCCTTGTGCTCTCGTAGTCTTTTCTAATTCTTCCATCTCTCCCAAGAATGAGTATCCCCACATACTGCTTTCTTATATCGCTTCTTCTGATATGCTAGAAGTAGAGAACAAAAGGTAGAAATCCAGGCTTTTCCTGAAGATTTCTATGTTTTTTTCTATAATGTTAATGTCTGACAGGCACAGTTATTACAGCTGAGCAGCTGGAGTTCTGTGTGGTCTTCTAATGCTCCCTTACAGAGTCCAAATTTCATTCTGCATTTGAAGGATTAGAAGGTTGGTAGTCAGTCTTAATTGCTTTTCATTTTTGCAGCCATGTAGAGACTTGAGGAGTAACAGTGTTGTGACATGAATAGAAAGATTGACAATATGACAAGACTAAAGTTTCTGAGATTTTATTTGTTTAGTTTTTAGCAAGTTGTTTTTATTATATACTTATCTCTGCAGGGTTGGAGACAAGTCTCTCTTACATGTAGAAGGTTATAATTAAATGCACCTAAATTGAAACAAGCATAAAAGGTTGCTAAGTCATCTTTTAATCATGCTAATTCTTTTGAGAGCAAAAATCTTCACATATATTCCTTTTTTTCCTAGCCTCCTTAGAAGTCCACTCAGATTATTCCTTTGCTTTTTTCCCTTTTCAATCAGTTTTCAGTTGTCATTTACAAAATCCAAGCCTTCTGTTTCTGAATAAACAGAAGTCTGCAAATGTCACTTTGTGAAGCCAGTCATGCCAGCTCATAGTTGGACTGAAATGATGCTTGCAGGATAAAGCATGTCTGTATTGCCTTTTAAGCACTCGCAGAGTTGCTCTTAGCTGGACTGTGTAACTTTGAGGGGGGGATCATAGCAATATTTAGTGGAATAATTATCTGAAGAAAAAGAGGACTGTGTATCTTCTGGCCGCTTGAGTTACTCATCAGTGTGAATTTTCGTTTCCAAATCTAGGGGACAATGATAATGGTCTCTTGTGCTGTTTGAGCAAGTAGCAGGTAGGTAGGTGACTGATAATTTAGGATGCATTGGGTCCTGCTGCAGATGCATGTGCATGCACCAGCTTGCAGATGCATGTGCAGTTGCAGGAATTCTTTCTGTTCTCCCTTTGTGTTAGGCTTCATGAGTACTTGAGTTTTGTGAATGATCATTCTTCTGCCACAGGTTGCTCATGTGTCAGTGGTGGACAGCCTGGAAAATGAACACTGTACTGCAGCTCGCTCCGCGAACTTCAGACAGCAGTGTGCATGAGCTCGTGTGCCCTTCTGTACATCCTTACTACTGTTTCTCACTTCCTTCCTTCTTTGCAGATTAAAAGGTTTTATTTCTTTTTTTGTGCTGCTGCTTTGCTAGTGTGTTCTGGACAAGAAAATACTGTAACTTCTAAGGAGTAGCCTTAATGTGGCGATACTTTGGAAAACTGGACGTGGTAGTTGACATCAAGTGAAATTAGAGATCTTCAGATATGAAGGTCTAATCTGTATTATGTAAATTAAGCTTCTTATGTCATTGTGTTGAGGATGAAAATGATATTTATGGTGTTTCTTAAAAAAAATAAGCAATTCTGTGATTTAGTTTTTAGGACTGCTGTTCAAAGGAACAAACAGCTGTATGGTGGTTGGTTTGTAACTTTAATATTAAAGCTGTTTTAGGTTTTCAAATGTATTTATATTACAGTGGTTTAAGATGATATGTTAAAGTGGGACAACTTAAAACTTGTAGCAAATTTCACCAATCACATTGCTTTTAGTTTTGCCTTGTGTGATGCAGGTAAAACTGTGAGAAATACAGAAGTTATTTGTGATAGTTAGCAATGCAGAGTGTTGAAAGTAAACCTTTTTTTGCTTTTTACTTCGTAGAAATTAATTCTAAAAGTTTAGTTAAAAGTACTGTCTAGATGCATTCCCCACTCTTCCTCCACATCTAGTTTATAGTATGCAAAGCTAAAGATTCAAAGGCAAGTCATATGACGACAACAGCATCTTTAGGAGATGACCTTGTGATTTGTTCTGTTTATTTGACCCTGTTCATACCACTTCTGTTTGTTCTGTGAAGGTAATGTTACTGTTTCAGAAATAAGAATCTTTCTTCTGTGACCTTCTTTGAGGTGTTACATTTATTTGCATAACCTGAAGAGTGTGGAATGCATTGCTGGTTTTTTTCACCACTGAACTTAATAGTTTGTGGTAAATTAAATGCATTGTTTTATTGAGACTTTGAAATTCTCGTAAAGGTGTACAAAATTAATTTGTTGTAGTAGCTTTCACACTCAGAAGTGCAAATACATGTTAAATAGAAAACAGGCTTCTCTTAACCCCTTTGGGGAACTACATGAGTTTTTCTTTTCTTTCATAGAGAGCCAGTCTTCTTGTATGCCTTTGGGAGTACATCCTTGCCTTATCCTCATCTCTTTTCTCTCCCTCATTTGACCCTTTACTCTGAGCAGTTGTTTATCAATATAGACCCTTCACCTGGCCAAATATGTTGGAACAGTTGGGCTTTGCTTCCCCAGAGCTCTCTGGTACTTGGGAGTGTTTATGTGGGTAGGTCTGACAAAACTAATGCGTGCCTGGCTCTTTGGAGAGCTGGGGATGTGCAGAGAAGGTGCTAAGAGATAACTTCAGACTGAGATGTTGTACTGAACCCCAGCTTTAAGCACAGCTCTTGTTCTAGCTGTGCTTCTAGCATGCATTTTGGGAGATTGTACTGAACAAGATTCCTTGTTCAGTAAAACTGCTTGTAGCTAGAAATATTATGTGACACTACTTGCAAATAGCTTTTCTTTCTGGAGTGGTGAAGGTGGGAGTGTCAAAGCCTTAGAAGAATTTCCCCCTTGCTTGATGTGACCCAACAATGGTGATCTTGTCCTGGCTTTTTCTGGGGTGGGGGTTAAGTACTGGTCTTACTCTTAGTCTACTATGACACTGGAAAGGTGTATTAAAAAATATCAGACCAAGTGTTCTGAGTTTCAAGATAAACCACTGAATTGAGGAAATGATTATTTCATATTGCATCAAATGCTTTTGTCTGCTGCAGAAGCTGTACTTGTTATTTTGGTTTGCCATATAGCCTGCCTTTCTTGCTGACAAAGAGAGTTGATCTCCCGTGCAGTTGCTGTAATTTCCTCATCGTTGCCTGTAGTGATGTCCACAGGTAGATACCATCTTATACTTCTTCCATAAGCACATCTTTAATGGTGCTTCCTCTAAATTACCTTATTTTCATGTTTGTTTGCAGTTCAGGGATCTCTTCAGCCATAAATTATATCTGTCTCTTTGTGAACTCGTAATTCCATAAGCTTGTCTCTTCTTTTATAGCCAGTTTTTACTGGTGCCCTAATTCTTCTTTCACTGATGGTTATCATAATTTTGGTCCTCAGGCTAGCAACATTCAGGCTACAAGCTCCATCCTCACTGAGGCATGGACACCACCTGTCTGCTGCAGGGACACTGAAGTTTGGCAGAGGGCAAAAAAGTGAATCCTGGGCCTGCTTGTTGCCTGACTTCTCAGCACTGGGAAGGCGTGCAAAAGAACCCTCTCTGAAAATGCACCCAGGACAGGATTATGCCTGTGTGATGGATCTACTGGAATAGTTGCCACAGGCAGCAGTACTGATGTGACATGTAATTATCTGTTTTCATTAGGTGTTTTTTTTTTTTTTTTAAATTTAGCCAGTTTCTACAGAGGTAAAGGTGATGTGTCTATTCCAAATTGTACACAGACCCACTTGATATGTTAAAGTGACAGTAGTCAAACCCTATATTTGCACAGGTTCTACCACAGTTCTCTTAAAAACTTATCATTAAATGATACAAGCATGGGGACTGGGATGTGTACTTGTAATCCTTTGCCTGAACAGTTGGCAGCTGAAAGCTTATAGCTCAGGTTCTACCAAAGGCTTGGTAGGCTTTGAACTTTGGTTGGTCTCCTTTTGACTGCTCTGTTGCTATATTTTCATTGAGTTATACAACAGTTTGGGTTGGAAGGGGCCTTAAAGACCTTCTAGTTCCAAACCCCCAGTTGTGGGCAGAGACATCTTCCACTAGCCAAGGTTGCTCAAAGCCCCATCTAATCTGGCCTGGAACACTTTCAGAGCATCCACAGCTGCTCTCAGCAACCTGTTCCAGTGCCTCAACACCCTCATAGCAAAGAATTGTTTCCCTGTATGTAATCTAAATATACTCTTTTTCTTTCAAACATTTGCTCCGTGTCCTATCAGTGTACTTCCTGACTGTCTCCCTCCCCAGGCTTTTTTGTAGCCCCCCTTTAAGTACTGGAAGGCTGCTCTTTGCCAAACTGAACAACCCTGACTCTCCCAGCCTGTCTTCATGGCAGAGATGTTCCAGCCCTCAGATCATCTTTGTGGTCTCCTCTGGGTCTGCTCCAACAGGTCCTTGTCCTTCCTGTGCTGGGGGCCCCAGAGCTGGAAGCAGTACTCCAGGTGCAGTCTTATGAGACCAGACTATCTTCTCCAGTTTTTTTCACACTGTTGGGAGTGGTATATCCTTAAGAATCTTTCTGTATTGAAGTGGTAAATATTCAGTGGGCTCACACTGGTGGTCAGTGGCTTGCCTGATTGCATAAATACGTGGTTTAATGTGTTCCAGATATTTGTCCTGTAATAGCCAAACAGAATTTATATACTTTCAGAGCACTTAATCAGGAGGGGGTTCAGCTTTGGGGACTAATTAATGACTAAGCCGGGGAAGGAAATGAGAGTTTAATTAGGATATAGGATTAGCAGTGCCTCAACTTACTGCTGTTCTGATCAAATGACAAAAGAAAATTTTATGTTTGCCAGAAACCATAAGAAGGGATCATTCATAATACTTTACTCCAATTTCTCTTTTATTTTTTCTCCATTAAGATGTCTCACTAAAAACACAAAGTGGCTAAGACACCTTTATGACTGTTTCCTCTTACCTCTAGAGGAAGAACAGTAATTTTGTCATGGACAAAATGGTCAAAGGTTTGCTTAGCATTTCAGTTTCTGCACGAAGGTGTTCCCCCTTCCCCAGTGGTGCAGTATTCCTAGGCCAGCAGAGATATGTAACTGGGAAAGAAAATAATTTGTCTCCAGAACTGGACTTGCCTTTCCTTTAATCTTCCTCACTAGGGCTGGGTGACACTTAACATACTTTGGGTTGGTCATGTAAAGCTAAAAGTAGGCAAACTTATGGTGACCATTTTTGTAGTGAAGTTGCTGGATTATTTTAGGGATAGAAATGAGAGTATTTGGTGTAGTTTGCACTAACAAATATTTGGATTTAAATTCTTCAGTTATCCTGTTTATTCTTTTTGCTTGCCTCTCCTTCATCTTTCGAGCACTACTACACCATGTGAACTTTAGGGGCTTCCTTTAAACCTTCTATGTTTCAGGTTTCATCTTAGTAATTACAAAGGTTAATAGGTTAAGGTAAATAATTTACTGGCATCAGTGACTGATCCTTGACAAAATAACGGAATAGCCAATGAAGCTCAGACTTGGCCTGTCTGGAAACAAAATAAACAATTTATGATTTTTTGAGCTTCCTTTGTGTATTTGATTTCTGTAAAGACTGAGCTTAACTTTGTTGTCAAGATCGGTATGCAACAGTTTCCTCCACTTCTGTCTTCCAAGCGTTTCCTGCCCAGGAATATGTAAGGTCCCATCACTTGGTCTTAATTGTGAAGAACTGAAATGTGTTAGTCAATTGTTATAAGCTGGACAGAAGTGTGTAGAAGGTTTCTAGTATGTAGTCTGTTAAGTGAAATTATTCAGCTTTTCATTAAACCATATTGCTCAGTGCTGTGTTCACATCCAGGGATGGTGATTCCAGCACCTCCCTGGCCAACCTGTCCTAACGTTTGACCACTCCTCCAGTGAAGAAGTTTTTCCTAATATCTAGTCTAAACCTCCCCTGGTGCAACTGGAGGCCATTTCCTCTTGCCCTGTCACTTGTTACCTGGGAGAAGAGACTGAACCCTACCTGGCTACACCCTCCTTTCAGGCAGTTGTAGAGAGTGATAAGGTCTCCCCTGGGCCTCCTTTTCTCCCAGGTAAACAACCCCAGCTCCCTCAGCTGCTCCTTGTAAGACTTGAGCTCTAAACCCTTTACTGCTGCCCTTCTCTTGACTCGGTCTTGCACCTCCATGTCCTTCTTGTAGTGCAGGGCCCAAAACTGGGCACAGGATTTGAGGTGTGGTGTCATCAGTGCCAAGTACACTGATCACTACACTGGACCTGCTGGCCACGCTTTCTCACGCACACCAGGATGCCACTGGCCTTCTTGGCTACCTGGGGATACTGCTGGGAAGTTTGTGAAAAAGGAGCTTGCTTCCTTTCTCCATCATTCCTTTAGGCATAAACATGCTGCATGTTCTTGGATGTGCTCCCATCTGCTCAGTGCTGGTGATGCCACACCTGGAGTACTTGGTCCAGTTCTGGGCTCCCCGGTGCAGGAGAGATGTGAACATACTGGAGTGAGAGCCATGATGATGATGGCACTGGAGCATCTCTCCTGTGGGGAAAGACAGAGCTGGGACTGTTCAGCCAGAAGAAAAGGATCAGAATCCAAGTGGATGCTACTGAAGTTTATGAATATCTGAAAGGATGGTGCAAAGAAGGTAGTGAGGCTTTTCTGAGGCCATTGATGGGACAAGAGACAATGGAAGCAAACTGAAACAGAGGAAACTCCATTTTTGTTAAAACCTTGTCTTGGGTTGCTCAGAGAGATTATAAAAGCTGTCACTGCAGATGTTAAAAATCTGACTGGACATGGCCTTGGGCGGCATGCTCTGACTGGGGGCTTGGATTAGACCAATGGTCTCCAGAGATGCCTTATGACCTCTCCCGTGCTGTACTTTCTATAAAAGCAGTTCAATCCAAAAGTTTTACTAAACTTTCTGGGAACAATGCAAAGAGCAGTGGATTCATACAAGTGGGAGCTTGCTTAATCCTGGAGAAAGCCACACGAAATTGCCAGAAAACTTTCTTAATATTACAGTGATTATAAGAGTTACAAAAGTGCAACAGGTGTATGAATGATACATGTTCATTGTACTTGGGGTTTTTGGTCTAGAAATCTTGTTCGAAGTGATAGTGTGTTAGGGCTTTGTAAAGACACTTCTTTACTTTTTTCTTAATTTCTGAGTTAATTATCATTGGAAAATTTATTTATTTATTACCTTCCATAGATTAAACACAACTGTGAAAGCACATTTGATTTTTAATTTTTTTTTTTTGGCACGCATATGGTATTTTTTTGGTCTTAAGGCTAGATTTCTAAATACCATTTGTTTGAAACAATCAAACCGAGAAAGCTAACACCTTGTCTTTGCGTAACTTAGCTGCTCAAGGTGTTATGTTATGATTGTCTTCTACACTGGACTGCTAGGAAAGACTTAAATTCCATGTGATTATACATTCCACTTGTTTTTAAGTAACTCTAGGCTGCACACTGCTGTCACTGAAATGGGTCCTATATGGTCTGTACCCAGAGATGCTTGGTTAACTTCCTTTCAGAAACATCTAAATAGCACGTAGGTAATTTTGAAAATGTTAACAACATAGGATTTTTTGAAATCTGTTGATTTAATCCGTTTTCACAAGGAAGGTAGGATACTCCGATTAAACTTGTCTTTCCATCTTTTTTTTTTTTTTTCCCCTGCACAACTAGTTCAACTTGTAGTAACTAGTGGAAGTTTAATAAACCTAATTGTGTGTTATAAAGCTAATTAAGCAGCTACAGGTTGTGTGAACATACCAGTGAAATATGCCAGTCAGCCTGTGAAGGACAACCTGGTGCATACCCAACTACCTGTACCCTGTACCTGTGTGCTGGGATGGGGTGGGAGTTGCAATGAGAGGCCAGAGAAGAGATGGGAGAAGCTGGCACTGGTGGGGTATCCACTGATGTACAGGAGGCCAAGCATTCTTAGTGTTCTACTTAGGAAATTGGAGCATGTAGTAATACGTAGGAGCCAGGTATTACTATTTAAATCTCAGGAACTGGGTTCTGTCTGTGATAAGCTATTGACCTAGAGAGTTTTAGAGAGGAATGATGGTAGACTCTAGGAGCTTGGGTAAAAGAGAGGCAGCTCTGAGGGAATGGATCAGGAAAGGTTTTACTATTTGGAGTGAAAAGACAGGGAATGAGGGGGTTTAGGACTGCAGTCTTTGAGTTGTTGGAAAAGAAAAATAGGAGAACCTCTGACTAAGAGTTGAGATAGAAGAGACTCTGGAATATGAGTGGGAAGAAAAATTTACTGTTGTGAATAACTTTTCGGTGCTACTGTCTTTACCTGCCTGTCACAGAGAACAAAATAACATTGTCTTTTGTACTGCGAACATTGTTTCCTGAAGATGTTCAAACCAGGTTGTTTGTGATGTCTGCCTGATCTGAAACTCTGCCATAACTAGAAGAGAGAACTACTTGCATATATACAGTTTATGGCTTGGCTTCCTTCTCTTGTCCTAGCAATCTTGTTTACTTGTGCCTGTGCAGGGTGTCTGACATCTGTTGTCTCTGCTTCCTTCTGGTATGCAGATGGGCTTTTTTGTGGGGATGGCTCTTCTGTTACGCAGAAGATTATGCTAGTTGATGACAGTGATCCTCTGACCTTGTATCCAGTGAATCACCTCCACAAGTGCAAGTGAGCCTAATAAGACTTCTAATTTGGGCAGAGAAAAAGGAGCAGGTGGCTAACACCAACTTGTGGAAAGTGATTCTGTTTTCTTTATAACCACTTAGAAATTCAAAGACCTGATCTGTGCTCATAACAAAACCAGCTGTAGTAAATCTAGTTTGTGATTTTATTTGTGTTCATAAATTTACTTTGTCTTTTTTTCTTTAAGTGCTTTCCTGTTTGTGTCCTTAGAAACATCTTCTTAGCCAGATTTTGGGCAGGAGTTATCTGCTTTTCTCTTCTTTTTCCGTGTGCTGGGCAGTTTGTGAAATATGTGCTGAAGTGTATTTGTATTGTACGGGAAAGCTTCACAGGGCTGTCTTGCACTGGGAGCTGACACTGCCTAGTTTGACCTGGTGTTAGGGGGTCATTGCAAGCTGTTGGAGTGACATGTGGGGTTGCTGGCTCTGCTGACCCTCTGGAACAGCCTTGTGTACTGCCTGCAACTCTGGAGCAGCCTCGAGACACTGCCTGCAACTCTTGGGTTTGCACTGTCATCCTGTGAAATCAGCAGGGTCACTTGGTGACCAGCGTGGGCCGTCAGGCTCCGTGTTGAGCATTATTTCCGTCTCCTGAGAGCTTGGCTATCTATACCTCCCTTTTAATTGTCATTCCAGTGTGCTGAGACTGCAGCCTGGGGTGTTAGGTTGCTTTTGTTGGGAGGTATGGAAACAGCTATTTTTGTATCTCTTCACCTGTGAGGGTGCCTTCCTCTAGAATATCAGTTGCTGGAGGATTTTTTGTTATGAAGTAAACACAATTTAGCTTAAACTTACAGTACACTTCGGCAGAACCAGAAGGTGGTCCTCATTGCTTGTCTATGGTGTTTTGTTTTTGGTAGTGTCTGCTGTTGGGAAACACCAGGTAGTAAAGCCCATGACTTTTCTTTTTGCTTTAGTCTTTTTTTGGTAATGCTCATATTCCATAGTTTGGTTTTTACAGAAAACTTACAATTTGGGCAACTGCATTTTTTATGCCAGTTGCTGTAGGTAGATGTTACTTTTTTTTGTTAGATACACTATTAATATAACTCTGGTTTTGCCCAACTGCTGAAGTTTGGAGAGAGAAGGAAAAGGAATGAAGGAAAGCTTTGTGCATATCACTGATGGCAGAAATTAAATTGCAGCATAAAGGTGAAAGTTTACAAGCAAATTATGTGTTGCTGGAGCTATTTTTTTCTATCATGGTGTTGCAAGAGAAGAGAGAATCTGCAGAACAACCTCAACTTTTGCTTTTTGTTCCTTTAAAAAGACTAAACCTTCCCCCTCCCCCCTGAGTCCTTAAAAAAGGCCCAACCTAAAACCTGCTGATAAAGATTATTTTGTTGATAAAGTCAGGGCCCAGTACTCCCAATGAGCTCAGGGGTGCTTTGGCAAGCTTGGTGGTCACAAACTGGTGCTTCATGGCTTGCTTGGCTTTTTGCTTCTTGTTAACAGGGATAAAAACTATGCTGGTTTCCATGCTCAAATTTTAGATGCTTGTTTTGTGTCTTCTGCTATATGAATTAGTCTGAGTTTTTGACAAAAAGATAGGTGCTTTCAAAAGGCTTTTTCTGTCCAGAAATACAAATCTTACCCCTCTTTTTGTTACTCTTGTCAGGGTTTCATAGGTGTGCTAGTCTTGGGTGGGGCGGTATCTTCAAGAGATACTCGCGACTGCCTAAAGGCTTAGGCAAAGGGATGTTTCTAACTTCGTTACATTCCAAGTATCTTAATTGAAACCCACAGGCTAATTCCTTCTTTTATTTCTAAATTCCTTTGCTGAGAACCTAAATAACGAGGTGGTGAAGGCAAATTTAAGTCTTAAAAATGTGAGATGACCCTTGGTAATGTATGCTGGAGTGGTTTGGCAATTTCTGTACTTTATTTGCCAATCAACTCTATGCTTCTCCAGGGCACTTTCATTATAGTGCTGTTCTGCCAGCTGTTTTGGGTGCGATAACTTCTGTCTTTCAAAAGCTAAATAACACAGTTCTGTCATGCAAGCATTTCATGTGTTTTGGGGAAATAAGAAAGCTCTCTTTCATTATGAAACAGGGGTTGAGTAGAGGACGAACCGAAGTTCAGTGAGGCTTTTGTTTTATCCTCTATTTTTAGATAATTTAGGAGTCCTTTTTGCTCTCCAACATGATATTCACCAGATAATAGGTTGGGCTTGAACTGTGTTTTCAAGGTGCCCCAAACAAAATGAAGGGACAGTGTTGTGGGTGGAGGAGGTATGCAAGACTACAAAAGTGGCTGTTGGGGGCGAGTGAGTGCCAGCACAGAGCTTGGGCCTCTGATCACAGGAGCCGGTCGTTTCGAGTGTGCTCCAGTTGGGTAGACATACATCATCTTGTGTAACAGAGGCAGGCTTCGGCAAACAGGCATCCGGGATAGGAAGCTTTTCTTCTCTCCTGTGTCATCACAAGAGTTTAATTTTCTGTGTGTGTTTAGGCTTGTTTTTATTTCCTCTTAAAGGAACAAACTGTTCTGACATTGTCCATTACTGGTCCATTAAGTGACTGGAGGGCAGGCAGAGCCACGTTGGCCACAGGAAACAGTCGGTAGGTAATGAAGCAGAATTTGGCCCTGAGTCAGTCCTTGGCTTTCATTGTCAGGCTGCAGCAGTGTGAAAGGAAACAAATGTTTTAGCAACTTGGTGAATTTGTTTCTCACTGGGCGGTAGCTTGTTGACATTTTTAATGTCTTGTGTGAGAGTTGACTGGCTGTATTACTGTGTGCTTTGCTGAATGGTGATATTGTTTTTTTGACTGAATGTGGCTAATTTGTTATCCAAATCATGTCAGCCTCCAGGGGCTAGCCTTACAGACTTGTACGAATCTAAAGAAAATTACTTTGAGGAGTAAAATAACTTGTCACTGTTGCCATCAAAGCACCAGCATTTCAGTTTAATTTTTTTTTTCACAGGGGCTTATAGCAGAAAGCTTGACACAACCGTAGCTGTAATGGTCAATTACAAAAAATCCCAGTTTCAGAGGCTTTTATCAAGCAAACATAAAAGCAGAAACCTGACTGGCAAGGGTTGTCTATGGATTTTATAAATGACCAAGATGTTTTAGGAAGATGGGAGTTGTGGGGGTTCTTATTCCTTGCTTATGATGCCTGAAAGATAGGCCGGAAGTAAATCCCCATAGACTGATGTCTAGAGAGCAGGTATTTGTTTTAGCACTGGTGGTGAGGGGGATTACTCCTCCTAACTCACCCACCCTTGTCAAGTGCTGTGGTATATTTACACAGTAAATTCTGCATAATGTTCCTATGTCATTAAACATCATCACATATGCACTGGAACTAATTTACATAGCACGATCTCATGGTTATTAGATAATCTTTTCCACTGTGCTTGCGTTTCCCCAATTCGGGGGTCTTTGATGAAGGCTTTTGAAGTCTTCTTCGCACTTGAACTTTCTACTTTGTCTTCAGGGCATGCGTAGTTATGGTGCTCCTTGGTCCATCTGGTCTTAACTGGCCTAAATTCTCTGTTTTGTGGCTAATTGGCTTTGCACTTGCCAATTTCTCATTGGTACTACACTTACCTATCTCTGAAACTATACACCTGGTGAGTGGTTTTTTTTCCCCTTTTTGTCTGTTCTGCATTTAAGCAGCTAGTTAACCATATGCTAGCCATTACACTGTATAAAAGGTTATTTATTTCAGGTTATATGGGTATCAAAAGTTATGATTCAGGTTACATAAGTATCAGGTTATATAGGTATCAAAAGTTATGATTCAGGTTATATGAGTAAAAGCTATGATTCAGGCTATGTAAGTATAGAAAGCTATGCTTCAGGTTATATTGATACTAGGTTACATAGATATCTTATAACTTAAGCTATATAAGCACCTTGTAGCTTTGACTTAAGTTATATAATCATCACTCTAGGAAAAAAGGTTGCTCTGCTCCTTAGGATATAGTAGGGGTATATATATATATACACACACATTCGTACTCTTTTGTTCACCAAATCTTTTATCTAGACTAAGTAGTTTGTGTTTATCAAAGATGTGGGGTTTGGTGGATTTTTTTCCTTCCCCTTCATAGAAAACCCTCTCTTTGAAAAGAGAGAGAAAAGGTGCTGGTTTTTAGTAAGTGCCGTGTGTGCTATTGCAGCACACCTGGGAGGGGCATTGTCACAAACTGGCCCCGAGGTGCTGGGGAGCAGCTGTAGGAGCAAGACCTGCTGAGGGAGCTGGTGAGTGCTGAGGAGAGCTGTCACCTCCTGCCGTTCCTGTGCTCGGGAAAGGGCTGAACTCTCCAAGAGTGGCATGTGTAGAGCTCCTACTGCACAGGATATATAAATCCAGGACCCTTTTCATAGCAGTTGCTCTCCTTTTACACAATCATACAACTGTTTTTGGCCTCTCTGTTCGCCTTTATCATGCTAAGGAGTAATAATGGTAGAAGAATGTGATACCTCAAACTACGGTGTTACTCTTCATTCTCACAGATGCCTAAGGAAGGAAAAAGGCAGATGGAGCCTTAAGAAAGCATCATGGTTTGTAGCTGTATACTTGGAGGTGTTGGCACAAAAGGAGCAGACAGTTTAATAAATGATATTTAAAAAGAGAAGCATGTTTAAATCTCACTATGTTCAATACAAATAGTATTTGCAACTAATGTTAATAGAAAACATTGGTCCAACAGTGGCAGTTGGACCAATCTAGTCCATACCTGTGTCTTGAAAGGAAAAAAAAGAAAACAGACTTATAGGGAAAAACCAGATTAATTTTTTTTTTTTTTTTTTTTGAGTTTCATCTTGTCTGCCAGGCTCCTGTGAGATGGATACCTAGGCTCTACCAGGAAATTACCTGGTTCTGTCTTTGATGGCAGGGAGCTCTGTTGCACTGAGGGGAAAAGACAGGGTTAACAAGATTTCTTAAGGTAATTATACTCCCCTGAAACAGCACCTTGAGTTTCAGTGTTCTGAGCCATGCTGTGCAGGTGCTATAGCTATCATAAAGCTTGCTCAGAAAAGTCTTTTCATGCACTGGGCTGTCTTTGATGTCTGGTTGAGCTCGAGGTATGGCTCAAGAGTAGAGTCTGTTGGATCAGCTTTAGCTGCCGAAGAGGAGAGGTGTAGAAGGGTGAAACGATGGCTCCTGGCTGACATGCACCCTTTGTGTCCTAAGCAGGTTTTTCAGCTGTAGCCTAGAAGAAGCCCAGAACTGAGGTTTTATTTTAAATGGATATGAACAATTTCATACAGTTTGTTTCTCAGCTGTCCTGACACTTCATTTCTTACCGATGTGACTTTGTGTGTCTGGGCTGAGCTGTAGCCGCTATTCCTTGCTGTTAGGTAAAGCATACCTGGTCGTTGCTTTCTGTGTGTAACAGCTTTCTGGCTAGATATATTAGATGTGAATACATGGATAGCGTCAGGTTCAGATGCATGTTAGGCCAGAAATGAGAAATGTTGAGGTCATCCATATAAGAAATCTTCTGGTTGTATTCTGTGATTTTTAATTTTCTTTTTAAATAAGCATCTGGATTTTATAGTTAAATCTTTATTGTACAACAGTCTCAATTGCTGCTGAGGTATATGATCTTGTAAGTGGTGCTTTTTAATCACAATCTGATATTGCTTCAGACTGCTTAAATTTTCAAGATTGCGTTAAGTAGAAAGTTTGAGTTGCAATCAGGCTTTTTCTATGGCTTCATTCCAAGTGCAGGGACAGTTAGTCTGAACACCATCGTGGTTTGCTGCTTTGTGGTATGGAGTCTGGAAAAATTGATGCCAGCTGCCACCAAGAGGTTCTTCAAGAGAGCGTTCCAGACAGCAGCATGCTGTGGTTGCCTGAAGGGTATCTCTAGACTGGTCTACCAAGAAGCTGGTGGACTCTTGAAGGGTTCTTGGAGACTCCTGGTCTGGGCTGCAGCTGTCAAACAGTTTGCCTGGTGTAAAGCACTGACTGCCCTGGCTGTGGTCTGTGCAGGGATTTGGAGGTTAAAGCCTTTGACAGGCTGCATGTATGTGTTTTCTTGTCTGCAGCAAGCGGACCTGAAAATCCATGCTGCGTGAACCTACTTTGCCTAGTCTGGTTGTCAGCAGTTATTTCACTGTTATTTAAGTACAGGTGATGAAGCATAGGCTCACCTCTAGCAGTGCTCAGTGCAGTCTACCCAAGATATGTCCTGTGATACAGGCAGGAGTGTCCTGTGCTGAGGGTGACTCACCCAGGTTTAGTGGGACAGGCTCTGTAAAATTGCAGGTGACTCCTAAATGGCTTCCTTAAGCATCCCGGGAAGCTGTCTTCTCTCACACAGCTGGAGGCCACTGCTCCTCCCTCTTGACCTACAGGTGCTTGCCTGCCCTTCCTCCTTGTCCTGCTGGGTCCTCCTGGCTGTCTCCCAGACCCTAGGTGGTGGTACTTTGGTATCACATCAGCAGGGCATCTGAAGGGAAGGGCTCCACAGCCCTTCCCACACTGCAGCTGAACTTGTTTGTGACTGATGGCTAGCATGGTTCTGAACCCAGGTGCAAAACCAGGCTGAGGGTGGGTAAGGCTGCAAGTGCTTTGAGGATGGTTCCAGCAGCTTTGCTACCACAGTTGCTGTGCTTCATACTGAAGGAGGCTATTATCTGCATCCAAAGTTTGAGTAAGGGCCTTGGCACCTTTTGGAGTGATGCATTCAGGCAAAAAGGTGTTGACAAAGTCTGTTAATTAAAAGCCCATGGTTTCATAGGTTGTTTTCCACCAGATGGGGAGCTTGTGAATTTTATGCATCAGAAACCCGCTTGGGAGGTGCTGTGAGGCTGATTCTAATGCAAAGGAGCTGCTGTGGTTACCAGCAAAGGCAAAACTTTTGTGTGACTCTGCAAGTACCAAAGTGTTGTGGATGGTTGAACAGCTTTTTTGACAGAATAGGCAAAAAATTCTCCCACTTTTCAGGACAGTGTTTAATGTGACCTGTATTGAATGATCTAGGATAAAGAAGAATGCATTTTCACTCACTGTTTTCTTATTCTCTCTCTCCAGATGAACACAATGACGTACAGAAAAAAACCTTTACAAAATGGATAAATGCTCGGTTTTCCAAGGTAATGTTGGCTTGGATGTACTACTTTATTTTGTTTGATTCACTGTTTAGAACAATTCTGGTTAAATATACTTTGCTCTTACTCTTGTTGAATACTCCTAGTGAAATGCCACTGTGTGGTGAGAGCAGATAAAATACTGTAGTGTTTTGTTCCCTCAGTTTCCTCATGCATGTAAGCATTTGATACTATGTTTGAAGAAAAAATGAAAGCATCTGTTTATCAATATATTAGAATAGTTACTTGCATGAACATGTCTGTTTGATGTAGTTTATTTCTTCATGCAGTTTTCAGAGTGCATTGCAGCAGATTTTGAACCTTCATCACTGTGTTTATTCTGTTGCTGAGTCAGCTTTACTCACTCTGCAAACCTCTAGTTGAAGCCACCTGGTGTTGCTACTCGAGTCTTGACTGAAATTTTATATAATGACTTGCTCGTTTTGAATTTTCTTCGGCTCTCATGCTGTACATTTCTCATTTTAATTCTCTTTACTGACTTGAAACTTACTGAGGATCTGTCATGGTTTGGGATGAGAAAGGAAGTGAAGTTTGCTTTGGAATGCTATTTAAAGCCTGCTTTTTACACTGTTCTGCGGGTAGGGAAAATGACACTTTGCCCAGGAAGCACAGTGTCTGTGGAAAGTTTTCTTACTTCATAGTTTGAATGTGTGAAAGAACCTGGGATATTATCAGGGAAAACTCACGTTTTTTTCTAGCTAGCGTGGTTCTGCAAGTGGGGTAACTACTCTTTTGTATGCTCTTATTGAAAAGGGGCATGCGTGTGAAATCCCGAAAGCAGATATAAATATAGAAGGAAGGCTGTGTGTGGGAGGGTTGGTTTGTTTTCTGTTTTCAAATAAAGCTGCAACAGTGCTTTAGCAATGAATGGCTGCTTCTGGAGGGCTGCCCTTCTGAAGTTCTTGATCAGCACTGTAAGGAATTTTTACCTTCCTTTCCTTCCTGTGCAACAGGACACTGGGTAATGCAAGGCTTGTGGCCTTGGCTGAATCATTTTGGCATGGGTTTGTTTTGGTTGAAAGCTGATATCCTGCACTCTTCATCCAATACGTTCTTGGCTAGTTTGCTCTTCAGAGGAATAGTGTGTCTGTAACTGGTTGCTCTGTGCTCAGCTTTTGACTGCTGCCCAGAGGAGTGGTGGTCCTGCAGGAGGAGCGTTAGGCAGGGCAGGATCACGTAAGGAAAGAAAATGTGGTGAGAAAGAGAGGACTGTTCGTAGTCCTGTAGCTGGCATAAAGATGGCATGAACATGGAAATGCCATGCCATATCTCAGTGATACTGAGAATGAATGACAGTCATACTGAGAATGTGCTAGGTGACTTGTTTGTGAGTGCTGTGGGCATTGTATTGAAGAAGGTAAAATTGTTTTCAGTCATTCTGCTTGTATGCCCATGGGTATATCCTAGAAAGCGTCTTTCCTTCTATACTGTGTAATCAGACAGATCCTGCTAAGCTCCTGGATTTCCCTGGCACAGGGTATGGTCAGATACTTACAGTTTTTGAAGTAACTGTAGCTTCATAACTCTGTAACTTCATGGCCCCTTAAACACCTGAATCTATGAAAACCTTGTTAATGATTAAAGAGACTCCTGTGAAAGGACATACTCCGGACTGCTGCATGTCTAATTCAAACTTGAGCATGGCTATTTTGGCATGACAAGACACAGATTTATGGGGACTGGCATGTTCAAATTGCAAGGAAATTGATGGTGTTAAGTAGAAATCACCTCATGTAAGAAAATCTAGTTTCAACTCTACCTTAAAAATGTAAAGGGACTGATTTCAGTCCTGCTGTGTTGAAGTTTTTGTATGTATGAAGTCATTTGGGTTGTTTAAAATTCCTTTTCTGTGAACTAGATGGATTTGGCTGCTTAATAGGATAGAGAGATTTTAGAGGTTAATTAAATGTAATCTGACTTACATTGCAGAAAACAAAATGGTAACTTAGGTATTTTGTGTGGAATTGCAAACTTCACTCCAAGAATTTTACTTGTCCTTCTATGTTAATTATATTGTACTTGCCCTTTGTTTAAGCAAATGAAAAGTAGTCTGTTGAGCCTTTATAAACTATCTTAGCATACAAAAGTCCTACAATTGCAACTGCATTGTGCTAAGTTTGATTTAAGTCAATTCAATAGGGTTTTACAAAGGATCTAGAAAGACAGCAGTGTCCTTCCCTTCTCTCATCAGAGAATAGGCAGGTAAGTAAAACACTTCAACTATCTCAATTGT
This sequence comes from Platysteira castanea, assembly GCA_013397175.1. Lineage (NCBI taxonomy): Eukaryota > Metazoa > Chordata > Aves > Passeriformes > Platysteira > Platysteira castanea. The sequence goes on along the minus strand of VYXC01011874.1, from coordinate 1,029,070 downwards.
GCTATGAGGTGCCTGCTTTGGTGCCCTGATCAGTGAGATAAGAGTTTTTGGTGTAGTTCACAGTACAGTAACTTGGTTTTTTGTGCTCTTTGTTTAAACTGTGCTAGAACAGTGCATTCTGTTTGTGTGTGTTGTTTGAAATAAGACACAAACATTTAAAGTGGATTGAGTCTTAAGGTCAATAAATGTACTCAGCCAAGACTCAGTGCTCACTGTAGAAATACCTTAGGAGAGCTGTACACTACAACTCACAAGCCTATGATGGCTGTGTAGTGAGGATATTTTGTTAAAATTAAAGGGAATAAAAATTGTTAGATAAATAGTCTGTTACCAAGCTTTAACCAATAGGGAAGTTTTCACTCAAATATTGAGGCAGAACATTTCAGCATATGTTTATAAAGCCATGTGATGTTTTTACTTACCTTGTTTTTTCCATTGCTCTGTCGAGTCTAATTTCAAGAGTCAGATTCGGCTGTTTCCCTGTGGTATAGCCTTACTAATTAAAGCATCTGCTTGTATGGATACCTAATATGTTTTTCACACAATGTAGCATTATTTTCTGTCCTTTTATCCCTTTCTGTATTAATCTTCATTAATACTTACCAGTTCATACATATATGCTCTTTTCAGAACACCTTTCTGCAGTGCAAGGGTGCTATCTTGTCACAGTGGTTTTTAGCCACTGCAAATAAAGAAAGGTAAACATCAGAACTGGCTACTAATTTTGAGTGCCCAATCTGAGACTTTAGGTAAATTATCCCAGGATTTGAAATTTCTTTGACATTTCATGATATAAAACAGAACTCTTGATTCTTATGGCAGAATTCAGAGGGTTCATTCTTCTGCAAACTTAGTCAAACCACCCAAAATATCTAGTTAGTTTTCAGATGGAGCTTATGAAGCTGATCAGCATAGAAAAGGGTCTTGAAGATGATTATGCCTGTGTCAGCAAGGACTGGGTTTAATGATCTAAGGAAGTCTCTTAATCTGACACCCAGTTAGTAATTGCATGTAAAATTGTTTTAAATGATTCTGATGAATCACCGGGGAACTTCTGGCTAATGGTGGAGTTTGAATTCAAGTTTGCAGGATAACGTAGTGCTCCAGTTACCCATGTGTTACTTGTTTCACATAGATAAAGAGAGAGTGAACAAAGATTTTGTAATCAACCCTAGTTTTTCCAAATATCTGAATAGTTTCATTCTTTATCTACTTCCATGTCATATCAGCAGGCCTGGAATTTTTCATTCCACCTTGCAGATCTGATACTTCAGCTTATAATTACAGAACAAAGTAGTTGGATACTCACACTTGCAATTCTAGAAGGTTTCTAGAAACTTGATAGGCATGTTAAGGAATTCAGGAGTCTTGTGTCCCACTTTAGAATCCTGCAAGTACAATTTTTTTCTGCCCTGTTTTCTTTCTTTACTCCTACTCTCTGACCCTATTTTTGGTTTGTTTGGTTCTCCCTCCCCCCATCCCCCTCACTTATTATTACACCCTCTCATGTCAGAAGCCTTGCCTGCCTGGAAAATCCTTGCAAATCTGGAGTTTGGATTGCCCTGCCTATTTCATATCCACTTTTGCCTTTGTCACTATACTTCTGCCATCAAGACCCAGTTTTTCTTTTTAAAGCTCCAGACCTGCTCCATCTGCCCTTCATTTCCCCTCTACAGCCTTTACAGGATTTGATGCTTGTGTGGTCAGTGTTATTTTTGCAACTCCCTTTGTCTCAGCGGTAGTAACCTTGCCCTCCCTTTACCTTCTTGCAGGATTCAGTCTTTGCTGGCTTTCTCATTTTCCAAGGTGGTACTTTTCCAAGTTTGCTTTCAGATTGGTTCCTCTCCTCTTCTGCTATTCCTGAACTTGGCAGGTGGAACACAGAGTCAGCACAAGAAACATGATGCCCTAACTTAATTTAGACCCGTGGAGTCAGGTCTGTCCGACAGCCTGTCGGAACTTAGTGCTGTCACGCACTAGAGGAAATTCCCAGATCCAGCATGGGCAAACTGAGGCTCTGTCTTTTTACTAAAGACTTGTTTCTTCATTACATTTGGGAAGTTTTCCCACAGGGATGGCAAAAAAAGCTTTATTGCTAGGAAGGTTGTGCTCTCCAAAAAGAGTATAAAAGCCTAGAGATTTGCAGTATTCAGTGAAAGTGACACCAGATTTCCCTGTCCCTCAGTTATAAGTCTTGGATATGGAAGGCTGTTGAATGGAGCCAGCTGGGGCATTGTTCTGAGGTGTCAGGAACTGCATTCAAAGCCCTTGCATGCCTGAGTGCTGGGCCTCCCTTTCCTTTCCCTCGTGTGTTCCCATCGCTTTCCAATCCAAGCCCTCAATTTCTTTTTTTATGTACAGAAACCTTATATAGTCTTACTTGTGCACTTGCAGTGTTCTTGCTGCACGTATTCGTGATTCTGCTCCTCCAGGTCTGTGCTAGTGCCCTGACATCTGCATTGGCCAGCACTGACAGGGCTTGGAGCCGGGCCAGGTCCTGCCAGCGTGGATAAAGCCAGACATGCCACACTTCTACAGCACCTGAAGCTCTTTTTTCCTACTCTATGGTCTTCCAAAAATATGTTTCACTTTAGGGTTAGAGTAAAGAAGAGGTGGAGGTGCAACTTGGGAGCAGAATGCGTGCTCTAGGGCTGAGCTCCAAGTTAGCCTTTGAGAAGGCAAGTGCTCAGTGTGGGGCTCCTGTGCATTTCCTCTCTTGGGCTCTGATGTGTCCCCTCTCATCTTTAAAGAAAGATGAGACAAGACAGGCTAGTAGGAGAGCTGATGAGTTGTACTTGCAGTGCTTAGGGATGTTATGGCTTTATATCCATCTTGAAATTGAAACAGTTCATCCCTCATTATATCAGGCATTAATTCATTTGTTAACTGCAAAGTCTTCTTTTAGCTTTTTGTGTGGTGTGCTAAATAGATCTTCTCCTCCGCTTTTGCTCCTTAATTTTCTGCTTTCCTCTAAGGGTTGTTTTGTCATAATAGTAAATGTCAGGTCCTGTACTTCTGAAGACATTTTTGCAGCTCCACTTCTGACCCTTAGCAACTGCAATAATTCTTTTTAAAGACAAAATGATACCTATTCACGATAATTAATTTCACATGACCCAAGATACCTGAGGTCAAAGACATTTCAGAAGTGGTTTTTTGTGGGGGAAGGAGAATTATGGAGTTCAGTGTATTAGTCATGAAAGAAAAGAGATCAAAAAGATTGATTAGGCAATTTTGTCTGTCCAAGGTGAAATCAGCTAAGATAGTGTCTAGTCCTTTTTCCAGTTCAGTTTTTGTGGCACAAGCAAGGAAATACTTAATGGCTGGTAAAATACTCTACAGTCTACTTGCTTCTGATATTTTTCAATGCTGAATTAAACTGTAAAATGTAACGTCACTCAAAGATAGTTAAAGCTTAAAAAGCAACAGCTTTGGTGGAAAAGAGTAATAATCTGGGTGGAAAAGAATTAGTATTTGCATGAGCTGGCCTTGAAAAAGTAAATTTTTAGTCTAATTAGTGTCTTTTTATGAGAAGACCAAATAGGCCTTTTCTAGGCCTAGGATATGTATTAGGCAAGAAGCACAAAAATAAATTTTTCTTCTCTGATAGGTTATGAGTTATAGTAAGGATTACTACTTTTTAGCATAAAAGCAATAATATGTAGCACTTTGTGATCTCTCCCAGATATAGCCACAGCAAAAAAATTGCTGTTTTCCTGCCCTCCTATCAATTGCTGCTGCCTTCTGCTCTAAGAACAACATGTGGGCAGCATCTCCCTTGCTGGACTTGAAAGCTTGGTTTAGTAATACAGACTTAATTATTGCCGAGTTTGGTTAATAATCTGGGTTTGGGATACAGTATGACTCTGATTCGTGGGCTTGGTTATCATATCAGTTGCTGTAGTGTTTTTGCGACCTTCTCAGGCACTAGAACTGAACCTGGTAGAAGCACCAAAGCCAATCTGTTCCTTTATCTGTTAGCTGCTAATGAGAATAGTCAGCCTGGTTAGCAGCAATTTTTTTAAGCACCCAAGATACAATTTGAAGTTATCTGGCTTGAAAAACTTGAAATAAAAGGATAACCTTTCAGTCTTACAAGAGAAATAACTGACAGTGGTAAGCGTGGTCCCAGCTGCTCCTGCTGGTAATGTAACATAATAAGGCTTAATTGCAAGCTGAGGTTAGTTATATTACTGTTACATTAAATGTGTTATTATAACGTAAGCTTATGTAAATGCATTAATAAATACACTGGAGAGAGAAAGATCTGCAGAGTTACTGGTGCCTTGCTATGCTATCTGCACTGTTAAGATTTTCCCTCCTTGAATCATGTTGTCAGTCAAGTATTTTAGGTGTTCTGTGAATTGAACTGTCTTTAGCTTTTCAGCTTTGCTGCTCCTTAAACTCATGTCCGTCATCTAGTAGAATCAAAATTTCCAGCATATCTCAGTGATGAGTCTTACTTCCCCCTGCCACCCCCTGTTAGTCTGGGGTTTTAAATAGCTATTTAGTTGCTTGTAACTGTTTTATTTTTGAGCACCAGTAGTTATAGATACCTTATAGACCAAATTATCTTCCTCTTATGATCGTAACTTTTTATTTGTTTTACTTGGCATTTGAATTCATGGTTCTGGTACTAGTGTCATGTTGAGATGCCACAACTCCTTGGAAATTTTCAGCATAGAGTAGAGCATACTCAATGAAAATATATCCATCACAGTATAGCTAGTATTTACATATGGTGTCCTGTAACTCCTGGATGTGTGTGGAAGGAGAATGGAAAGAAGATCACATTTTAATAAAAATACTTCTCTAAAGCATGTCTATGGGCTTTAATTAGAAACTGGCAAGATTATTTGTTGACATGGTTGTTTACTTTATGCAATGACCTTTTTGCTTTCTGATTTGTTTCCCACATTGAGTTCCCATGTCCTGGCCTTATGATGTAGCAGCACTTGACATGCTTCTTACTTGGTATTGGTCATGATAAAATATAGTTCTTGCTCCTGTGTGGTTTGAGTTTAAACTGGTTACCATGAGTTCCCTGGGAATGTACTTGCACGTTATGAACGGTTCACGCTCTCATTTAAGAGCCCAACCTGTCCAATATTTACCCCTTCTCAAAGGAAAGGGGTCTTTGCAGTTCTACTACTACTTTGACCTATTTATTGAGCATCTTATTAGATGTTAAAAATTGTCATATGTTGGTTAAAAATAATTTACTAAAACAACTCTTAACTTCATAAAAGTGACATTTGAAGATCAGAAGAATCTGATGGCAAATAAGTATGTACTGCTTCCTATGTCTTTTCGGGTTGTTTTGGTGTTCCTGAAGTGGCAGATGGTGTAAATGACAACCAGGGCTTTTCGCAGCACTGCTCTGAGCAGCTGGAACTTGTCTGCTGCATTCCCTTAGTGTCTCATGAAGGTCATTTGTATGGTTTTATGAAATGTGTTACTTTCCTGGTGACAGCCAGTGTGCATTAACTGTGAAACTGAGAGGACCTTTCATCCTGGTTTTAGTGTTGTGACTATGAGGTCTGGATCAGTATCACCGAGGAAGATGTGAAATAGAGGTGGCTTACCTCTTATTTTCCAATCTCTTTGGCATTCATTAATTGGAAAAGTTAGGTTTAATAATGTACCTTCAATAATTATTGATTTTAAGCACAGGTAAATTGTCTGCTACAGGTAATTGGTATGAGAATTTCATGTTTCTAGTTAAACAACTAGCTAAACATTTAAACTTCTTTAGTGATTGCCTTTGCATATAATTTCATGTTCAAGAATAAAGAACATAAATAGTCATGATAAAATGATAAATAATAGCTGGTGTTTAAAAAAGGCAGATTTTGTCCTGCTGAGAATTTGTAACTTGCTTTTCCTCTCTAACTTGCCTCATTCTGATTCGGTTCCCCATTGGTAATAAAGGGACAATTAAGAATATTCTACTGTAGAATATACTCAAGAATGATCACTGCTTTGTAGCTGCGGTGGCTTTAGTAGAACAAACTATAAGTGTTGATGGCTGGGCTTTCTACTGTCAGCAGCATTGGATGACTTAAAAAAATCTGATCCGGATTTTGTTTATATCTTCCTCCATTTCCTGGGAACACTTTCTGGCAAAGAGAAGGAATGATTTCTGCAGAGTCATGTTGGCTGGCCTGGATGACCCTTCTTTTTGAGTAATTCTAGATGCACATAAGGAAGTGTGAGTCACCTTCTTAAACCTGATCCAGGTGGAGAGACTTGAAAGATGGCCAAAGGGGCATATGAGGGCTGCTGCTGTGAGATCACCGTGTGTGGTATCTCAGTCTCAAACAGTGCCAATATCTTGCTGGAACGTGCAAAAGTGGTGCCTGAGATGCCTAGTCTTGTGTACATATGGTAGCATCTGGTCTCCAGCTCAGAGATCATTAATAAACTGCTGCTTCCTCGTGAGATAAATCAACAGAAAAAAGTGGTTTCTGCTGTGGATAACTAGCAAAAGTTCTTTGTCTCTTCCCTCCCTTACTTGTGTTCACACAGAGGCTGGCACCAAAATATTTGTTGGAATAAATGTAACATGATGGATTGGATCTGGTTCGGATCCTTGTGTGTGTGCCTAGTGGTGCATAACTAATGTTGTCACCATGCAAAGTTCATGAGAGCACAAGCAAGCCTAGCCCACAGCTTATGTACAGTCTCTAGTTCTTATTTTTTTTACTTTCTTTTCTCTTGCTCTGCCTCACTTTCCCTCTCCTTTTCCCTCTTCCTCTTTCCCCTACACCAGCCCTGTTAAGCGAATCAACTCTTTTCCTGCTATCGGTGCTAATTTAAAGCGCTGAGGAACCAACCCTGCCTCTTTCTAAGTCTGTTAGTTATGTTCTTTTGTCTGTTCTATCAAACCCTTGTGTCTATTACAGTAACTGTGTGTACAGCTCTGCTGGCAAAGCTCTCTTGAACAGGCTGAGGGAAAGAGGTTTCTGACAGGATTTTTTTTGTTTGTTTTTTTCTGCTCTTGCGGTAAATATAAGCAAAGCTGAGAAAAACTACCTTCTGTTAACTGATAGAAGTGCTGGGTGAGGGGGATGTGAATGCTTTACACCCTGAACCGGCACGGCTCTTCTGGTACTCAGTGTGTCCCTGCCTGTCCTTTGTACTATCTTTGTAGTGTTAACTGGACTCTATTTTGTCTTTGAGAAAGGACCCATTATCTGCCTCGTATTTGTACAGTGCTTAGCACAATGTAAGCTGCTCTTTAAGTACTTACCAACACGGCCATGACTAGCCATTTGCCCTTGTGAAGGGCTTGGTGTGGTTTGTCACTGTCACTCTTACAACACAAATACTTAAATTTCTTGATCCATTTTGCTCAGTGATGGACTGCTTCTCCTTACTGGATGCTGGCGGGGACTGAACTACTTTGTACTTGTGTAGTCTTTAAGTATTTAGAAAGTGAGTAAAATGCTAGTTCAGAAAAAGAGAAATTTAGATTGCCTTAGCATACTGTATGCCAGACAAGACTCTAGAGAGAGAAACACACGTGTTTTTTGCATACTGCAGATTGTGTGTATCTGTGGGTACAGACTTAATTTTTCAGAAAGCCAAATTATTTTTGGGGCGTTAGGAGTGAGCAGTATGGATGTGGGTAGGGATGGTGAGGGAAGCAATCTGTGGAGCCCCATGCCTTACCTTCTGTCCTCCCCCAGAGCCCAGGCTCTTGCAGCAGCACACCAGACTGCCCCAGCACATAGCTGGTGTCAGGGCTGCCTGCTTCACCCCAGTGCAGTCTCCATGGAACAGGTGCCCTCGTGGGAGTCAGACTGCTGGGTCAGAGCCAGTCTGTCTTCTCTCGGGAAATAAACGTATGGGACTATCACTTGGGGCTGCCATTTAAAGGAATTATTTTCCTACTCCCTTCTATGCTTAATAAACTTCATGAGTCATGTGGTTGTCAGAAGCTAGAATCTGTAGCTGTTCTCTCTGGATAAAGAAAGTAGAAGACTTCCTGAAGCACAGTGGGTTGCTATCAAGGTGCATCCCAAGAAAGCAGTCCAGTATCCAGCTGCACTGGAGGACAGAGCAGTGGTGTTTCTGACTGCGGACCATATGGTTCACATAGCAGATCCTGCATGGAAATGCATGTTCATATGTGAGGAAAATGCATGAATAGGAGGAGGCAGTGTGAGCAGAGCAGGATGCAGTGCCTGTGCAGTCTCTGCTCCATTGGGGCATCAGCTGACTGTTGGGGCTGGCTTTGTGCCCTGATGGGACAGCTGAGGCTGCCTGGGTGGCAGCAGCCACCAGGTGTCTGCATGTGATTCAGGTGGGTGTGGGAAGCTGGAGAAGCAGGTTTCCAGCTTTCCTGCTGAATGTGCTTCTGTGGAGGTGGTAATGGACTTGGTGGGGTGGGTGCTGCAACCCTTTCTTAGCAAACTTGCGTCATCTTGCATGTGGGAAAATATATCGTGTGAGCTGACTTCTTTCCCTCAGAGAGCATTTACTAGACTTCACTAAATACAGAGGCTCTGTATATTGCTTTGTCTGTTTTGGGGATAGTGGATACTTTAACAAACCAGGAATGAGTAGCTTAGTTGCAGAAATAATTTAATACTCTTCCGCTGACTCTTTAAATGGACAGCAAAACATGGTGCTCGGATGGCCAGCGAAATGGAGAAGTCATTCTCCTGAGAAAGCAGATCTGAATTATTTCCACCATCACAGCAGGGTGCATTGCGTAGGGCTGGAACATACCATGACGTTGAAATGAATAACTAAAAGCAGGAAGTCATTCAGCTTTTCATGCATGTGAAGTGAGGGGATGGAAGCAAAGAAAGAAGGCTGTATGCTCTCAATACCCTTGTTGCACTGTATTAAATGAGGTATCTTTCTGCTTTTTCAGTAGATCCAAATCCTTTTTAACTTCTGGACCTAAGGCAACAAATTCATTGAGGATATATGGCTATAACATTCTCAGTGTTGGTGTTATACGTGTGTGTTGTTCTGATTTTATATAATTATAATTAATTGTGTAATTATAAAGACCTTCCTTCTGTAGGGCCTTTCAGTGTCTCCCACAACATCATTTGTCACTAAACTGGAGAAATAGGGGTTTGATGAATGGACTGTTAGATGAAGGAGAAGTTGCCTAGACAGCTGCATCCAGAGATTTGCAGTCAACTGCTCAGTGCCCAGATGGAGATCAGAAACAAGTGCTCTCCCTCGAGGGTCCATAATGTCATTTGTAGGGTTCAACATCGCTAGTGACATGCAGCGGGTTTGAGTGTGCCCTCAGCAAGTTTCCGAATGACACCATGCTGAGCAAGTGCAGTTGATTTGCAAGTGGGAATGGACGTTATCCAGAAAGACATCAGGCTAAAGTGGTGGGCCCTCCTGGATCTCGTGAAATTCAGCGAGGCCAAGTACATGGTCCTGGCCTTCACCTGCATCATGGCTTTCCCCAATAGCTGTACAGACTGGGAGATGAGTAGAATAAGAGCAGCCCTGTGGAGAAGGACTTGAGGATACTGGTGGATGAAAAACTGGACAGGAGACAGCAATGTGTGCTTCAGCCTAGAAAGCCAACCATATCCTGGGCTGCATAAAAAGAAGTGTGGCTAGCAGGTCAGCGGAGATGATTCTCCCCCTCTCCTCTGCTCTGGAAAGACCCACACTTCAATGACTAACAAGTTTAGTTGCTTAGTGGGTTGTTTTTTTGTTTTTTGCTTTCAAAATGAGTATGTTAATATTACTGCATCCAGAGACCTCTGGATGTTAGCCCCTACTGCCTGCTTGTCTGGTCATATGAACAATTTTCTCGTGCCCTTAGCAACCTGCTTTTACTGTCTTCAGTGTGGTGGTGCCAACCAAATGTGAACTTTACTGGCATCTGGGTTAATTGCATTGTGGCTCATCTCCTGTATTACACCATAAACTGTAGAAGAGGCTTCTCTGCATCTATGTTTCTGTTATCCTGTTCTCTGGTTCACAGAATCACAGAATGGTTAAGGTTGAAAGGGACCACTTGGGATCATCTAGTCCGGCCTCCCTGCTCAAGCAGGGAGCCCTGAGTGTGTTACTCAGGATTACATCCAGATAACTTTTTTAATATCTCCAGCGAGGGAAACTCCACAACCTTTCTGGGTAATCTGTTCTGTTGCGCAGTCACCTGCACAGGAAGGGTATTCCTTATGTTCAGGTGAAACTTCTGTTAGTTTTTGCTCGTTGCCTCTTGTCCTGTTGCTCCACTGAGAAGGGCTTGGCTCCATCCCCTTGGGACGTTCCCTTCAGATACCTGTGGATGCTGATCACATCTCAGTTGTCTCTTCTCTAGCCTGAACAGGCCCAGCTCCCTGAGGCTTTCCTTGTAAGAGATGCTCCAGTTCCTTGATCCACTTTTTCACCCTCTACTGGAGCTACTCCAGGAATTCCACATCTCTCTGGTGCTGAAGAGCCCAGAACTGGACACAGCACTTGTGAGTCTCACGCACACCTAGTGAGATGTGGCCTCATTAGGGATGAGTAGAGGGACAGGATCATCTCCCTTGACCTCCTGGCAATGCCCTTCCTAATGCCCCCAGGATACCATTGGCCTCCTTAATCACAAGGGCACACTGCTGGCTCATGGACAGCTTGTTGTCCACCAGGACTCCCAGGTCCTTCCCCACAGAGCTGCTTCCAGCAGATCAGTCCAAGCCTGTACTGGTGCATGAGATTATTCTTCCCCAGGTTCAGGACCTCGCACTTGCCTTTGCTGAATTTCACAGTTCCTCTCTGCCCATCTCTCCACCCTGTCGAGGTCCCACTGAATGGCTGCACAGCTCTCTGGGCTATTGGCCACTCCTCTCAGCTTTGTGTTTGTCAGTGAACTTGCTGAGGAGGCATCTGTCCCTCCATCCAAGTCACTGATGAAGAAGTTAAACAATACTGGGCCCAGTATTGAACCTTAGGGGACACCACAAGTGACAGGCCTCCAACTAGACCCTGTGCCAATGATAATGACCTTGTGGGATTTGCCATTCAGCCCATTCTCAATCCACCTCACCTTTCACTTGTGCGGTTTGTACGCCTGAGTTTGCCTATGTGGATATGATGGGAGATAGTGTCAAAAGATTTGCTGACGTCCAGGTGGACAACAGCCCCTGCTGTCCCCTCATCTCTCCAGCCAGTTGTCCCATTGTAGGCTCCAGCATGCTTTAAAGGTTTGGTTAAGTTGCTATGCAGCTGTGAAGCATCTGAATCATCTGTGAAAAGTGCATGCTCTGAGAGGAAGATCATTCTTGCCACTGTTTAGCTGGTTAAAATTAGGAGTTGCATTTAGTTATCTTTCTGTACAGGAAACTAAAATATGGCTTTGCAGCTGTTCAACTCTGATTTTTTTTTTTTTTTTTGGTAGTGTTGGTAGTTTTAGTAGTATCAAATCTAACTAAATTGGATACTTAAGAAAAACCCGTAAGAATTTCGTGGAAAACTAGACCCCAGCTAAAAAGTGGGGTTTGTTGAACTGTTCAGTTCTCTTTTTCTGATTTGTTAGCCAGTATTTGGCAATTACCAGCAGCTGTAGGGCAGGAGGAGATAAGTGGAGGCAGAAGAGATCTATGTCAGCTAATTCATGTCATGTAAGGCAGGTCTTTCACAGCCTTCTTTATGAAGAGCTATGTTAAAAAGTCAAGGTGATAGAAAAAGGCAATATTGGAGCTTTTTGTGATACTTAGAAAATATTTTTCTTCTCCTCAAATTGGCACTTGAAAGGGACACTGAAAGCAGTAGTTTAATTGATTTCTTGGCAGCCATCAGGTGAGTATTACAAAGCAAATGCGCTTAGTTGCTGGCTGGCTGTGTCTTCTCCCCCTGCCCTGTAGAACTGTCCCACATTAACTTTCTTATGGTCTAAGAAGAGATAAGATTAAAAGGAAGCATAGAAAAGGTTAACATGCTTTTGTGCTTGTCTACCACAATTCTTGTTCAGAGTCCCTCTACTCCCAAAGAAAGCAAAAATTAGAAATTTGTCATTTAGAGCAGCTCTGAGTTTCACATTATACTTCTTTTCCATGGTAGAGAAAGTGATTAATTTGTTTCAATAAATATTATACCTTTTGGTCTATTGGTCTGTATAGAACAGTGGCATCTTCTTACACAGGGCTCAATTCCAAGAAATTTTTTGTCTTTTTTTTTTAATGTGAGAGAACTTGTCCCAGTAGCTTCTTTCTGAAAAGCCTCAGTTTCTTCTTCCTTTAGACACAGCCAAACCAAAGCATTCCTTCTCAAATGACTCCTCAAAACTTGCCAAGTTTTTTTTCTTTGCCATCTTTGTGTGTTAATGCATTTACCCTGATCTGAGCCAGGATGCACTGATTTGGTTCCTTAGTACAAGGCTGTTGATGCACAGAACCACAGTGATAGGGAGGAAAGAAAAAACCACTTAAAAAGGGAAGGGTTCCTTCTTGATCACTGTAACAATCCCCTTGCTTTCATTTACTACTTTCAGTGCCAAATAAGAATAAATTAAAAGATACAGAAGAAAAAGTATCTGTTTTCAGGGAAGCTCTGCTTAAACACTGTTTTTATTACTGCTTTTGTTTCTTCTGCAGAGTGGCAAGGCCCCAGTTAAGGACATGTTCACAGATCTGAAAGATGGAAGGAAGCTTTTGGACCTTTTGGAGGGTCTGACGGGAAAACCTCTGGTAAGATAACCATCCGAGTCATGTTTCCATTTATTAAAAAAAACCCCAAATGAATGAATAAACAAAACACAAACTGAGGCATATGATTTTTTAAAATCTTAATTCATTTAAAACCCTATTTTGCTTGTAATGTGTACTTGTTCTCTGCAGTTCCAGTGAAATTCCCATGAGCTCCACTCATGAGATACAGGGTCACGCTGAAGCTTAACTGTGTAACCCTCTCTTGGGGGTTTACATACCGTCTAGCAAAGCATGTAAAACCAGTGGTATGTTTTTATTAGAGATCTTTCAAAGGTCTTCTTTTGGATGCTCAGGTAGACCTGTGTTTGGCTGGATCCCTGTGGGCTTCTAGTAAGCTTGTGAAAGATCCCTTAAAGAAAAATAAGAAAGTAAAAAGACAACAGCTAGTAGGTAAAAATCTGCATCTCCACTGAAAAATTTTGTCGTCTACAGACAGGAAAAGGCTGAAAACTGCTTGGATTGTGTGGGAAAGTGTGTGTGGCTGAAGAGTTTTCCCCTGCTAACACTGGTGGCTCTTCAGAAAGATACATGAGACTTGGTGAAACCTGTGCCGTTACTTGGGATTAATTTCTTGATTTCACTTTTTGTAATAAGTCTCAAATTTCTTTATAGATCTTATGAGGAACTTTTCACTCATATAAAATTTCATGTTACAAGCTTACCTTGTTTTTAAGCAGATGTATTTTACTCGTATGTTTAATAATTTGTGGTGTGATTTGAAGTATGCTGAAGACAACAGGAGTTTTTTTGGTTTCTAAGTTGATTACTGTGTTCCAAGTTCAGCTCCATGCTCTTGCAGTATGTTCACTTTATGCCACAGGAATTAAATCATGGTGATTAAAAGCAAATGGAGTGGCAGGTATTGTCAGGAGTTGGAGGTTTGTTTTTTTTTTGGTGTTTATTTTT
>VYXC01011874.1:937490-1015445 GCA_013397175.1 Platysteira castanea | reverse complement strand
TTTTTTTTTTTTATTCCCCCTGATATTAAAAGGAAGGGAAAGTCAGGAAGTGTAACTTCTTCCCAGTATGCAAAGATTTAGCAGGCTTTTGGTGCCAGAAAAACAAATTGCTGCCTGTTCTCTCTTAGGAGCCAAAAAATTTCAAGTACTCTGGCAAATGTTCAAAAGCCTCAGATTTTCCCTAGGAACTCTCCCTTTGCTTTTGCATTGCCAGGTTATAGTTCTGTAGATGCTGGGAATAAAAATTTTGAACTTACTGAAGATGAGGTGGAACACATTTTGAATCCAAGGCTTGTCCTGTGCCTTGAATTGGGGAATATTGGACCAGTTTTCATTTTTGAATTGTTATGGATGATCTTGTTTGGTTTTTCTTACTACTACTAAAAGAAAAAAAAATTCAAAATCTGGAGAATTTTTCTCTAATTTTACTTGATGTGTCCATTAATTCTGATGTTGAACAGATTGTAACTTTTTATTTTCAGCCTAAAGAACGAGGTTCCACACGAGTACATGCCTTAAATAATGTCAACCGAGTACTGCAAGTCTTGCATCAGAACAATGTGAGCATGTTTTTCCACAACTTTTTTAGAGATTCTTTAGTTTATTGTTGTGTGTAAATGAGTTCAGAATGCAGAGAATAAAGATTTTTCATACCTAAAATGAGACTTCATTGAGACAGGTAAACTCTTCATAGTTTCCTACCTGATGTAGAATTTCAGTGTCCAGCAATTTTGTGATATCTTCAAATGCAAACTTAATAATGGTATTAATTCACTAATCACAAAACTGTGGTTTGTTGAGATGCGTGCTGCTCCCAAGAAAAATGTGCCTTGAAGCTTTGCAGTTGCATAGCTGCTGAACACACCAGGACAAAAAATTAATTTCCAGTATTTCTGCATAACTTAGCAGAAATCTGTAAGGGGATGGCAGGTTTCGTGGCTCTGTTTTTCATGTCCTGCTCTCAGTTTCCAGGAGGGTCTTTTCGCTGACTTCTGTCAGCTCTGTGTCAAACGTAGTGTTTCTAATTTGCGGCTTTGGTAACTGATCAAAAGAACAAGCAAGCAAACAAAATCAAATCCTCCTTTAAGAAAAATTAAAATAATAATAATTTGGTTTAATATTTGTTTTTACTGCCTGGAAGATAGAAGTGCTATAGTAAAGTGATTTTAGTTTTTCTTCCTTTTTTTGAAGAACAATTCCTGGTAAGTGTGCTCTCTATACTTAGAATTTCTATTTGTGAATGTCAGGTCACTAAAATAACTTAATAAGAACATTTTGGCAATAAAATACATCAAATGAAAGAAGGCATGGGTATATTTATATAAACTGCTGATTGAAGAGTGATACCAACATGCTGTATTATACTGCAATTTCCCCTCTGTGTTGGTGGACTAGTGTCATATTTCTTGGAAGCAGACAAAGCTAGCAGTGGGTTGGTTGTTTTTGTTCTTTGAAGTACTGTAAATATTGATTAACTTTTTAAAGGATAAATAATGAGTTTTTTCAGCTAGAAATTGATTTATTGTAACAATAAATGAAACAATACTGAATTGCAATAATTAATTATTTCTTCCTTAAGCTGACAGGATCTGGGTTTCTGGAAGTAAACAGATGGTCTTAGTTAGCTGAAGGTTGTTAAGGTCATGTACTTGATTTATGCCTACTGCTTAGCTTCATTAGAAAGTGTGTTATGTGTTACGATGGAGGGAAAAGGCATCCACTGAGAAGCAGTTGCATTCTGTTGCTTGAGAGTTTGTGGGCTATGCAATATTCGTAACTTGTGAAATAATTTATAAAAGTGTTTAAATATATATTGCAAGGATCAGACCAACCTAGCGTGTAGGTGATCAAGTGATCCTGTGAACCTCATCCTTTTAGCAGAATGGTTCCCAGTAAGGAATTTCTACTTTTTAAATTAGTCAATCAAATTGAAAAAAAAATATTTGAGGACCAAACTTGCTTAACTTTTATTTTCCTATCATATCCTTCTTGCTTGCATTTCTGTTGCTCAGTTTTGACTGCTGGTATGCACCTATATATTAGAGGAGAGAATAAAACTCTTCCAATGGAATATCTTCTTTGGTGCCATCTTCTGTCATGCTGTTTAAGTAGTTGTCATGACAAATTCAGATGACCAGTTCTCTGTCAACTCTGCTTTTCTCTTTAACTTCCTTTTATTTAGAGCACTTGGTAATACTTGGCTGGACAGCCAGGGATGTGCGGTGGGGTTGTGACTTGAAGCTGTGATAACAGTGTTTAACAGAGAGTTGATCCAACCTTTCCCAGGTGGAGTTGGTGAATATTGGAGGAACTGACATCGTTGATGGAAATCACAAGCTGACGCTGGGGCTGCTGTGGAGCATTATCTTGCACTGGCAGGTGAGAGGCTGCTGTGAGATCTCTTCCTTTCCAGGAATCATGTACATTGTTCTGCTGGGATTTTCGCAAACCTTCCCAGGCTTTTGGTGGCAGAAAACACTGCTTCTATTTTGGGCTGATAAATAAAGGCAGGCCAGTATTTGGTTTCTGCTCTCAGTCTATTGGCTGCCTCCCATGATCTGAATTCTCGTATGTGCCCAGTTGTGCTCAGCTGCTCAGTTTAGCTCCTGCTGGTGTGAATTGCAGAGAGGCTTTTCGGGCTGAAGCATTGTATTTATATTCCTTCCTCAAGGGCTTGAGGCAGGTAGTGTTTTACTGTTTAGGTAGCTGTGTTTGGCTTGCATCTTACATGCTGCTCTGTAGGTTTGTTAGTCTCATAGATTGAATTGCTCTTGGTTTATCCAAGTATCTGGGAAGATCATTAAATTCACCTGGAGGGACTTCGGTAGATGTGTATGACTAGTACCTCAACAACAAACTACTTTTTTTGGATGAGCAGATACCCTCTTCTTGCAGAAAACCTATACAAGCTGTATTTTTAGTTTCCTGGTGGAACCACAGCACAAGGTAGTGAGGAGTATAATTTCCTATGCTTAGCACAGATAGCACCAACGAGAGTGGGAGGATCATAATGTAAGAGTAATGTGTCATTATTACATGAGGCATCACTGGTTCTTGTAATCAGTAGAGTGCAAAGATGGCCTGAGGACTGCTACTCCCAAATTTCATGTGAGGAATTGGAGTTTGATTCATAACTTCTCATGGGGGAGACTCTTTCTTGATTCGTGAAATAATTTGGTTTTGTAAGGAGGAAAAGTGGAGCATATGTCTGTAAGGTGTACCTGTTGCTATCTTGCAGGTGAAGGATGTGATGAAGAACATCATGTCAGATTTGCAGCAGACCAACAGTGAGAAGATACTGCTGAGCTGGGTTCGGCAGTCCACGAGACCTTATAGTCAGGTCAATGTTTTGAACTTCACCACGAGCTGGGCTGATGGACTTGCCTTTAATGCTGTGATTCACAGACACAAGTAAGTAGCAAACAGCTTATCTTCAGCCTAGTGAAGTAAACAGCGTTTTTTCCTGTGTCTTCATGCTTGAGCATTTGACAACTTCTAGCCTATTTTGGTGATTCATTGTCCAGGTTTTTTGTTTGTCTTTTGTTGTGGTAACAATAACAGCGGTGGGACATTGCCAGAGCCTTGCAAAGGCTGGAGCCAAGGCAGGAGTGTAACACTGAGTTCCTGCACATGCACAAACACTTGGTAATTGGAGAGGCTTTACATTCCACTTGCTATGCATTTTACAGCGCCTATATTGAAGGGTCTCTGTGGGGGAAGGGGGAGTTAAAAGTCTCCTTCACCTGTACTTCCTTCCTTCTACCTGCCCTCCTCTGCTAATTGAAACATTTCTTCCATTGGAGATTGCCATATAATTTCGGTAAGATACAGAAGCTTCAAAATGAAGGCATCAGAGACTGTGTAGCTTTTCTGGTGTTTTTTAATATATCTTATTTGAAAGACAATGTATGCAGTTCTTTCAGGAGAGCTGTGGGGCAGAATATCAAAGGGTAATAGAACACTTCAGGTATCTGTAGAGTTTGTTCATTATACTTTATAAGGAATAGCGTTAAAGCTGCTTTGCACAGGTCTTTTGTGTTCTTTCTGATTTTTGAAGAACTTTTCAGTAGTTTTAATAAATCATCATTACAGATTCTATTAAAGTTGCATACCTTTTTTACTTCTTTTTAAAAAAATCTCTTCTTTGAGATCTACTGGGCAATCCATTCTAATCCAGTGTCTCTTAAATGAAGTCAGCTCATTGCTTTGCAAGGTCTGACTGTTCTTACCCATAAATAACCATTTTAATGTGGAAATGGTATAATAATATAGAATTTAACGAGACCTCCTGGCCACTGGGTATTTGACACAGCAAGTGCTTTACAAACACTCATGTTTACACCCAGCAGATGCAAAGTGTTTGCAGAACATACATATATTTTGAGCCTGCTCTTAAGTGCCCATTTGGCCTGTGGTAACTGCAGTAGGCTCTGTCACGGGCTTGCTGGCTTCAGGACAGGTCTGCCCTGACAAACTTCTGTGTCTTGTGGACCAGAGCTGGCTTGTGTTAAGTCTGTATGGGTGTGTAAGGAGGGCCTGCACCACACTGAGGGCTTCTGCAAGTTTGGAAGGACTTTTATGCAAAGATAGAGCAATACTAGCAAAGGTCTTGCTGGAATTTATAGAGGAAGTATTACCAAGTCCCTTCCCTGGATGGTGTGAGCAATAGTGGTGATTTTGCTACCAGCACAACTGCTGGCAGTGGCCTTGCACTGCCACTGAATGTGTGAAGCTTTGTGATGGAGAGTGTGACAGCTTGAGACATAAATGAAACCTAGCTGACCTGAGAGAAGCAGCAAAATTAGTTTTAAGCTGTTTGTTGTCCTTATTTTGTTATGACTATGTGCTTGGGCTTTTCAGGATCTGAAGTCTGTGAGCTGTGCCCTTTTCAGAGCACTGTTAAGTAGCAAAAGGCCCAGCTGAAAGCTTTGACTGAATAACTGTACTTCACTGTGGCTTCCTAAAATCTGGGTCTGAGCCTTTTATTCCCTATTCCTTGGAGCCTGACAGCTGCTGGCATGTCAGAATTCAGCTTTGTTGTCCCTGGGCACAAGTCCTTTAGTCAGAGAAGCACTATTTTCCCCACACTTTTGAGAAATCTTGAGCTGAGTTTCTCTTTTCAGCTTTGAAGGAGAGACTTTAAAAGCACTTGCAAGGAAAAGGAGATTGGGACAAGATGCAGAAGTGATAGGACAACAAAGCGGTATAGCTTACCCAGATAGTAGTGGTTTCCTACCTAAGGGGCATTTTTCAGTACTGCTTTTTTATTTTAGTTTAATATGAAACTTAAAAGAGGTGAATCTTCATGTATTCCATTATAAGATTTAATATCTTTCTTTTCTCTTTATGTATCTGTCAGCAATTGTTAGTTGTACTACCTCTTGGCTATGATATCTAATAACTTTGTAACACCTGCAGCATGTAAGTAACCTATTAACTCATGTAATTTTATTAGCATTTTACTGTACTGGTCTCTTTCATTTACTAATATTAGCTTAATTCCTCTTTGACTTGAATTCTGCTTTTTGGTTTGATTTCCTCACTCTTAGGTAAGCACCTAGTTGCAATTTATTAAACTTATTTTTTCAAAGTCAGAGTCTCTACTAAAGATTTACAGGAATCTGTGGTTATTCTTGTTGCTTTTGCATGGATGTACAGTATTCCACGAGGTTCTATGTATGCCTTTGTTCCTGCTCACCCTGCTTTCTTCTGGCTTTTTGCTTCTCAGACTGTTGGCGTATGGCCTTCCTGTTTCACAAACGTAATGACTTGACAGATGATAAAGGATACTCTTAGGTCAATTTACAACTGAATCAAATATTAAAAGAATTAAAGGCAAGCCCATCTCTTCCTCCCCAAGTTCTATAAAGTACAGAATCGATAGCAGTGTTTTGATGAGAAACCACTATTGCAGGGGAATGGAAGGTGTTTTAATGGCTCTGCAGCTGTGCTGCTGCAGCACTTGGCTGGTCGTGCCCCACTGGTGTAGGTACCACTAGGAATGGCCCTGTTTGCTCCCTCTGTTTCCTGTTGTGTGCTCTGCTCTTTCCCCTTGAGACCCACCAGTGTGTTTTGGGTGCACAGCTGGACTGGAGATGTCCTTGGGTTAACACTGATCTTAGATGAAGGCTGCTGACACTGCAAATTGATCATCTTCTTGGCCTGATTTGCATTGTGACTCATGAGCACTTGTGATGGGGTGTTTTCTTGTAGGCTGTTTTTTGTTACTGGGGGAAAAAGACCATGGGGAAGGGTGAGTGAGTGGGGTGGAGACTGCTGTTTCTCCTGGCTGTGATGTTCTGGGGTGGTCACTGAGCCACGTCACGAGTTTGGAATGAGGTTTTCCAGGAACAGAGTGACTCTTGATTACCCAGCAGTGCCTGATACAGAAAATGTGTAGTAGTAGTAATGCTGTGAAAGAAACAGTTGAGGAAAACTGGTTCTGGGATAAATTTTAAACAACGCTTATGTGTTCTTGCTAGTGTTATTTGATCTCCTGTTTCAGTCACTGACTTTATGTTTAGGACACAGAATGGAAGGTGGATGTTGCTGTGGGCATGCAGTCAATTGATTTGTAATCGTCAGATTCTCACTAATAAGTACAAATATGTGCTTTTTTTTTTTACGTCTGTGTATGCACTTATGTTGGTATTTGGTATATATGTGTATGATTATATTACTTGGGTAGCTACCATCATATACATAACTTAATATTCTGCATGGTATGGGATTTTCTTTTGGATAAAATTTGCTTTCTTCCTTATTTTGCTTTTACTTTTAGACCTGAGCTGTTCAGCTGGGATAAAGTTACAAAGATGTCCCCGGTTGAGAGACTGGAAAATGCTTTCAACATAGCCAAGAGCCACTTAGGAATTGAGAAACTGTTGGATCCTGAAGGTGGGATATAGTTATTTTACTTGACTGGAAGCCTTTTTTGAGCTCTTTTGAAAGAAATTTCTTCTTGTGATAGTAGTATAGATAAAATTTCCATCAGCTTTGTGCAGTGCTATTTTATTTCAAGCCTTTAAATTTGGATGCAAAATTATGCCATTTGTAGGGTAAGGGTATGGATGTACATGTGTTGGCTTTGGTGTTTTGAATATTAAGGTTTGGGTTGACTTTCCATCCAGAGACTGTGTAAGAGAGGTGGAGTTGGTACAGTGGCATTGTTCCCTTTTAGGTAGGAGTTACGCTGCAAGGGTGTGTGCTGTTCAGGTCCAGGAGAACATTCTGTAGAATGGGGCAGTTTAAGAGCTCATCATCGATTATTCTTTGCGTACACACTGAGTAGCAGTAGCTGCCAGTGCTGTGAATACATACTGCCTAGGAATGCCCACCAGGAAACCTTTACACCTCCTTTTCAGAAAACTGAGCTGTTGCTCTGCTTTGAAGTGAGCCTCCAAATATTCATTCTGTAAGACAAGCTCTCAAACTTCAAGCACCACCTTTTTATGGGGGAAAAAAAAAAAGTATTAACTGAATGGGTACTGGTCATAACCCAAGAGAAGTGAACCTGACTCAGTGAAACTCTTTGCAATGCAGAAAATAAGAAAATTACCTGACTAACAATGAGAAGGGGGATAGACCCTAAGTGGAAATGTTTGTTTATGTAGGATATTGTCCTTGAACTACATTTCTGCTTGGGAGATGCTTCAGAACAATTTTCACCAAACAGATTTTATTCCTTAGTATAACTACATGTCTGAGTTTTTACTTCAAAAGATCAAGACTTTTAATGTTAAAAAACTTTCACTTCAAGATGTATTCACTTCCAAATGTATCTATTTTTTTCTTTTCTTTTTCTTCATTTATGCTACTTTTAAAGTATGTCAAACCTGGTCTCTAAGTTAAAAACTTGTGAAAGGCTGTTTGACAGGAGAATCTGTGATGTGTACAATATGTGAATTGTTACCTGTGTTCCATGTAATGATTTTAAAAATTGTCTTCATTTTTTTTTCCCCATGTTTTATCTTTTTGATGCAGATGTTGCTGTACAGCTTCCAGACAAAAAGTCCATTATTATGTATTTAACTTCTTTGTTTGAGGTCCTTCCTAAGCAAGTCACAATGGAAGACATTCGGGAGGTAGAAACGCTTCCAAGGAGATACAAGCAGGAATGTGAGGTTGGAGAATTCAGCATGCAGCAGGTATGTTTGTCATCAAAGTCAGCCTTTCTTTTCTTGAGTTGTAATTTTAGCTGATCTTCATGTTTTTCAGTTGTCTGTGGAACATGCTTTCTGTCTTGAGCAACACAGCTGGGAAAATACAAAATATCAGAGCATCTTCTTTGTCATTAACCTCAGTCTTTCTGTCTTCCTTTTTCTTTTCTGATACATGTACAAAGTCCTGTGCATTGAGGTATAAAGTTCCATTTGTGTTATGCCTTTTTTTTCTTTCTGCTGCTTCTTTTTGTTTCATATGTCTT
The DNA here is from genome assembly GCA_013397175.1 of Platysteira castanea. Classification (NCBI taxonomy): domain Eukaryota; kingdom Metazoa; phylum Chordata; class Aves; order Passeriformes; genus Platysteira; species Platysteira castanea. The sequence goes on along the minus strand of VYXC01011874.1, from coordinate 1,007,020 downwards.
GATCAGCTGAAGAGGGTGGTCCAGAATCTTTAACTGAATTTGCCATGGAACTTGCAGCTGTCAGTGGTGAGGTTTTGGTTGGTTTTGAGATTCACTGTTGAAAGAGCAGGATTAAAATTGTATTTTCTATCCAGTTTCTTTACTAATGAACTTTCATTTTAATATAGTGACTTTGACCTTTCTCATTAAAATGTATCCAATGATTACTTTTAACATATTATAAAAGATTAAAAGAGATCTTAGTTGTTCTGTTTTTAATACCATTTGGGAGGGCATCTTCTGTGCACTTCTAAGACATCACTTTCCTCTTGGTTGCCTAGACTGTAGCACTTGAAGAAGACCAGGACAGTTCTAGAGCAGAGACTCCCAGCACAGTGACAGAGGTGGATATGGACTTGGATAGCTACCAAGTTGCTCTGGAAGAAGTCCTTACATGGTTGCTGTCAGCTGAGGATGCATTTCGGGAACAGGAGGAAATATCTGGTGATGTTGAGGAAGTCAAAGAACAGTTTTCCACCCATGAAGTAAGCTTCTCTTGAAAATCTTTTTGTTGTGGTTTGGCTTCTTTCTTGTATGTGTGTGTAAATAAGCTGCAGAACTTCCATTTCCTAGTCTTTATTCAAGACAAAATGGATCTTTTTAGAAGAACCTAGAGTGAAGCATGCTTTGAAACCTTAATGTATTTTTTAAAATTAGCTTTTGGTGGCTGGCTTACTGGTGTGCATAACACAAAGGCAATCTGATCCAGGCTGAGTTGTACTTCCCTGCTGCCAATTACTAAAAAAGTCTGGTCAGCCTTATGCCACTTGTTGTTAAATGAAGGTAATGCTGAAACTGATAATCATGTCAATTTATTCAGTGGTCTCCCTGCGATGATTAGGATAGTTTGTTTCAGAAACATGTGTTCATGCTTCCAAATTATTCTTGTTTCCAAATTTTGGTTTGACTTTGTTCTAAATCAGAACTAATGTCCTGACGTTGCTAGAAGTTTGTCATGTTAGATGTTTTAGTCTTCTCCTGTGTCAGCTTACTGTATAAAATAGAATATAGAATTTGAATGCTAATCAATATGAGGAATTTTTTTCTTGTGCTACAGTTTTAAAGCCATGAAGCAAAGGAAGAGGTGTTCTGGATTTCCAGTAAATATATGTTGCTAACTCATAGGGTTCTAATTGCCACTTTATTCCTACAATACATTTCAGATCTTGTTTTATGTTCTGTTGGCCATAGGTAAGTTTCTGTTTCATATTCTTGGTGTGTTTGTTTGAAGGCTATCTTCTCCCAAACAGATCTTCCATTAAGGACGTTGCTAGAAGTTTTCTCTCTGTTTTATTGGATCCAGAATTTTTGTAGTGCATGGAAAAACCTCGTGTCAAGGACAGGAACTGGTCTGCCATCCTCATGCATTTGAAGGTGCCAGCTCATTCTACAGTGCTGTTTTTTAAAAACATGATAATTTTTTAGGATATTTACCAAGTCATAAACTCTGATAGGATCTCACAGTGATGTGTCTGCTTGTACTATTTCCAGAGTTTTATGATGGAACTGACTGCGCACCAGAGCAGTGTGGGCAGTGTTCTGCAGGCTGGCAACCAACTGGTGGCCCAGGGAAATCTGTCACCTGAAGAAGAGTTTGAGATCCAGGAGCAAATGCTGCTGCTGAACTCGCGCTGGGAGGAACTCAGGGTGGAGAGCATGGACAGGCAGTCCCGGTGAGTTCATGGCACATAACCTCTTCTGGAGGTTCAGGGCTGACCTCTGGTGCTTGTTGTGTTTTGGAGAATTTGGTTTGCATTCATTGGTAAGACTTTTTTTTAGAATTAACATTTCAATTTGTGACACAAAATCCACCTTCATACTTTCTAAGGTGGAACAAAAGGAATGAGTATAACTGATTGGGGGTTATTTTGGTCGTACATGAAAGTATTTTGTGAATTGTTATATAGACGTGCCAGACTAAACATATGGTATTTAAATGCAGTAGTTACATAAATTACTGAAACAATATTAGAAACACATTTAAGTTTCTCAATACAGTGGATGTGGATATCTATGGGTATTTACACAACTAAAAAGTTTTTAGGAGAATTTTTTTCCTACATGTAGGTTACCAAGGTAAGAGCTGCACATCAAGGGAGAAACTGCATTTTTGTGAGTCATAGCCTAGACTTTAGTACCAGCAAACCCCCATTGGAAGAAACAATCCCTGAGATAAATTGTATAATTCACGAACGTTTTTTGAGAAAGAAACAAGGATACTTATCTGTGTTCCTTAGCTTAATAGTGAAAATGTTATTTGATGATAGGTAACTATTTTATGTATGGCCTTGCATCTTTCCTATGTGAACTAGAATTTAGTTCCTTTCCTCAGGAAAGCTGTGTCTGAAATAACTCTGTGCTTCCCCCTGCAGCCTGCATGACATGCTGATGGAGCTCCAGAAGCAGCAGTTGCAGCAGCTGTCTGACTGGCTGACAGTCACAGAAGAGCGCATTCAGAAGATGGAATCTCAGCTCTTAGCGGAAGATTTGGAGTCACTTCAAAAACAGCTGGAAGAACACAAGGTAAACCTTTTGCCTGTTACGTAATATGTGTAGGAGAAGTATTTGGAAGATGTGTACATTGGTGGGTTCCCTAACTGAGCAACTTGATTGTGTCAGAAGTCACATATGGCTGCATTTGGTGGTCAGAAAACGATGATGGTGGTGTAGAAAGGAGTTAGAAGCCCTAACACTTGAGCACTGCTGACTAGCAGGAACTATTATATTTGCTTTGTGCAGAAAATGAAACCTTTAGGGAAAGTTGTTTCCCTTACTTTGTGCAGAGAATAAGGCCTCTCCTGGTAAACTGTTGGTGTGAGGAACAGTATGAAAGTTACTTTGGACAAACTTGCCCTTAATGACTGGCAAGCATTTCTAAAGCCTGCTTGAGACTTACACATTAAAATAATGTGGGAGTTAAAAAGACCAGGGCCTTCCAAGTCACTGATTTCAGTCCCTGATTTTACAGGGATTGCATCCTAAGGGGGTGCTTAGACACTATTTTCTGAAGTGTGCAGTATTTTGGAAGTGGTTTTTCTCTCAGTTGAGTTTTTGGATACAAGTCCAGCCTTTCTATCCTGCAATGTTTTTGTGAAGGAGAAAGATGTCCTTTTGATATTTGTCATGGTTGCAGCTTTCCTTTTCATGCTCAGTGCTGAGGTTTGACCTTCTCCCCAGCATGGGACATACCTCACAGAACAAGAACACTGGAGTATTTTTAGTCTGTGTAGTTTCCTGTCCCACATTTGCATTCTTTCCTTTGTTTTCAAAGTCTGGGGAGTTTGAGGCATGTGTTTTGTAGAGTAGCATAGGATATGCTGGGATGAAAAGTGATATTTACAGTACTGTAAAGGTGTGTTGATCTTGCAAAGGTGTTTCATAGTTGGCTGTAGCCATGGAATCTGTTCTTCTGGAAGTTGTATGAATATTTAAATCTACTGATTGTTTTAAACTAATCAGAACTGCATGTTTTCTGTGGTTTTTGACTATTATCTTGAGAGCATCATGATCAGTTATTGCACTGTTGATACTTACAAAATTATATTGTCAGTTCTTAAAAGATGAATGTTCTTAATGATTTCTGTTTGGCATGCCCTATGTTCCTTTCTTATTAATGATAGCAGCTTTGTGTAGAAACACTTAAGCTCTCCTACCTGTAACATCAGACATATGCAAAGTCAATGCAGTTGTCATGTCATTCTCCCAGTAAAGTATGGGGCATACAATTTAAAGCACTCCATCTTTTACAGCATTTTAACAGACTGGTCTGGGGTTCATTTCTAGCAGCCTTTTGCTTACATTTATTTGAACTGTGCAGTGATTCCCAGTGGTGAAATCTGTGCTTAAATGTTGAATCTGAAGTACCAAAGTTCCTTTGCCACAGCAGCTGTGATAGTCACTGTGGCCAAAACAGTAGATTGGCAAATGCATTCAAAGTTGGTAACCTCTAATTTGTTCCTGTAGAGCCTGCAGAGTGACCTCGAGGCAGAACAGGTGAAGGTCAACTCCCTAACGCACATGGTGGTCATTGTTGATGAAAGCAGTGGGGAAAGTGCAACAGCTATTCTGGAGGAACAATTGCAGGTAAAATCTTAAAGCCCTCTTTCTTTAACTGTAGTATTAGGCAGTTAAAACATTTGCATGTAATTGTTAATTGGCATTTTTGTGTTTAAAGACAATTATTTTAGAAAGTAATTTAAAATAACATTTTCTTTAGGAGTAATAATAACTTAAAGAATTATTAAATCAGCTCAAACTAAAACGTGCAACATTGCTTTGGTGACTTTCAATCTCAATTCCTGATTAGTCAAGCTGTTTGCAATCCCGATGACTTACATACTTCTGTAGTGTATCCTTTCAGCAGTTTCATTAAATGTGAAGATGCATAGTACAACTCTTATTTCATGTAAGTTATTTTCCTTAGGAAGTTAAAATCTGATAGGAAAAAATATTTGAAGACATGAACATGGTTTATCTAGGTAGTATCATATGAAGTATTTTCCTGTCACTTAGGACTGTAACCTGAAGTACAGTTAGTATGACAGAATTTTTTCAAACAGAATTCATGCTACTTTGTTCACTCCTTTTTAAGTCAATCACAAAGCTCAAAGATTTGAGCAGAAACACAGTTAAGGCCCTAGGTAAATGTTTTGAAAGTGTTAATCTCTAGCTCCGTGCAATACATAAATATGAGGAATGCACAGGGAAGTAGATATAATGTAGAAAGAAGTTAATATGAAGTAGAAATTATGTTTTTGAATATCTGGTTTTGGAGTTTCTTTGTGAGGCCCGTGATAGTTCCTGAGTGTTTTGTGCTTTTGTAGAGGCTCGGTGAGCGGTGGACAGCAGTTTGTCGTTGGACTGAGGATCGGCGGGTCAAGCTGCAAGAAATTCAGCTTTTATGGCAGGAGCTGCTGGAAGAACAGGTGAGTAGCTGTTCAGTTTCTCAGAGTGACTGGTCAATTTGTGGAGGGGAAAAAAAACAAACCAAAGAAGTTTAAACAGTCAAACCCCTTTCTGGGGTTGAGCAACTTGTGGAAAAGAAACCTTGAAAACCTAGACTTTGTTATTGTTTGGGCTCCCAGAATTTTTTGAGGGCTAGAGTAGCTCTGAAGTGCAAGTATTTTTCCAAATTTTAAGAATAAAAGTTTATAACTCCTTATAAAGTAATTTCCAAGGTATCTTGTAAAATGGCCAGCAACTGGGAATACCTGTGATACTTATAAAATTCACTGTCATTTTTTTATCTGGTAGTTTTGTAATTACAGAAATCTTCCTAATTAGGGTATATGTGCTTCCAGCATGAACACATGTACAGCAGTTGTGCAATAGTAATGAACAGATAACTATTTTAAAAACCAGTAACATCAAGCCTTTGGTCAATATAGCGAAGCATACAGCTTGTTTCATTTTGCTCAGTTTAGGTGAACAGTTCAGTTATGAAGAAGATGGCACTGTGAGTGTTTTCTAGTTTTGGCATCATGTATTTTGCATATTAAATACTGCTCAAACACAAATTACCTGTTGGCATAAAAGATATGGTAACACAACTACATGTACTGTTTTCATGCCTAGTACTTGAAGTTGTTTTGTTTCCCAGCTTAAAAGATTTGTTTTTGTCTTTAAAGGTTTTACTGGAATTGTTTTTTTTTTCTTAAACTATGATATTTATCACTGTAAGCTATTGTTTAAACAAGGCAGTACTCACAGGTTGTTTAGACATTTGAAAGAAGTAGAACAGTGCTGGTATAGCTACTGGTGTCAGTTGCAGCCTGGTTTCTTTGACAAAGATGTTTTGTCTGCGTTCTTTGGGGCTGCATGTGTGTTTCTCTCTTACCCCTCCCATATCTGTTTGTAGTATATTGATAAGCTGAATTTGTAGCTCATGTGACCTTGTTGTTAACAGGGACCCAAGGTTAAGATTCTGGTTTATCCCATGCTACGTTTCTATTTATATATGTTACTTTAAAATAATGCTTTGTTACCTGTGTATGTGTATCCAGAAAATTGTGTGCTAATGTTTTCTGGCAACTCTTGGGCATGGTAACTTGGAGTTGAGAAATAGGGACTCCCCCAAAATCCTTGCTGTGTATGTTTGAGGTATGAACTTCAAGTGCTCTTAGTTTTGATGACTCTATGTCATCATGTCAACGTGTTTCTGTCCCCTTCTACCCTTATATTTGTTTGGGGATCACTCATTGACTATTACAATACTTTTAAAAGTGCCATATTCTGTTGGAGTTGAACTTCTGAACTCAGCTTTTTTAAATTTGTGTGTAGCTATGTTGCTCTGTTAAAGTGAAGCAGTTGGTGTGTTTAATGTAGAATGTCAGATAGCAAATAACGAGGAAATAGAAGTTTGATTCAGGTGGTTTAGATAAGCTTTTTTGTACTCATTGTTTACCTGAACAATGCATTTATTACTAACAGGTTTGAATTACAAATCCTCAAGAATGATCAAGTGACTTACAAAAACTACTGGCTGAAACTACTTAAAAATTGAATACAAACACTTTGATAACACAAAAGTAACTAAAACACTTAGTTACAAGCATATTCTATTTCGCCCAACCACATGGAGAGATGAGCAACAGTGATGCATCAGCCTTTTTGTGGCTGCCTAGAAATCTTTTGTACACCAAATTGTCAAGTCAACACAATCCTTACCACTCAGGAAACAAATTCCTCAATCAGTGCCAGAGACTTCTTAGCACTGTGGTAATTATGTTTCAGTTTTCTAGGGAGAGTTATCTTTGACTGCTGATTTAGCAGAAATTAACTGAATGCATGAAGGGTTTTTGAGCTTCTCTAATGCATAAAATATGTTGGCTGGGATGCCAGCATGATTTTTCCAGAGAGTATGAGGTGGTATAATTTTTTTTCTCATAGCCTTATGGCATTTCCACCACCATCGTATTTTCTGCCTGTAGATTTTGCATATTGGTTTACTTTGGTAATGTAAACTGCCTTAGCCCTATGCCCCAAAGTTGCTGTAGTAAGTTCTGGGACAATGCCAAAAATATTCAGCTAGAATGGGGAGCCTAGTGGCTGTTGAAAAGTGTGTTGTTCAAAGAACAAAAAGGTCTGTCTTGCTGTATGATTTATTTTTAAATGGAGAGGAACAGTAGTGCACCAATGGCTGGGCAACTGAGCTTGATAGGGAGGTGGGCATTTTAGTCCATGGAGATTGCTGCCCAGCAGCAGCATTATGTGGGAATGTAATATAGAATACATAAAATCCTTCCTGGTACTTGATGCCAGTTATTGTTGGTGTTGCTACAGGAGTGCTGTGTGAGTGAAGAGAAGTGAGACCCAGGACAGGCTTCCTAGGAAAAAAATGGATAAAACTAAAGATCCCTGAGTTAGGACTGTTCAGAGCAGACCACTCCAGCTTCCAGTAGTTAATGATACAGGATTTGCTGAAGTTATTTTGCAGTTGAAAGTAGGCACCATAAACATGGAGGTGACTGATTAATATCTGAGTCTTTGATCAACTGCCTGGACTAAAAGAAATATGAATTAGCAGTGGTCTACCTTCTGTGAGAAAATGTTTGTAACAGCTGTGTTTGAGTCACAGAGGAAGAAGGGTGGAAAACAAAAGAAAGCCTACATGCTATTTTGATATATTCTAATATAATTTATAAATCCTATGTTAGCTTTATGGTGGATATCTGTTCGCTATATAAATAACTTCGGGGGAGGTGTGCTCTGGTATACTGAGAAATGGTTTTGTTAAAATTGTTTTGCTGGAAGTATTACTTACTTCCCTAATCTGGTATATTTGTCCTCTTTTGTGTAATGTTTTTGTTAAAGTCAACTGAAATTCCAGCATATAAAGACTGCAGAACTGTGCTTTGAATTCAGAGATCTTAAAGAAGCAATTGTCAATAGCTGTTTGACAATCTTGGTATTTTCTTGTGCTGTTTTTCTTGTGATCTGCAGTGCTTATTGAAAGCTTGGTTAACTGAGAAAGAAGAGGCTTTGAGTAAGGTCCAGACGAGCAACTTTAAAGATCAAACAGACCTGAGTGTGAATGTTCGAAAACTAGCAGTGAGTATTGATATCCTGCTCTATCCCATCAAATCTCATAGACTAGATGAGTGCCAAATTACTAGTTTGACCCTAGGAGGAGCTGTGAATGTGTGATACATTAGATGCCAGGCCAACATTCTCTCCTTGCCAGATTCTTGCACTTGAATTTAAAAAATATGTACTACTTACTCCATGGCCATTCCACGTTGATGTGCCAAACTCTGGAACAGCTATCCTAGATTTTTGACAGGGTTAGGATGTTATTGCAGGCCACCAGTCAGCTGTGCTTTCCAAAGTATAGGTTTGTGGTGTGGGTTTTTTTTATTTCATTGGAGCAGCTTGCACCTGAACTAATCATTTGTAACTGTTACTGAAGAGATAATGCTGGTTGCTCTAGGAGATGTTTCAAGGATGTGCTCTTTTAAAATAGTGTCTGTTAGTGCATTTTATATACAGAAGAACTGTTTATCTGGCTCAGGTAGTACATCTTTCACCGTGTCACCACGTTTTCAACCCCTTTTGCCTCTTAGCTGTGGAATTAAAGCTTACAGGAAGTAGAATACTTGATGCCATATTTTAATCTTTTCTTTTAACTACAGATTTTAAAAGAGGACATGGGTATGAAACGACAAACACTAGACCAGCTGAATGAACTAGGTCAGGATGTGGCCCAGATCCTTGGAAGTGGCAGAGCATCCAGTAAAATTGATCAGGATCAAGAAGAACTAACTCAGAGATGGGACAGTTTGGTTCAGAAGCTAGAGGATTACTCTAATCAGGTATTTACAAGGCTTTATTACTTTTTAGCTTTTTATATGACTGTATGTATGCAAACTTCACTGTGTCAGCAAAATTTTCCAGGCATCAGGCTAGAGTGGTAGGTGAGTGCTTTTTCACATGGGGCTGACAAAGCTGCCTGCGTGTTTGGTCTCAAAAAGCCCAAGCTATTAACCTGACTAGTACTATTACTCCTTTCTCACACAGATTAAGCTTCATTTTTCTGATGAGTAAAGCAGGCTTGCCATGTATTATCAGTCAATACAAATGCCTTTAAACATTATAAGAGTGCTGGGACTGGATTAAATCTGATACTAAAAGAAAACAAAGACAAAACCCAAACCCCAGAATAGATAAATAAAGGGGAGTCATACAAGTATTTATGCCCTGTGAGTATGATTTCTCATCTGTTGAAAATAGAGTAGTTGCTTGTTTGACATGCAGCAGTTATAGCCAAGCTGGATTGTTCAGTGTTTATTTTAGTATTCTGAGTGCTTGGTAATGTTTTTATTTAGACAGAACTCCTACTGGATTCTGTGAGAGTTTTATTTGACAGCTTTGTAACTCATGTGTGCTTTTTTTGTGATATTAATATGTTGTTATGGTGAAAACCATGGCACTAATTCATGATCCATTTAGTGTATAGTGAATGAGTTGTGAAGTCTGAGCAGAGTTTCATTTCAGCCATGTGGCTTTAATTTGTTCTTGTGTTTGAGTCAAAGCACTAGAGAATGCCAATGCCTGTCTCCATCCCTTCACTCCCCTTAAATATCAAGCACATACTTAGAACTTACAGGTTGAGTCTCCTGGGACTTAACTTATAACCTGATAAAGAGCATGGGAGGTTTCTATTGACTTGAGTGAGTTTTTAGGTAAAATTCACTGTGTATCAGCTCTTTATGAGATCTAGGCTTGGTTTTATGGAGTAAGAATACAAAATGTAGAGTTGCTGTCAGTAAACTCCAAGTACCTTCATCTTTTTTGTGATCAAATTATGAAAGAAAATACATATAATGCTCATTTTGTTAATCATAGTTCACTTGGACTGGCATGATTATAGTTGAACTGAGAATTTTGATCTTGATTCCCGTCTGTAAAATGAGAATAATGATCTTTGTATCTGGAGTGCGTCTATGATAAAGGTGCTTCATGACAGCTTGGTGTGGTCATTTGTGGGAGTGAATGAACAGGCTTTTATGACTGAACAAAAGAAAATAAGAAAAAGCAATTCAGCTTGTGTGAAAATGTCACGTAATTCTTGCCTTAAATTATTTTGTGTAGGTAACTCAAGCTGTAGGAAGTGTAGGGATGTCACAGGTTTCACAGAAGACTGCTGCAGAAACACCATTGAAGGAACAGGTAGTGGTTAAACAGTCCAGACAGGAGTTGCCCCCACCACCACTCCCAAAGAAAAGGCAAATTCCAGGGGACAGTGAAGCAAAGAAAAAGTAAGTATATGTCACTTCCATTTGCCCTTGCTCATTAGATACTACAGAGACTGTCTTGGCTTTTGATTCATCTTTTATGCAAGTGAGCAATATTTAAGTGGCAGTTGTGAGGTTGGGCCTGGGAGCTTGACTAGATTATCTCCAGTCGTCCCTCCCAACCCTAACAATTCTGTGATTTTCTGAATGGGAATGTAATGTTATATACAGCCTTGTTTTCAGAGAAAACCTGTAGCTTCCTTTAATTTAAAAGGAAAACAGGGATGTTTTATTTCTCATAAAAGCAGGTCTTCTGTCCTTTGTACCTCACCTCCTTTGCTGAAAAGATATATTTACTTTCTTTAGGAAAAAATCTTCTCATCTTTGCTTAAAAGGTGGTGTGAAAGTGCCAAGCATTTTGACTGATCTATTATTTATTTCTATTATCCATAAAATATATGAGAAAAATGGAAGAAACTTCACAAAAAAAGGAGGCTCAGAAACATTTTCCATCTCCCTTGTATTTAGTAATAAGAATAATATTACACTGGTGTCTCCTTTGACACGTATTTCTGGAGTGACTGGCTGGTTTGCCTATATAGACTCATAGAATGATTTGGGCTGGAAGGGACCTTAAAGATCATCTCATTCCAACCTCCCTGCTGTGGACAGGGACACCTTGCACTAGACCAGGTTGTTTGGAGCCCTGTTCAACTGGGTCTGGAACACTTGCAGGGATGGGGCATCCACAGCTTCTCTGGGCCTGTTCCAGTATTTCACCACTCTCTTACTGAAGAATTTCCTCCTTATGTGTGATCTGAATATACTCTCTTTCCCTTTAAAAGTTACTCCTTGTCCTGTCAATGCACTTGCTGATTGAGTCCCCCTCCATTTTTCTTGTAGCCCCCCTTTAGGTACTGGAAGGCTTCTATCAAGTTTTCCTGGAGCCTTCTCTCCTCTTAGGCTAAACAGTGTTTAATAACTTGTGTTGAATTCTCTTTATTAACTAGCATACCTAAAATTAAAGGAATTGTTTCAGGGTAAAATTAAGAAATTAAATACTGTATGCTCGACATTTTGCTTTCTGTGCTTGGCTGAGGAGATGAGCATTTCCTTGAAGTGTTACTGGTCTAAGTCTTTGTCAGGTCATTTAGAAACCAACAAATGACCAGTAAGTGGAATTTTGCCGGTTTTCCCATGGAAGCTTTGAGCGATTGACAGTTGCATTTATTGGGGTGCTGTTATTCCATGTCAGGATCCACGCTGTTAAGTAATGTAATTGTAATATGACCTGACTTGTGGTCTGTACTGTGTATCTGTCCGTCTCTCAAGGTCTGTACTGTACTGGTTAATTTGAGAGTTGATTGGGGTTTTTTTGGTGGTGTTAGGTTGTAGCTTAGAGTTGTAGGCATAGGAAAGTTGTTAGTATAGACATGTCCACTGCAGACGAGACCAGTAAGCTATAAGCTAATCTTTAGTCAGCTAAGTGTGCAAAAATGTTTGTCAGCTGTCACTGGCGCTGTTAGCTTTTCCTTCAGACAAAATAGTGTTGCAGACTTATGAAACTTAGAACTGCAATTCTGATTTGTCTTGTTCCTGAGGTTTAGTTTATTGCTTTCAAAATACTTGCCATTGAGAGATCTGTTTTTTAACATTTTAGAAGAAACAGTTATAGTTTGTGTGAAGCTATGTGGAAAAAAAAGAAAGGAGAAATAAATTGCACCATGTATTTTCAATTTGTTCCTGAAGGCTAATACTGTGGGTGTAATTTTTATCATGGTAGGCTTTTGAAAGTCTGTCTCCACCCTACTTTGTGTGAGTAGTAATATGAGAAGTGTGAATTTTGTGTACAGTCTTGCTGGTTTGGGATTAAATAATGTGCTGAACTTCAGGACTTTTCATTTTTAAGGCAGAGTGATGGAATGGGGAAAAAATGAAACAAAAACCAGAAAAGAAACCACTGTCTGACCTTTTAAACTAGGTTTGATGCTGAAAGTGCTGAGCTCTTGAACTGGATTTCAAAATCAAAATCTGCCATTCAGGCCGCAGACATCAAAGAATATAAGAAGATGAGAGAGACTTCAAGCATGAAAGAGAAGTTGAAGGTAAAATGGGGAGAGCGAGCATGTTTCAGTGAATAGTATACTTTGTATCTAAGCTGACTGTCAGCTGGAGGTGTGAGTTTTATCCACATGCTTTGAGGGGATTAAATCTTTTAGCTAAATAGTTTCGGAGCTGGGCATACATGGAAATCTCTGACCAGCTGGACACATTTTTTGCTGGTGTTGTTGCATAATCCAGAGGAAATTTAAAAAACGTATATTGCTGATATCTCCTTTGGAATGCTGAAAAATGTAGGTCTTCAGGATTATTATCTTTTACACTAAGTAGCATATTTTAGTTTCATGTTTCACAGTTGGAAATGGCCTTGATTGACACCACTTATATAATTTTGGTAGAGATCGGCCAGTGGGGTGCTCAGAGACCCCTTGAGTCATGCTGTGACACTCCTCAAACACTGTACCACCCAGGGTCCAAAGTGGTTTGTTATTATAATGCTTGGACATGTTGTTTGTTCTATTAATTTTGGAGAAAACGTGGTTGTTACAGCTTGTGTACAGTATTGCTGACCCGCAAGACAGACTACATAATTTTACAGAAGCTTGTGGGAGCTGTGAAACAGCCATTTTATTTTCTATTGCTTCTGTGTCAGGAATGTACTCTTGCCTTTTTTGGTTCCTGAGGATGCTTGTTTAATGAAGGCTTACTGGAGCTCTAGCAGGACCTGAAATCAAAAAACAATACTTAAAAATATATATAAAGAGTGTACAGCGCTCTTCCTTAGTGCTGTAGTGCAAAATGGTGCCGGTAGGAATGTTTGGAACGACAGTACTGTTGGAAATAAAAACCAAAACAACCATTCCAATATTTTATTTATAGGTCTTTATGAATGTTTATAGCTCCTTAAAAAAGAGGCTCTGAGATGACCACCGGGTTCCCATGAACAGTACTGTTTTTAAATGGTTGGACTTTTAAGTGGATAGGACAGAGTTTGTTCTTCCCAGCTGTGCAAATAAGTGCATGCTTCTGAATGTAGTGTAGCAAGTCTAAACCAGAGTAATGACCTTTGACATAAGGTTCAAAAAGATTTTAGTTTGGAGATAGTTTGTTGTAATCACAGAGGATATTGAAGTTGTGGTTTTGTGGCCAAAGAGAACTCATCTTTTCTCTGTGGGTGCATTCTACCTATTGACTCACAAAGGAATTTTTGCCAATACATATAATTTGTGGGAGGAGCTTGTTCCTTTAAAAATCTTGGTAGTCATGGAGAATTTCCCTCTCCAAATCTTTGTGAAGGAGCAAAATACTATAGCTTGTGAGAGTGGATTACTAGTGTGCTATAGTTCTTGCTATTTGGTCTTCTAGGAAACAGATCTGTTGTTCCCTTCTACTGGAAATCACAGTAGAAACTGTAGAAATGAAGACTCTTAAGAAGGTCTTTTCTCCACTGGTTCACATTAGAGAATTACAATTGAATTTTTTGATTACAAGTGATTTGTTTTAGCTGGTGTCCCAATATCTTTCACATTGTGGGATCATCAAGCTTTTGAACAGTATTTTATTCCTGGCTGTTGTACTGATCTCTTGCATGCCTGGTACTTGTGAGAGCTAACTCCTTTTGCATTAGTTTTCTGAAAAGCAGAACTAACATGCACCTCAGAAGGTGTTGTATCTAAGAAAACTGGATGTGTTTTGGGTAGTAGTGGAAAAATAGATATTACTTGGGGGAAAGAGGGAAGTCAAGGAAAATAACCCTTGTTGCCACTGTATTCTTTTGGGATTCACTTTGAAGGTGATTGAAAGGGAAAGAGCTGAGAAAAGCCTGAAGTTAGATGAACTGAAACGAAGTGGACACATCCTTTTGGATCAAATGGGAAAGGGTAAGCAACTTGGTGGTTTTTCTCTTTTGTGATTTAATCAGTTGAGTTGCTGGGAAATAATATTGAAATACATTATCTCCAGTTAAGCATTGCAATTTATTCCTTTTCTGCCTTCATTGGTCATTGTTACTGTTACTAGTTAGTTATGTGGGGTTTTTTTATTAAAGCTTTTAGAAAAGCAAGATTATTATTCATTAATGTGCCTGTATTCATTTGCAATCTTTTAAGGAGCATTTTAAGAAATTACTTCTGTTTTGGTAACAATGCCAGTTACATGCTTTTGAGGAAGTAGTTTGATTTGAAGTAAAAGTTTTAAAACATAATTGTTATAGAGAACTGAGAATTTTGAAGCCAAATTTAAACTTGATACATGTGTGTATCTCTTGTTTTCATAGTTTCATCTATTTTTGTAAAAACTATCACTGTGTTTTTAATGATAGTCACAATTTTATGGCTCAAAGGCAAGAGGAGTCTATATGATTGGGAAAATGATTGATTGTCAATTAAAACACTTATCCATGGGATTTTATCATTGACATCCGTGAAAGTTGAATCTTTAAGCCTTGCCAGAATCTAGTTTCATATTGAAAAAACTTCATCAGTGAAATAATATCTCTAGAAAAGAGATGCTCGTATCATCTAGAGGCAGTCTTTTAGGTCTTCTGTGCTCTTGACTTGTGGTGAAGTTGTTATCACTGGTAGCATTCAGACAAGAGAGAGGGTGGTATCACTGTCCTGCATAATGATCTGCATCCCTTTTGGAAAACGGTGATTTCCTTTAGGTTTCTCAGCAATCACATTATTTGCAGTCCAATGCTTTGCTCATATGCCCCAGTTTACTAAGCTTGTTCAGTCCTCCCCTCCTTGCCTACTGCAGCTGAAGCTTTTTACAGTGGTTGCCATTGCCCTGCAGCTGATGGCTGAAAGCCTCTGATTCGACCTGGAGTTGGGTGTATAAAAATTTTCAGATGTTTCTTTTTTTCAAACCTGAACAGAAACCCTCCCTTCCTCTTTCTTCTACAAATCCCTTTAGCTGTCACAGGTCATGGCTATGGAACCAGCATCTGTTGACCATAATGAGAAATGCATAGTTGAAAAGCTGCTTTATATCAAGCAAAAAATAAGGTCAGGAATTGGCTTTCTATTTGATTGTCATCTTAAAGGCTGTGATCTATAGAAAGTAACCAATCTACAACCCCTAGTTTTGTTAGGGTCTGACAGTGTGTTCTGTCCAGCTCAGGCTCACAGCCTTTTTCCAGACCTAGGCCCGGCTACACCTGTGTGGAATAATGCACAGCACTGGCACATGTGTGCCTACATCCATTCCTATCCTGGGACATGTACAGGCAGTGCCGTAACAGCAGTGACTGATCTCTGTGGGCACGCTTTTCCCCTGTGGCTGCAGCTGCTGTGGTATTGGTGTGCCAAGCCTGTGGCCAGCGTGTAAGCACAGGGGCATCCATGGAGCACAGTCATCAAGTGTTCTTGTAGAAGCTGCCCTGACCAGAGCTTTGGGCTCTACTTGTGCTAGAGTGGTTCAACAAAAAAACCCCTCCACGTGTCTTTCCTCAAAATTGGAGTATCTCACTCTGTTTTCTTTGAAATATAAAGCTGAAATGATGCTAGTAATAAGTATAGATTTATAGATGTTGGACTTGGAATCAAAGCATTTTGTATGTTAATGTGAAAGTACACTTGTATTTGAAGAGAGGAAAGGTTAAATGTCTGTTAATGAAAATGTGTTGCAGTTAATATAACAGTAATTTCTATAATATTTGTAGAAGGACTTCCTACAGTGGATATAAAATCTGTGATGGAGAAAATTTTGTCGGGGTGGAAGGATGTGGTTCAAAATCTGGAAGAAGTGGCCAGAAAGATAAAGTACCAGGAAGATATAAATGCTTATTTAAAGGAAATGAACGAACTTGAGAAGACTCTAATTGAGAAGGATGACTGGCTTAAAAATGATGCTTCTTCAGCATCCCAGTCCTCAGCAGTCTTGAAAGACTTATGTCAGGTAAGTCTGGCAAAACTTGTTTATTTTGATTGGAAGCTGTCAGAAGCACAGGATGCCTTAGAGGAGCTTAGCCTAGTCAGTAAGATAACTCAGTTTCTAAGGCATGCAGGACACCTGGTTTGGCTGGAAGATTTTGGTATCTCTGTCACAGACTTACTTTAATGTTGTCACCCTAGTAATGTGGATGAGCTGTGCTGCAGTAGCCTACTAAAATCTTAGTGTTTACAGGGCAAGTATGAATTTTGATTTTGGTTTTTATCTTTTACAGCAGGAGCTAACTCATCTTGTAGGCCTGAGTCCGCAGTTGGAACATCTGAAAGCCACCTGCAAGACCCTCACCTCTCAGCCCATGCCTCCAAATTTCATTCAGGAGAACCTGAGTGGTTTTCTTGATCACTTCAAGTTGACTCGTCAGAAACTAGAGGAACGTCACCAACAGCTGAAGAAAGGTAAATAAATAAATATAAATACAGATGTTAACATAAAGCCTCCTGCTTACTTGTGTTTTGAGTTTGTTTGTTTGTTTGTTTCTTTTGAGCTGGCTGAAAACTCATTGAGTTCTGGTAGAGTTTTTGTGCTGATTATGCTAGGCTTTGGGTCAAACGGACAGAATTATGTTATTCACCTGGAAGAATATGGCCTCTGTGCACAATTCAAAAATATATCATTCCATGGTGTTGAAAATGATTATGCAAGGATGCAACATTCCTGAAACCTCATTTAACTACTTAGCAAAACGTATTTAAGGTGGATAATATAGCTCAAAAATCTCTCTCTGGCACTTAAAGAAACAATAATTCTAGAAATGAAAAATAGAAGATTAGGAGAACCTTGTAAAATGGAAGTGCACATGTGAATTTTATTCTTTTTCATAGCTTTGAGCACATTAGTCATACATAATTCCTTTTGGAAATTTCATCTTTGAAGTCATTTGGAATCTGGTTTGCTTTTCAGGCAGTTTCTACTTGGGTTGTTGTTGCATTAAAAATTTCATTATGAGCATTCAAACCAGTCATGCTAGTTTCTAAAGGATTTTAAATGTAGTGCATGAAATATGTAGGTCTGGTAATAGTTTACAGCTGAAGAGCAACAACACAGACTTGTAAGAGATTTTTTTCCTTAATTTTTGTTCCAGAGGAATTTGAGGAAGTGTTTTATTAACCCCAAATGGAAGAACATTAACACTGTATTCTGTGTGTAATAAAAATAGGCTCAATTACTAAATTGTTAGGCCATCTATATAATGTGTTGCACCAGGCCTGCCTACTTCAATTCTATCCATGCAGAAAACTGTATGAGCAAAGTATCTGTCAGCCATGTTCAAATTACAACGGTATGTCTTCATTCTTACTGTGACGAGTTATTTTATAGCTGTTTTGAGTTCATGTACTTGTAAGTAATTTTATTGGTATTTTGGTAATTATACATCATGTGACAAAAATTACTTTTTTTTGTGCCACATATCACTTATCACTTGGGGTGTTACTGGTATACTTGAACCAGTTATTGCTCTGTAGGAATGCTGTATATATTCTAATACTTTAAATTTGTGTTTGTGTATTTTTTTGAATGAGACAACCTGCAGAGAAATTATATTGCCGAAGAACAGAGGGAAATGTCGGTTCAGGGTTTTAGCTGTTTATTTACAGCACAGTTTGAATTGCGGCAAGGTAAAAACTTCCAGAGCCATGTAACTGGTGGAAACAACTGGTGGTGTGACTTTGGAATTTGTGAACTTGGCAGGCCTTGACTGACAGAAGGCCAGCTCCTCTCATGGCTCTTCTTTGAGCCTCTTAAAATTCCCCCATGGAGTGCTACTCAGTCCCATCTCTATGGGCATGTTTTAGATGGGAATTGACTCAATTATTTTGTCACTGGGAAGCTACTGTAACTATTTTCTTCTCCTTCAGGATTTGCTGTAGTGCACCTATTGGCTTTTTATTAAAATTTCCCCCCCCTCTTTAAATTGATCCTTGCTTTTTGAGAAAAGAAAGCTGGATAACTCTGATTCTCTCTAAAAATGTTGACTCATTTTTATAAATGGTGGGACAGTTCTGACAGTAAGCTGTTGCAAAGCTACCTGGTGAGTCAGAATAAAGCTTAGATTAATTTTCACGTGTGGCAGTAACAAAATTGCTTAGGAATCCAAGGCCAGAGAATGTGCATACCACAGTACAGGACTGACAGGCAAAATCCTGTTTGCTGCAGTTATTCCAATTGGCTGCTTTCATTCTGAAATGCTGGTGAGGTGCTGCCTCCTGCCTGGAATTCCACACAGAGCTGAATCGAACAAATTTTGAGATGTGGTTGAAGATGGCAAGCACATAATCCATCCAAACTTTAATTCCCTTTTCACTCTTCCTAGATAGTCTCTGTTCTGGCAACAGGCTGAAAACGGCTATTTTTATATATTTGTGTGGGTAAATATAAAAAAAAAAGAAAAAAAGCAACCAAAACACAAACCCACACTAATATGTGTTTTATGTGTTTTTATATATATATCCACATGCATATATTTAAAAATACTAGCTTATATAGTTCCAGTATATAATGTGTATTTTTAATTTAATATGTAATATGTGGATGTTACAAATGCTATACTATGTTTTCTATATATAGTAGATATCTGTGTGTGTGTGTTTGGAGATAAATAGTAGATATGTCTAAAACCTGAAACTGCAAAATACTAAATTTGGGTGGTTAATATATTTTAAATACTATGGATTAGTATTGATATAATAATATTTAATTTAAATACTATCATTATAATTTAAATTCTACCACCCCACGCACCCAAACAGATTTAGGTGCTTAAGTGTATAAGGAAAAATTCTGAAAATAGGATTGAATTTGTAAGTTTCTTGGGAGATTGTAATTGCATAGTTAATATTATATTCTATATAATGTATTTGTATATTGAAGATTTAATATTTTTAAAGGAAAAACATTGCGATCCGTAGAAGAGTTTTTTAGGTCTTGGGAAGTTGATTATGTTCATATCTCCTATGATTGGGTTCAAGTGCGTTTCTTTACCTTGAATTTTTTTCCCTTACTCTTTTACATGGTACCAGAGACAGAAAGCCAGCCGAGCCAGGAGTACGTGGAGTCCCTGCAGCAGCTGAAGGATGCTCTGAGCCAGCTGGAGGGCGAGCAGCACTCCATTGCCAGCGGCCTGAGTGAGCCCAGTAAGGTTGAGAACGCCCTGCAGCAGGCAAAGGTAACTCTCACCTTTGCTCTGAAATAACAAAGCTGCTCCACTACTGCCACCCTCTGTTCTCCTGCCTTGTTTTCAGTGGGGTGGCTAACGCTGCTCAAAGGGATGTCAGGGACAGGGGTGTGGAACCCACTTCTGGAGGTGGCTTGCTGGGCTTATCAGGCTGCTGAGGAACATGTCCAGGCAAGGGCTGGGTGTCTCCGAGCCTCCAAGACTTCACAGCTTCTCTTGCTGCCTCTGCCAGGAGATGAGGCTGAGAGCTGGGACTGCTCAGCCAGGGGAGAAGAACCTCCGACAGCCTTGGTGGCTTCCCCAGGCACTCTCTGGTGTATCTCCTGTGCTCAGGTGTTCCAAAATGGATGTTAGGGGCCCCAAGAGCAACCCTCTTCTAGAGGCTTGGTTGGATCGGGTTGGTGACCTCATCCAAGGTCTGCTCCTCTGTTGCCGTGTGCAGTTGTGAGGAAAACCAGGAGCTGGGAGTTGCCCCTTTCTAAGTTGCACCACAGTCGTGCCTGTGCCTGGCCTGGTTGGGCTTTCTGTCCTTGGGAGGCCATGTCCCTCCCTAGGGCAGGGTGTGCTCTGACCCTGCCTCCGCTCTCCTTAAGGGACTGTGGTGTGCAGGCTTGCAACCCTCCCCTCTAAGCACTGGGTAAAGCCCACCCAGGTGTGAGGGGTCTGCCTGCTCAAACTGTCTGAGGGTCAGCTGGTGAACAAACCCATCCTGCTGCATCCTGCTTGCGTGTTTGGAGAGAGTAACTACTTCTCTGGCCTCCAGATTGCCTTTCAAAGGGAAACAGTGCTTGTGAGCCATGAAGGTAATTGATACGAAAATCCTCTCCAGTAGAAACAATATATTTCTCCTGTTGTGAGCTTATAAAGTAGACAAAAATGTATGGATGATGGTTGCTTTGCAAATACCAGATACTGAGGCAGGGATGGACCTCTCTCCAGGAGGAGAATTAATGCATCTCCAGTACTTTTTCCCCTTTTTTTTGTTTGTTTGAAAAAACTCAGTAAACAGATGCTTCACCAATCCCCCACACTCAGAAGCATGTATTTTTCCCTGTGTGGTGGCCTAATAAGGCTGCAGGTGACTCTGGAGGAGCTCTTAAGCTCTGGTTGCTGGGTGCAGAGAGGTTGTCAGATCCTTCTCTATTTAGCAGAGTGATGATTTTTAGAAGTCCAGTAAACAGAGGTTTTAGTGCTTTGGGGATTTTTTTTTTGAGCCAGAAGATTAAAACAAGCTTTGATTCTTTGGTTTTCTCTTCAGTGTTGCTTCTGTATTGTTTAAATTTGGCAGAGATTTTCTGGCCCATATGCTACGTGAATTGCAATGGCATTTAGCCTTTGGAGGCTTGTCTTTTCCTGCCTCTGCCCAATTTTCTTCAGAGACTAATTACCTTGGAAGGACATACTAGGCTATTGTAGGTGCTTTAACGAGTGTGACAGGAGAGGGGAAACAAACTGTAGCTGAGGAGCTGCTTGTGGACCTTGGGGTTGTCCAACAGATGCTTCACTGTAGCAGGCACTGATAAGTGCTTCATCTGTGGTCCCATGCACAGAAAGCCCTTGTTTTCTGAAGCATATGTTCCTCTTCCCAGTCTCATTGCTACCTCTCTACCTGTCTTAGAGGAAACAGTACACTTTCAAGGAAAAGAAACACGATAAATGTAAAGCAGATTTGAGAATGGGAACATTTTAAAAAAGATTCTTCCTCAGTAAAAATACAGCAAAATATGTATGGACACACCCTTTTTGTATATGTTAAAAGTATATACTAGAAAGTGAAATCCATTTGAATAATAATTTTTTCATGTGTTCATTGCAGATTTCTGTTAAACAAATTTGAAGCAAGATAATCAAAATGATGAATTCAATGAAATGGCAGCTGTTATTTTTCATATTTTGGCATCTACTTTTAGCTGTTATTTTTCATATTAGTAAATTAGCTCTTTCAAATTGAGTGACTCTTTATATCAACAGTGTCATAGTGAGTATATTCAGATTGTATCCTCTCTGTCTCCCATCTGGAAAAGTAGTTTTCAAAACTTGAGTATCCAGAGCTTTTTTTTCAAATAAGACATTATATTTTACTTTACGAAACTTGGAAGAACACACTCAGCTGGTTTGCATGGGCTTTTAAAAAACAAACAAACTTGTGGGGAGAATGAAAATACTGAGGTCCTGGTCTGTGTACATTGCAGTTTCCTCTGTGAGTGCAGTGCAGCCCAGCCATTGCTTTGTTGACTTGGGTGCCAGTTCTGCACGGCACACAAGAGGTGTGAGTACCTGCACGTGTTTAGCTACGAGGCCAAGCTTTGCTACCCCTTCTGTAGTCTCTGCTGCTGCACCAGTGGAGCAGCTGAAGGTTTTGCTGCTTAAAAGGTTGTTTGGACATGTCTGCTGCTATAACTACCAAAACTGGAGTATCGCTCTTCACTGAGTCTACCCCTTCTGCACAATGAAACTTTTGATGTACTTGTACTTGTATGTAAGTGTATACATGTTGTATGGCTAATACTGGAAGGAGAATTTTTTTTCTTTGTTATAGGCAGTTTGTGAGACACTGGAAGCCCAGAAGCCCAGGGTAGATAAACTTGCTGAAGAAACGAAGGCTTTGGAGAAGCACGCATCTTCGGATATAAAAAACACTTACATGCAACAGTTCAAAGAAGTGCAGGGACGCTGGGACAAGTTAAAGCTCAAGATTTCCCGAGATGTTAAACTACTGGAGGAAATTATGCCCAAGTTGAGAATATTTGAGGTAAAAGGATTTTTAAATTTTGGTTGCATAACTCAATTGCTTTAGAGACCTTTCTTTCTCTGTGTTCCTGCAGGAGCCCAGGTGAAACTGATTGAGAAGTGGAATGTTGATGATCCACTAAGTCTGGCAGAGGCTGAAAGCATATAAAATATATTTGTAGCAGCATAGAAGTGGGCTTCTAATGTGCCCAGGATATTATTTTGTCTTCTAACAGAAATACTTTTCACTTAAAATTAGTGTCCCTCTCTTTCCATACCAGAAGCAAAGGTTATGCCAAGGTCAAGGGTGTATCAACTGTGCTGTTGATCTCAGTTGGGGCTGATGATCTTCTACGTGATTGCATGCCCACTACCTCAAAAAGTGTAATTCCATGCCTCCTACAGGAAACTTGCTCCTTCAAGTGGGGTTTTGGTCAACAGCAATGAAGAACTAGTACAAGGAAGTTAGAAAAGGAAGTAAAGAAAATGCTTGGGTATAGTGACTTTTCCAGTTCCAACCATGGCCTCTGAAGTGACAGGAAGGACAGTTAAAAAATTAGGGTTACTCAGCCCTCTTCCCTATTTTATAAATATATACACATGCATATGAAATCCTGCAAAACAGAAAATCTCACTGTTTTAAAAATGAAGGGATTAAAAGTAAGGGTATGTAGATGTTTAACCCTTTGATAGAGGGGAGAGATAAGTGCTTAAGTAACTTAACTGAAATGGACTCAATATTTATTGGTTAGATTGATTTATTTGTGCTTGTTTTAAGTCTCTTTTTTAGACTATTTGTATTCTTCTGGGAGGAGGAAAAAATATGAAGTTATATATGAAAATATATTGTCATTTAGCCCATGGCAATATTACTGTGACCTAAAGGTTAAATAGGCACTGCCTGTTCTTTAGTATCAGCTTGGATGTGTAAGCTGATTACAGCAGTATAAAAGACCAATTACAGTGACATTGTTTTTCCCCAGAGTATTGTTTAACTAGACTCTAAATAAGTTTCATACTGTTTTCATTTTCATATTGCATTTTAAAATTTAAAAATCAAGAAGATGCTTTAGAAATTCTCTCATGAGGAAGATCCATGTGCATTAGCTATAAAATACATATTTTCATGTGCAAATTCAATATATTTCAATGTGTAGATTTATTTACATTCTTTTCCATTTAACATAAGGATGTATCATATCATGCAATTTATAAACATGAACAACTGTCTGTGTTCTCTGTCTTCAGAACATTGGCATGCACAGCACCACTTTTCCAAAAAATTTCTTTCATTCTTGCTCTCCTATCCTTCTTAAGCAGAAAATAGGTCCTTTATTTGGTAGTGGATTCAGACTTCAGTTTGACTGTGGGTTTTATTATTTTCTTTTTTTTTTTTTTTTTTTGGTTTTTTTTTTTTGGTTTTTTTTTTTTGGTTTTTTTTTTTTGGTTTTTTTTTTTTGGTTTTTTTTTTTTGGTTTTTTTTTTTTGGTTTTTTTTTTTTGGTTTTTTTTTTTTGGTTTTTTTTTTTTGGTTTTTAATTTTAAGCCAGACAGGATCTTTAATAACTACTCAGGATAGATACACATTTAAACTGAAATTTATGTAACAAAGTCCAGGTAGTTGACTTGAATGATGGTGCAGAGAAAGTTGGACAAGCCAGTACTGTTTATGGTTCAGAAGTAGTAAAATTGTCAAGCTTTTTTTTTTTTTTTCCTTTTTTTTTTTTTTTTTTAACTTCAAACTTGGAAGAAGTGATGGTAGAGGTAACAGATTGTAATTACATGACAACTAAGAGCAGGCTACCAGTTAGGAGCAGAGTACACACCCATGTTCCCGTGAAAGGTTTTACTTGGTGGAAAAATGCCTAAAGGGAAAAACTTGATCCTGCTTATGAAGTGTTATTCACTTATTTTTTATTTTGGGGCTTGAGCTGCTGCCAGCAGCATGTGTGTGGGATCTGTGTATATGAATAGCATAGATGTGGTAATCCAGTCTAGGCTAGTGAACTTGTAAATAAAAGCCACAAAGCAACCTATGAATAGGAAGAAGAGTTGCAGGCTTTCAGGGGAAAAATGTCATTAATTTTTTTAAGCTGTACTACTTGAATCATAAAGATAAAAGCTCTCCCCAGCCCCCTCTGCCTTAAATGTATTCGGGAACATGTGTACTTGTGCTTCTGCTTTGAGTCTGGTTCCTTCAAACCCATCCTACCGTAGCTACTTGCAACAGCCATTGGGATGATGCTGAGCTGTGGAGCAGCTGGTGGGGCTGGTCAGCAGGAGCTGGCTGCCCAGAGTGAGCTGGTCTGTACAGGAGCCTAGAAAAATTAACTTCTAAGGCTTAGCCAAAGCCTTGGCAATTACTTTCCAGCAACCACCTCTGCATTAATTTTTCTCCTGACTTTGACCTAATATACAATATCCCACCATGTCTCATTTGCTTCCTGGCACTCTCTGGTCACTAATAATAACTTAATAACTCTGGTCACTTAATAACTAATAATAACTTATTAGTTGTTAAGCATGACAGAATAAATATTCAGCATATACACCTGCCTCAATGTCCTTTGTACAACAACTTTCTATCAGTCTTGTTCGTCAAATGGCTGCAAATTTGTAGTTTCCTTGATTATCTGTAGATACACTGAGCAAAACCTTTTTCACCCATCAGTTTTAGCAGCACTTTTTGTCCTCTTTTAATTTCTTGTATGTGCAGAATTCTTCTTTCTGCACTTGAGTCATGTTCACTTGGGTGGTCTGTACATGCACCTACTTTACTGAATCACAGCTTTAACTATGTTCAGAATGGCTCCTGAAAACTGAAATTCTCTCTCATGTTTAGCTGAGAGTAGGGTATTGAGGGTAGGGTAGATGTGTGCAGTATTAGCGTAGCGGGGTTTTAGTTAGTAACCAGTTACTTAGTTTTTTCAGTCAAAGGTTAAGTGCCCTGTTCTCCATAGCTGTCCAAAGGGATGTTGGTACCACCACGTATATGAAGCACTCACTGGTGAAAGATACGGATTTTTATGCCCATGTGACTTTTGAATTGCTGTGGAGAGCAGAGCAGTGAAGCAGTGCACTGTTTTGTGTAGAGCTGAGAACAGAATTTGGTCTAAGCAAGATGTTAAAAACTTTCCTCTTACCCTAAAAGGAAGTACAGAAGCCAAAAAGGAAGTAATAGCAGAAGAAATAATGGAAGCAATTACTAAATAGATGCTTTATTAATATTAAACTATTATTATTAAATAATTGAAAATGAAGGAAATACCTACTGCTGCTATCTGTTGAAATATGGGGCTTACATTTTGTTTTCTTATGAACTGTATTTTTAAGTACACAGTTCCTGTGTTTTCTAAATGTTTTGTAAAGCTGTCAGTGGATGAACAGTTGTTATATTCTCTGATTTTTCCTTCAGTACTTACCTATACAGAAATTTTTGTATTCTAATACTGTATAAATAAAAATTACAATCTGGAACAAGTTGAATAAAAATGCCGTGGGCGGCACTGGACACTCCAGGATCTAACTTGTACTGCAGGAAAGATCGGTATGGCAGCCTTGCTGTATGGTCCTGGTGCAGACACCAAACCAGAGACATGAGATAAGTTTTGGGAATGGCTGGGCAGGATCTCCTTGGCTAAGAGAGGGGTTGAACCACCTGGCTGTTAAAGGAAAAAAAAAAATTAAATTGGGGAGAAAATAAACAAAAGAAATAAGTGAATATCAGTGCTTGGAGGACGTGTGGTTTATGTGCAACTACATGCAAGTATTAGTTTATTTTTAATGTTCCTTTTTTTTTCCTTAATCACCTTTAAAAACTGACGTTTCCCCAAACAACACTCCTCACATTTCGGTTTTTGAAAAGAAACAATGTAAATATTTTCATTTTGACAGCGAGCAGACAGGGGAACAATGACTAAGATGCCCTTGTCAGTCTGATGAGCATGTCAGTGGCAGATCTGCCTTTGAGTCCTGCTGCTTAGGTGGCTCTTCTGTTATTTGAGATGTGACAGAGGCTCCCCCAAGCTGACAACACATGCGTTAGTGACATGAACTGGGAGTAGTGGTTTACTGGGAAACTGTAAACTCATGTGATGGGAAAAGTAGAGAAGGCTCACTTTATCAGTTTTGCATCTTGTATTTTCTAGAAGAAATTTTCTTTATCTTGTATTCTCTGTTATCATACCTCTAGTAATGTATGGCTTGCTGAGTCTTTGATTTTGTATCACTTTCAGATCTTTTAAATCCGCTGCATGGCTGTACATCATGTGGTTTTTCTAGGAGTAAATAAGATTCAACACATTTGATCTTTGTTCCCACCTGGAATAAATTTTAACAACTTCTCCTGGATACGTGAAGGTCTGTAAGGAAGACCTTTTAGCAGCATTCCAGTACCTAAAGGGATCTTGCCAGAGAGCTGAAGGAGAACTTTTTACATGGGCATGTAGGGGTAGGACAAGGGATAATGGGCTCATAACTGAAAGAGGGTAGGTTTAGATTGGATATTAGGAAGAAATTCCTTACTGTGAGGGCGGTGAGGCACTGGAACAGGTTGTCCAGGGAAGCTGTGGATGCTTCATCCATGGAAGAGTGTTCAAGGCCTATTTGGATGGGGTCTAGTGGAAGATGACCCTGTCCATGGCTGGTGGGTTGGACTGGATGATCTTTAGGGTCCCTTCCAACTCCAAACATTCTATGATGATGATGTTCATTCTAAAAATTGTGAGCTCTTGCACATCAACAGCCTACACTGCTTATTTGACCATTGATAATTAGCTACCTGTGCAATGCAGGAGCATTAACTTAATTAAACTCTTGTAGGCTTGCGTTGTGATTCAGCAAGTTATCTAAATGCGTGTCTAACTTTGAGTAATCCCACTTAATTCCCTTCAGCTACTTATGTAAATAGCTTATTGTAAGGAAGATAAATTAGTTATGTGCTAAAGTGCCTTGTCAAATGACACCCGTTATAAATAATTATTTTTTACATTAAGCCATGGTTCACTGTTAAGCATCCTGGGGTCTATTTTTTGCAAAATGATTTTTAGGCTAATCATCTGCAGGAAATTCACCCAAAATGGAAAAGGAATGAAGAAGATGTCATGACTTTGACCTCAAATGGTAGCATTGATCTAAAAATAAACATGAACTTAGTCTAATGGGTTTTCATTAGTGCAGACATTTTTTGAGAAACAGTGTGTAACATACTGATCTTGAAAAAACAGTGTAAGGTTTTTATGAAAATGAAATGTATGCTTTCCTTCTCTGTGACATGCAGAATAAAAAGGGAAGCTGATGAGCTGTTCTATGATGATGATTGTGTCAGGATAAATAGATGCCATCTATTAAAAACTCCAACCAAATAGTCCAAAAATGTTGATTAAAAGAAGTCCAGCTATGTTAATAAAAAATGTAAACCACATAAGTTGATTGAACGAGAGGAAGTAAAATCTGTCTCTGTGCTCTAAGTTTGTTGGTTTTGTTTGTAAGGATGATTTGGAACATCCATGATTGCATGGGAAGGAGATGACCATGCTTCTGTCTCCTTCCCTCCCTCCTTCCCTTCCTACCTCATTGCAGGGTATAAGGCAAGTGCCAACTGTTAGAGCAGATGATTCTGAAATTGAGTGTTTGTTTATTTTTCCCCCAGGACTTGCTCTAGTAAGTACAGTAGCTGCTATAGGCCTCAAACAGCTAGGCTGTTGTTTTTTTTTTTAAATTTTAGTGGTTAGTATGATCCTCTGTGTTTTTTTCCTTTTGTATGTGTCTCACTTATGCAAATGACTTTCCCAGCATAGTTTCTACCTGTCAAGTATGTTTAGCATTATTCACTCCTCTTCTCCACATATATATGGGGCTCTCTCTTTTCCTTGGGAGTGCAGTTTGTCTTTCAAATAAGTGCAGTGGGAACAGTCATGCAGTTTTTTTTAATCACAGTTTTTAGGAATATTTCCAACCTTCAGCCACGTCCTTCATGTGAAGAGTTATCACATCCTTCTTGAAGCCATGCTCTCCTCCTTACCTGATCCTCTGCTTTGGTGTGATACATAACCTGTAACAGTGCAGAGTCACTTAAACCATGCTCTGGTGGATGGAAGAATATCACTATTGTGAATTTAATATTCATATAAATTTAAAAACAGAGACATTTGTGATACCCCTCTTGCCCCCAAAAACCCCAACAAAACAAACCCAAAAATTAAACCAAAGTTGGTCTGATTCCAAACTAAGGCTATGCCAGCAGCTTGTAGAATACCCTTTGCCAGCTGCTAGAAGTTGAAATGCAACAGCCATACATTCTTCATCACAGCAGTCAACTGTTCCTTATTGTATTTGATTTAGACTGACTCAAAAGTTGTTCAGAAGTGGATGGATGGTGTGAAAGACTTCTTAATGACGGAAAAGGCTGTTCAAGGGGATACTGAAGGACTTCAAAGGCAACTTGACCAGTGCACAGTGAGTTTTGCTCTTATAAGGACTTTTTTGAAATAACAAGTAGTATCTCTTCTTTATTATTCTGCTTGTATTATTAATTACTGTCCATAACATATAAAGCCTACCAGAAAAATTTTTATCTTTCTTCAGAGCATGTTTGAGTTGGTTTCTTTTGTGTAGCTGTAAAACTTCGTGCTTTTCAAAGGTCTTCACTGTATTTACAAATACGTATCCACAAGTTGGCACTATTTCCTCTATAAAAAGTTTATATCTCTTCCCCAGTCTTTTTGTGATTATGGAATTGGGCCCGTGGGTGAAAAGTGCTTTCTGCATTAAACTTCCAAGGGCCATAAAAGTAAGAAGCAAATAACTCTGATGAAAAGTCCTAAAGTTTAGAATTGTATCTGTCTTACAAGAAAGATTCCTGGCTAATCAGTGGCACATAATGATCACAGTTGTGTAGAATTTCATCTTATATTGAGTAATTACACTGTACCTTCAAATGTTTGTTTCCAGGAGAAGAACAGAAATTGAGGTATACCAGAAACAGCAGAATATTTAGTGCATGTGATCTTCAAACTTGTGTTGTTTTGGTGTTGGCATTTGGCATATGAAAATGTTTGTGCTGTGTATGGCAAGCTGTGCTTTGTTCTTTAGTTGCATAGGTCTGGTATTTTGAGCCACTGAAGGATTATTTTAAGCAGTCTGGTATTGAACACTGTATAGATCTGCTCCAAAAGGTTTTCTAGAATAATTAAAAATTGCAAAATTATTGATACTGTTATAAATTAATGTAATATCTTGCTAAAGAGCAACATTAATTTTCTCTGATGTGTGTTCAGATGTTCATCAATGAAATGGAGACAATCGAACCATCGCTGAAAGAGATGAAAGAAGTAGAGGCTGCTCTAAGAGCTCAGCCTATTGCAAGCATAAATGCTTGGACAAAGTCTAGGCTGCTGGATTGCCAGACTCAGTGGGAGAAGCTGAGCAAACAGGTGAGTTCTCCACGTGTTGCTGGTGCTTGCCTGTTACTGCAGCTGTCTGCCTGTGTGGCATTGGGAGGGTGGTGAAGAGGTGAAGCGCTGAAACGGGGGGATGAAAATGTTTTACTTGTTCCGCTGTCAAAGTGGCTGAAGTCCAACTTGAATGCACATATTTCTTGGTACCTAACTGTAAGGAGCAAAATAAGCTCTTAAGTTGTTTGTAATTAAAAATTAATTTGTTCACTTTTCTTTATGCTGCTCTTTCTGGGGAGCGTGGGAGGAAAGTCTGACTTTTTTTGTTGTTGTTGTTTCTGAAGTCTGGAATAATATTCTGTCCCTGTATAACTTTTGTCTGTTTCCAAGCAGCTTTGAAAAATAAAAGGCTATAGATAGACTACCTCTCCAGTGTATTTAGTAATTTCTTTTAGGTGGAAGCTTTCTGCTGTCTGTAGAAACATACTTTTATTGTAATTCTGATGAAAATCTGTGTTGGAGAGCCTTGCTGTTGATACAGAATCCAGATTGTCTGGGTTGTGGAAAGAAGTGAGGCCTGAAGAGTGTTTTATTGCTCAGTATAAAGATATATCTAACTATATGATACTTGTAATTAGAAGAGGATTTTATTCTGTCTGGCTTTTTCCAGGGGTTGTTACCAGTTTACATTCAATGAAGGGGAAAAAAAAAAAAAGTCCTATTTCTCCTTCTGTCACTTCTAGATTTTGTTGATCTTCTAAAAAGGGTTCATAAGTTTGTGTGTGCATGTAAAAGTGTTTCATTAATTAAAAAAGCCTGAAAATGTTTTGGTAGTAAAATGTTTTAACAAAGACTTGTGGTTTTTCACATATACAAGGACATTTAAGTAACAAAGCTGCTATTTCTTTCTCCACCTTGGATTCTAGATCATTAGTCAGAAAAATCGCCTGTCTGAAAGTCAGGAAAAAGCTGTAAATCTGAAGAAGGATTTGGCAGAGATGCAAGAATGGATGACCCAAGCTGAAGAAGAATATTTGGAGAAAGATTTTGAATACAAGTCCCCTGAAGAGCTAGAGAATGCAGTAGAGGAAATGAAGGTCAGCAATGCCAGCTCATTGTAGAGGCCTGATTAAAGAGAAACAAAACTTTATGGCTTTGGGGGTTGACCTTTTATGGAATTATATTTCTGGAAAGGAACTCAGGTCATGACAAGATTAGTGATGTTTTTCATCTTTGCTTTGTGGAATTTTTGATTTTTAAAGCATAAACTATAAAAGCAGATGTTCTTTTTGGCCATGAAGGTAGGGTTTTCGTAATAAATAACAGCTTGCCCAGCTGTTGAGTCAGGGTTATTATGTATAGCATATTAAACACAAAGAATATGGAAAGTTTTTGCAGGGGACAAAACTTAAGAAAGGTATAATATCTTTAATTTCTATCTAAATTAGTGGTTGTGAAACATTCTTCTGCTTCTAGCTCTTGGACCTCAGTTTCTTGTCCCCTAAATATTGTAGCTCCACATTTAGAAAATGACTTTAAAATAGATGTGTTGTAAGGTTATCACATTTTCCTCATCTGTTGCAAACAGTGGTTTTCTTTAATATCATGGGTTGGAAGAGATCCACAAGAATCAGTGAGTGATGTTGGTCCCTGCTTCTCTAGTTTTGGGTCTGGTGACCAAATAAATGGAGAGGAAGGAGATAGTTTTGTCTCATTAAAATATTGGCAGTTGAAGAGATAATTTTCTTGGATATATGTACAGAGTAAATAATTCCCTGCTTTTTAATCTGAGAGCTCAGTCATATCTTCATAAATGTTTTGATTTATGTATACATTTTTAAATGAGTATCCACTGTACTGTTACTTGACGGACCATAAAAAAAAAGTCTCCCTTACAAGTGCTTTGAGAAAGCTATTTGAAATTGTGAATTGTTCTTTTTGAAGGGATTTTTCTGAAGCAATCCTTAACAAGAGTTTTAATATATTCATGTCCTTTGAAGCCATTTGAGATCACGTAGTCTGACAGCTGGCTGAACACAGGCCAAGGAAAGAAAGAACCTTCCTTTCACTGGCAAATCTGTGAGACTTTGAGCACATTTACCTTTGTCAAATCCAGATTATATTATGTATATTATGACAGTTATGTCAGTGAGCCAGTAAGCTTATTGTAACACTTAACAATTCCTCTTTCATTTGCAGTAACACAATTATCGTAGGACTACTTCTAGGACTGGGAAAGAGCACTCTCTGGATTTGGTGCATTTTTGCGCATGGTTTTAAGTTTGCCAGTTCTGCTCTCATTTGAACAGAGAGTGGAACTCCTGCTGACATTTGGAGGAATAGGCTTAAGATAAGGCTGGGTGGTTCTTGGTAATCCTGCCATAAAATATGTTTCCAAACTTTTCTATTCTTTGGGCTTCTATTAACTGACTTTTTTTTCCCCATTACCTTACATTTAGAAGACATCTTGAAATATATGTACAAAAATTATACTAAATTCTACTGTAAAGTGCAATGCCTTATTTATCAGAGGTATTTCAACTGCATAAAACTGTTCTTGAAGCCCGGAAAGAAAAATACGGGACAGTCTCTGTTTCTGGAGGCTTTTATTTGTCTCAGCAGGGAGACTCAGACAGGTCTGCCTGATCTGTCTTCCGGCTATCCTTCTTCCTCAGTTCTGGCTAAGGCAAAATTTAACAAGTGATAATACGGTTTCTTCAGACCTGTGTGTTGTGAGTTGTACTGCACTTATCCTGTATATGGGTTGCCAGGCTCCTCTGAGGGTAGTTAGATTGAAGGAATTCTTCTAGCTGTCCTTTTTGTGTTCCTCAAGCACACCCAACAGTTCTGGGGGAGGTTCCAGCTTTGTAGTTACACGAGTCCTGGGTAATTACATCATCTTCCCTGGATAACTTTGGGAGATAGTTACTGAGCTCTGAGACTCATTATTTCTGTAATTTCACCTTACCTTTTTCTTCCTGATACACTTGTTTTTAGCAAACATCTGTTTTCTTTTTCTTCTGCTTAATTTGTTTTTCCTGTTTGCATGATAGCATAGAAATTGCACTGAATTTAGTGGTTTTTTTTGCTTTGAGTCATGATTTTTTTTAATGAATAAACCATAGATGGTAAATATATCTGTATGCTTAGTAAAACAAGATCTTTCAACACTTGCTACCATGATCTCAATTCCATGCAAGTTAGTGCTGTTTGTTGTTGTATTCAGGCCCAAGAAATACATTGGCTGCAAGACCTCCAATGGGAAACTGCTGATCTTTGCTTTGAGTGGTGAGTAGCTGAGTGTAAGGCAATTGAAGGCTGATTGTATAATATGTTTTTTTGACAGAGAGCGAAGGAGGATGTGTTGCAGAAGGAGGTGAGGGTGAAGATTCTCAAAGACAACATCAAGATGTTGGCCACCAAAGTGCCTTCCAGTGGTCAGGACCTGGCAACTGAGTTGAACGTCGTGCTGGAGAACTACCAACTACTGTGCAATCGGATCCGGGGGAAATGCCACACTTTGGAGGTAAGAATGATAGCTCTCTGCTTAGTCATATCTGTTCAATACTTCTATTGACGATCTGGATGAGGGTATCAAGTCTACCCTTAGTAAATTTGTGGATGACACCAAGTTGGGAGTATTGGTCTGCTGGGAGGGTAGGAAGGCTCTGCAGAGAAATCTGAACAGACTGATTTGGTGGGCTGAAGCCAAAGGTATGAGGTTCAACAAGACCAAGTGCCAGGTGCTACACTTGGGTCACAACAACCTCATGTAGTGCTATGGGCTGGGGGAAGAATGGCTGGAAGATGTCCAATGAAAAAAGGACCTGGGGGTGATAGACACCCATGGCATGTGAACCAGCAGTGTGCCCTGGTGGCTCAGAATGGCATCTTGGCATGTATTGGAAATAGTGTGGCCAGCAGGACTAGGGAAGTGATTGTCCCTCTGTATGTACTTGGCACTGGTGAGGCCACACCTTGGGTTCTTTGTCCAGTTCTGGGCCTCTCACTAAAAAGAGGACCTTGGGGTGCTGAGAAGGGCAGCAAAGCTTATGGAAGGCCTGGAACACAAGTGCTATGAGGAGCTGCTGAGGGGAGCTGGGAGTGTTTAGCACAGAGAAAACAAGGCTCAGGGTTGACCTTATCGCTGTCTACAACTGCCTGAAAGGAGGGTGTAGCCAGGTGGGCATCGGCTTCTTCTCCAAGGCCAGTGAGAGGAAATGGCGTCAGGCTTCTCCAGAGAAGGTTTAGTTGGACATTGGTATGAATTTCTTCACAGAAAGTATGATTCGACATTGGAATGGGCTGCCCGTGGAGGTGGTGGAGTCACTGTCCCTGGAGGTGTTTAAGGCAAGACTGGATGTGGCACTTACTGCCGTGGTCTTGATGACAAGGTGGTGTTCAGTCATAGTCTGTGATCTCTCAGGTCTTTTCCAACCTAATTGATTCTGTGATTCTGTAAAATGAAAACAGGTGGCACAAGAGGGGAATGGAGAAGGACATCGAAAATGTCTGAATACAGTAGCTTCAGCATAAATCCTCCTTTCCAAGATTACTTTCCCTTGAGATGATGTCTTTGGAATTCATGACACACCATCTAATTTTGTTTTTATAATTGTATTGTATTCAGTGCTTCGGCAAGTAAGTAAACTTGTCTCACAGACCTGTTACTCATCTGTGTGTCTTCCAAAATGGCAAAAAGGAACTTAGCAAAAATTAAACGTTGAAATCCAATAATTTTAGAACATGTGATTATGGCCCGGGTTAGGGTGTGTGTGTCCTGTCTTTCAAAGAGGAGAGGATGCATTTTGTTACATAGTTATATGAACCTTTGTGTCAGTGATAGTTTTAGCACGAGTTTGGAGACTACTATGCTCATTTTTCTGTATCTTCCTGATATACCTGCAGGTTTTTCTGTCTAGAACATACTGTACCATGGCATATTTTTTATTATTTTCTACTTGTCTCTTTTAGGTGAATTTCTCAGACACATATCTTTAAGTTGTTCATAGGGTATATGAGCTATGCCTGGAATTCTAGGCTAATTTTTTTCTTTTCTGTTGCTCCTAGGAAGTGTGGTCCTGTTGGATTGAGCTGCTTCAGTATCTTGATTTAGAAACAGCTTGGCTAAACAATCTGGAAGAAAGGGTGCAAATGACAGGAAATCTGCCTGATAAGTTGGATGCTGTCAATGATGCTCTTGAGGTATTATGATTCTATCAGATGAGTAACTTGTCAGATAGCTCTGTTAAAAAAAATAAAATTCTGCACTATAGTAGCATACTGAAATGTGCTGAGTATTCTGATTCTACACATTAAATGAACATAGTACTCTGAATTGGAAATGGATATTTGTAGGATCCTCCATCAAAAGTGGACTTTTACTGTATGTGATAGTGCCATACTTGGTACCATGATAAAATATTCTCTCCTGGCCTGTGTAAATTGATGAATTCCTTCCAGGGCTATAGTTTTATGAAATGATAAAGGTAGGCAAGAAGTGCTGTGAAGTTTAATTATCTAAAGTAAAATCACCTCTGTGCCATAATACCATGTGCCATTATGAATTAAGCTGTAACTAATTCGTGCTTTTAGAGCACTCTCAAGACATTTGAAGTGTTAAACTGGTTGTGTATGCAACCAGATTTCCAGCTCTGAAAATGCAATAATTTTCAGTGTCTTGACCTTTAAAACTTTTTCTAATTAGTCCCTGGAATCAGTCTTGCGTCACCCAGCTGATAATCGAACCCAGATTCGGGAACTTGGGCAGACATTGATTGATGGAGGGATTCTCGATGACATCATCAGTGAAAAATTGGAAGCTTTCAATGCACGCTATGAGGAATTGAGTCACTTGGTAAGAACTTGGGGTTAGGGTTGAAGTAGACTTCAGCTCAAGTCTGAGATGATTCTTGTTAGCGGAATTCAAAGATGCCAGACTGCAATACAGGAAAGGAATAAAAAGCGTCAGTCTTGTCAGCTGTTTTCAGTTTGTAAAAATATCCAAAGAGTAAGATGCTTTTCTGTTTTTCATGACATGAATCAAGTTTTGTTTTGCAAGCTGGTACTGCAGGGATGGCCTGGCATTTTTCAGAAAAATTTGACAAAACGGCAATTCCAAACTCAAGGAATAGCTCAATATTAACAACCTAACATTGCCTTGCTACTGCCATAAATACTAGTCATTTTCTCACTAACTGTAAAAAGGAGGAGCGTAAGTGACATTTGCACTCTTAGAAATAGCTAGGAAGACGTCACACTGAAATAAAGAACAGAAGGAAAACATTTGTCTCACTACTCATCTATTAGGTTGTCCTCTTCCTCTTCTCCTACTTCAGTCTAGTCTTTTATAGATTTAATAAGTAGGAGAAAACTAGCTGTGTTTCAGGTAGCACAGGTTTGTAACTTGTATTCTGTGTCCTGGTAATACAGGCCCCTGCCAAATTGTAGAATGGGAATTGTTTTCTGTCACTGACAAAATGTAATCATAGAGGGAATTTTGGTTCATCCTCGTTACGATGAGCAACATGAATGTAGTGCCCTCAGCTGGGGACTATGTGCTGGCATTTAAGTTAGCAATGACTACTGTTTTTCCTGTTATAACAGTACTTTATTGCCATATAAAAACCTGTTTGCTTTGCCAGCTGCAGCACTGGCACGCTGGGCTGTTGAAAACTCTCCACGTGTGTGTGTGTGTGTGCACATGCACTGGGGAATTTGT
Organism: Platysteira castanea; assembly: GCA_013397175.1. NCBI lineage: Eukaryota > Metazoa > Chordata > Aves > Passeriformes > Platysteira > Platysteira castanea. The sequence goes on along the minus strand of VYXC01011874.1, from coordinate 970,721 downwards.
GTTCCTGTGCAGGTAGTGACACTTGAGATGCTGTTGAAGGAAGAGGCAATAAAGGGAAAAAACTCTGAACTTCTGTTTTAATGGTATAACTGAATGAGTTTGTTGTTTTGAAAGGGAATGTGAACATCAACATATCAAACAACATTGATCTGTGGTCTATTTCAAGGTTCCTGTTTCCCATTGAATAGTTAGTTTTTGAAACTGGTGTAGTTTTAAAACAGCATACTTTCTTCCCAAGGTAATAGGACAGGTGTGTTTTTATTACCTTGTCTGTACCTAGCAGCAGAACTCTCCTTCTCTTCCACTGTTTGTCAGTTATTGGTTCAGAAGCCACAGCAAGCTTCAAAAATTGCTGCTTTCTAGGAATCTTTTCAGCCAGTCCTCCAGGCATTGGATTTTTTTGGGTCTTTCCCACCCTGTTTTGAGGAAGTCTACTGTAATTTGTATTGAATTACTGTTCCATCTTGCCCTACCTTTCTGTCCTTCTCAGGCGGTGAGCCGACAGATCGCCTTGGAACAACAGCTTCAGACCATGCGAGAAACTGACCACATGTTGCAGGTCTTGCAGGAAAGTTTAGGAGATCTGGATAGACAGCTGACATCTTATCTGACTGATAGGATAGATGCCTTTCAGATGCCCCAAGAGGCCCAGGTATTTCTGTATAGCTCTTCACTACAAAACTTTTGGGAATATTTCATGATAGTGCTCAGCCTAGACATAGTAATTAATTTCAGTCCTGTGCTGATGCACCAGGTGTTATATTTTGTAATCTGGAGTGTTTTCTTTTTTTAAGAAGGTTGTGTTGAATAACAGCAGCTTTCAATTTAGCAAGCTGTCACTGAAGACAGAATATTTAGAATAAGCCTGGTGGTGTTTAAGTTTTACAAAGTAGATTTACTTCTGGTGGGTGGTAAGAAAGCTCCCCTTCCTCTCTCTGCAAGCAGTTTGGTAATGTATTTTTTTCCGGTTTCTATGACATGGCAGAAAATTCAAGCTGAGATTGCAGCTCACGAATCCACCTTAGAGGAGCTGAAGAAAAGTGCTCGCCCTTTCCCTCCTGCTTCTCCTGAATGCAGGTCTGCCCGTGGTGGAACCCAGCTAGATGCTTTGCAGGTAAAGACATGAGAATCACACTTACACACTGCTGTGTGAGCCTGTAAATTGTTTGGTGCAGTCAGCTGAACCTCAGAAGAAAATAGTATGTGCCTTTATGTGCTTTCATAAGGAAACAAGCAGCCCTAGATGAATTGAACAAGGAAGCTTAAATTTCTCAAGTGTCATGGGATAAATGCTGAAAGTCAGGAAGTCTCTGTATTTGAGTAGAATGGATATATTCAAAGTGTATGATACAGAATTACATCTCTATTGCACCTCAGGTGGAGATTAGAAATAGGTGATGGCAACGTTATTTGCCAAGCCAAAATTCCATATATATTGATTTGTGGTGGCAGAATGGATTATAATCTGTGGTGGGAGATGCTTTAAATGTTATTTTTTGAAGAGCAGATACTAATTTAAAACAATCTTTCAACATAATATTCATTAAAACAGAGAAAGCTCCGCGAGGTATGTACAAAGTATCAGCTTTTCCAGAAACCAGCCAATTTTGAGCAGCGCATGTTAGATTGCAAGCGGGTGTTGGATGGTGTAAAAGCAGAACTTCATGTCCTGGATGTGAAGGATACTGACCCAGATGTAATCCAAGCTCACTTGGAGAAGTGCATGGTATGTATGCAATGTTCATGACTCTTGCTTGGGGGTACTTTTTTTTTTGTGTGTGTGGTTCTTGTTGCTTAAATTCTCTCCTGAGGAAGTTTTGCTTAAAGTCATCATGGAACTATTGCAACTCATTGAAAAGTGCTAACAGAGCACTTGATAACTAAAAACCTTGTATTTTTATATGACATAAAAGCAGTGGACTGTTGATCATAGATATAGTGGAACAGCTGAGTTTTCATAAATTCCCTTCCCTGGTTCATCCCTGTGTTCTGGAGAAGCATCACAGTCATTAGTACTTGAGCAACACAAATACTATACATAAGATGAAGTACAGATCACAACGTTAGCCTTGGAGTAAACACTGTTAAATTATGGATCTTACTCATTTTTGAAAATAAAAACTAGAATAAAATATAGAACATCAGGAGTTTGGAATCTTCTTGTCAGATATTGCTATTAATTCATAGCTCAGAGTTTAAGTGCAATTTGAAGTTAAGGTCCTCAGAGGAAGCAGAGTCAGAAAATCTGCACTACAAATTGATCACCAATATACATATTTGTGCTTCTAGAAACTCTATAAGACCCTCAGTGAGGTGAAATTGGAAGTTGAGACTGTCATCAAGACAGGAAGGCAAATTGTACAGAAACAACAGACAGATAATCCCAAAGGGATGGATGAACAGTTGACAGCACTGAAATTTCTTTACAATGACTTGGGTGCACAGGTAAGAAAGATAAATATATGTATGAATATTTGTCTGTATGTAACTTCACTTTTTTGTTGTTAGACAGTGATTTGATTCTAAAGCTGATAGTATGCAGGCTAGTTGCTGCATCCAGGAGCAATCAATTGAGAGATTAAAGATTACACCCTGGAGGAGAGGTAGCCTTGAAGAAAGGGAGGTTCACAGAGTTTTCATTGCCCTGGCAAAGCTGACCTGCCATTCATTAAAGTCCTTCAAGATAATTTATGGTCAGATTGTCATGTGACAAGTGTTAGTCAATCTGAGATTTTTTAGGAGGTGTCATGATGGTTTTGAATTGTAGTCCACCTAAATGGTTGCTCTCAGTATGAAATAGAAAATGCAGACAAACCTGTATTTCCCGTGAACTGCATTAAATTTGCGTAAGTTTCTTATTAGTTGAATGGTTACTTATCCAAGAGAAATGTTGAAAAATGGCTAAACCCTTACAAGGCAGGTAGGACTCTCTACCTAAATTAAGATGGAGGCCCAAGTGGATTTATGTCTGGTCAGTTCTCCATGAATGAACTGTGGGTAAAGGGTCAGATTACAGTGTTGGAGTATCTTGGAATGGGTCCTAGGAAATATTTTGCAGTTGTAAAGTTAAAAACATTCAGGAAGATGTGGATTCCAGAAAGCATGTAGACAAGAGATTAGAAAAGGATAGAAAGGCAGAGTTATTTGCAGTATAATATTATGATTTTTCTTTTTGAGCTGAGAACAGAGCACTATTTTTCAAAATGTCAGTTGATTCTGACTACTATGCTTGGAGTTATTCTCAAGTCTGTGTTAAAATTTGGCCATACTAATTGTGTAACCAGTGTGAAATACAAATGATTATACTGCAGCAAACATCAAATTTCATATTAATTTTACCGATATATTTTCAAGGGCAGACTAGATTTTCAGTGAAATTTTTCTTTACAGCTTTCTGCTAGCAGGCCTTTCAAATTACTAGAAGGAATTGAATTTTACCTGTGTAAGTGACTGACTGGATTCTACATTCCCCTGAGTTTCAGCTAAAGGATCGTAATAAAGTGATAAACATCAGTTTGATGATTGCTAGCTATAAATAAATTGGTGTGCAGGTTTCTTTATCTTCTTTAAGTGTATCTCAGTTTAAGATTATTTGTATATATTCTGTGTTTTATAGTAAGATACAGATGTTTATAAACTTTCCTTTTAGGGTCCTTCCTTAAAGTAAGGCAGTTTTAAGATGCAAGGATTTTATATATAGGTGGATATTTTAGCTGGCTAGCACTTTTGCATTTGCTATCTTTTAAAATTTAATTTTATTTTCTTTCTTTCCTCTTAATTTTTTTTTTGTAGGTGACAGAAGGAAAACAAGACCTTGAAAGGGCAACCCAGCTGGCACGCAAAGCGAAGAAAGAGTCTGCCTCTCTGTCAGAGTGGCTGGCTACCACTGAAGCTGACCTCGTGCAGAAATCCACTTCAGAGAGCCTGCTTTCTGATCTAGATTCAGAAATTGCCTGGGCCAAAGTAAGCATGCTTACTGAATATTTGTAGAATAAATTTCTGACGTTATGGCAATACTATGTAAAAGTGGCTGTGAGTTTAACAAGCTGTAACTTGTTCCTAAATCTCCCACATCCTGAAATTTTAGTAGATTCAGTAGTTCATATTCAGCACCTTACCGAATCTGATCCTGGGAATCATTGCATCAACCTTAAATGGCCAGTGAAATATTTAAGATAGTACTACATGTTTAGTTTTAATAGGTATTTAAGACTTCCTGTATGTCTTACACATTTCACAAGTATAATATTCCTAAAATTATCAGGAAATATAGTTGTGGACTGGATCAAATATTTTACTAGTAGAGCAAACTGAAAGGGCTTTGAATGAAAAGTGCATTTAATAAGAAATTGAGTTTGTAACTTTTCACTGAAACAGCTTTGTCTTCAAAATTGTGACTTTGCAAAACAAGAGGCTATTGTAATTCCTTATTTTCTTTCACCTGCAAGTTGAAGCTTTTAATTGAAACAGGCAAATGCGTTAGCTACTTTGCTTCAGATTTTCTTTGTATTTTCTCACACTAGAAATTTGGATATTATTTAGAGTTAGCAACAAGTGTCAGCTGATACAGTTCAGTAATACTGATCTTTCCAGTTTTTGTTTTCTGTCACCTTTTACTTCTGGAATGGGTCTGTCTGCAATGTTAAAACTTGAAAGCTCACCAAATTGCAAACTCATCTAATATAACCTGTTCTCATGCATTTCAATCAGGATTAGCAATTATTAGCACTAGAGTTTTGCTGTGGCAGTATCCCCAAGATTCCTCTCCAAACAAACTTTTAAGTCCTTATTGGAAGTATACTTACTGTACATTTGTAAGCCATGAAAATAATGACTCTTATGCTGCACCATCAGGAGGACAAGTCCTTTATGTTGCATGCAAAGTTGTCCTTTCTGTTTTAAACTTGCTCACTCACCCTCCCCTGCCACAGCTGGGCAGAGGAAGGAGAGGAAAAAAATTAATGAAGGCTCCGTGAGTTGAGATAAGGACAGGGAGAAAAAGAAAACCACTTCAAGGGCAAAACAAGCTTAACTTAAAGTTACAAAGTGAATTTATTGCTAACAGAATTAGAGGAGGATAATGAGAAGTAAAATAAGCCCTTAAAACAGCTTTTCCCCCCCCAGCCCCTCTCTCCTTCCCACTGACAGTGCAGAGAGACAGGGAATGGGGGTTTGGTCAGTGCATCACTGAGATTCTCTTCCACTGCTCTGGGAGAGATATCCTTCCCCTGTAAGGCCGTGGGGTCCCTCCCACAGGAGACAGTTCTCCGTGAACTTCCCAGCGTGGGTCCCCTCTCACGAGCAGCAGCCAAACTGCACCTGCTGCAGCGTGAGTCCCTCCCACGGGCACACAGCCCTCCCAAAACTGCTGCGGCGTGGGTCTCTCCCCACGGGGTGCAGCCCTCCAAGGCCAGGCTGCTCCAGCCTGGGAGCAGGGCCCTCTCTCTCCACCGGGTCTCCCACTGGATCACAGCCTCCTCCAGGCATCCACCCGCTCCGGCCTGGGCACCTCCCCCACGGGCTGCGGGTGGATCTCTGCATCCCCGTGGGCCCATGGGCTACAGAGGGACAGCTGCTTCACCATGGTCTTCACCACGGCCCTCAGAGGAATCTTGGCTCTGGCACCTGGAGCACCTCCTCCCCCTCCTTCTTCACTGACCTTGGTGTCATCGTGTTGTTTTCCTTCACATGTTCTCACCTCCTCCTCTTCTCTAACTAGAAGCAAAAACCCGTGACTTTGTTTTGATTTTCTTCTCAAATATGTCATCACAGAGGCATTACCAGCCTCTCTCATTGGCCCAGTTTTGGCCAACAACATGTCCATCTTCAGAGCCATCAGCCATTCACTCTGCCGGACATGGTGAAAGTTTCCAGGGGCTTCTCACAGGAGCCACCTCTGTGGCCCCTCTGCTACGAAAAACCACACCATGCTAAACCAATACAGTGATGCGTTTGCTTTACTTACATAATAAAAAGGAATGAAGGTCATCTAAGACAACAAACCAAAAGAGTCCCTAATTTGTTCAGGACATCTACATGCATTGTCCTCTTGCTCTCTCTTAAAAAAAATGAGATTACTATCTACAGAGAGTAAGTGTAAACCAAAGGCAGTTATACTTGATTTAATTTTTTCCACAAGTGCAGATCATCTGCAGTATATTTATTTCCTGTGGAGGTCAAGATCTGCCTCCCTTGCCCCTTGCGTTTGGGAGCAGTGCAGTGTTAATGGCTGAACTTATTTCAGAATGTGCTGAGAGAGCTGGAGAGGAGGAAAGTTGATCTGAAGAGCATCACGGAAAGTTGCACTGCGCTCCAGTCTCTGGTGGAGGGGAGTGAGACTGTCCTGGAGGAGAAGCTGTGTGTCCTTAATGCTGGCTGGAGCAGAGTTCGAACCTGGACCGAGGACTGGTGTGATACCTTGTTGGTAAGTTACATGGGTGAGAAATATTCAGTTCTCCCTCCACACCTTTGGAGCAGTTGGACTTTTCACTTGTCTCACTTTACTGTAAAATGAAGCTTTCTTGATGCCTCATGGACTTCAAAGAATGTAGAATGGATTTCTGTTTACACTGTAGATGAAGAATTAAGTCTTGAGGTGGTATGCAGTGAAGAAGATGGAAAACTAGGCTGCTGCATGTGCTGCTCTTTATTTAGCCTGAATATTCAGCCTCTGTGCGAGCTCCAGCATGAACAGAGTGGGTTTGTGTTGATAGATTTCCTTGAGACCCAGATGATGGCTATTTAATGGACAAGGGATAACTTTGTAGTTGTGTTCAGCAAAGCACTTATGACTCTGTCAGCGTACTGCTCTTCTGGACAGACCGTAATTGCGAGTGTTTGAGTATGGCAATAGCATCTGTTTGGCTGAGTAAATGAAGGAGCAAGTACATTATACACATAAAGCTGCTAATTATGCTAAATGGACATGAAAGTCTACAACTAACACTAGTATCAGACTGATGCTTTTATGTAAATAAGATATTTTGGTGTTGTTTAGCTAGTTATGACAATCAAGCCCTATCAGGGACTTCTGAAGGTGGAAGTTATAGAAACTTTAGTGTAAACATGGATGGTGAACCCTGTTCCTCCTGTCCAGTGCCTGTTACAGGTGATAGTGTTTGTTTTGTAATCCAATGGTTCCATGTTGGGAGCAGTCATGTAGTTTACCCTTATATGTACATGCTGTGAGGATGATCCGTAACTAAATACTTCTAGATTATGTTCATATCTGATGACAAGTATTGTCTATGCTCTCCATATCACCATCAAGAAGCTTATAGCTCCATGTAGCAAAAGAACAATTCAACCTAACAAAGTACAATCATGGGCCCTCTCTCTCTTCTCTCCTCCCTTTGTTTTGTTATTCTAAAAGAGCAAAACTTGTCTACCTTTTTGTTTTGGTGAAAGGCTTAAATAGATTGGTACTTCTATTTCTGACTGCACGTGAAAGTAGGCCTAATTAACATGCCTACAATTTTGTGTCTTTTCTTAAGAGGAAGAAATATTTTAATGTAATCAGTAAAACATCAAAACTTGACTTCTATAATTTGTAAATTTGGCATAATCCCTTTCCAATTACAAAAACCGCAACAACCACACACAGTGCGTACTGTTGTACCTGCTAGTGCTGACTGAAAAACCTGTGGATTATTTTGTTGACTGAGATATTATAGTCTGGATGTAATGTTGTAATACATTGTCTATGTTTGGTTGTACAAACTATTTCAGCTACTTCTATATCTCTTTCTGTGAATTGGGAACTATATTATCAATGGGTTTAGAATGAAAATTGAATTTTAGTAAATACTATTGAAGATGAAAGGTACAGTCTAACTTTCAGTGTTTCATTCCAAAGTGTGTCCATAACACTATTTTATCGATCTCCTTTCTATTCATAAGATTTTGGCCAGGTTGATTTGTTTGATGTGGTTTTGGTTTTGGGGGGTTTTTTTAGTGTGTGGGTTTTTTAGTTTCTTTTGGGTTTTTTTAATCTTTTTTTTTTCCCCTGTTTGGTTGGGGTTTTTTGTTTTGTTTTGTTTTTTGTTGAGATTTTTTTGGTGAATTTTTAGAAGTTTGTCATATTCATACTTTTTTTTCATCTTTTTCCAGAATCACCAGGGCCAGCTGGAAATTTTTGATGAAAATGTTGCCCACATAAGTACTTGGTTGTATCAGGCTGAAGCCTTACTGGATGAAATCGAGAAAAAGTCAGCTAGCCAAAAGGAGGAAACTGTGAAGGTAGGAAATGTTGTGTCATCTGTCAAAATATTACCAGTCAACTCATGGATTCTCACTGATGTCAGGTTTGCTTCCTGCTTACTTTTAAATGTCCCTCTCCTTGCCTAGGAGATAACCATTTTCATTTTCCTTCACTTCTTAGCGTTTAACATCTGAGTTAGATGATGTCAGTCTCCGAGTGGACAATGTACGTGACCAGGCTGTCATCTTAATGAATGGTCGGGGCGTGTCGTGCCGTGAACTTGTTGAACCCAAACTGGCAGAACTGAACCGTAATTTTGAGAAGGTCTCTCAGCACATCAAAAGTGCCAAGGTGAGGGTGAACGAGCCCCAGAACTTGCCTGGGAGGTCTGTGCTAAGAAGATGGCAACTGGCTGTAGTGGGTAGATCATTATTTATTAGAACAGCAGTTTGCTGCTTTTGAGTTCTATTTTAAGTGTAGGTATTTATATGTGAAAAAAGACTGATTTTTAGACTGCTTTTTTTACTTGAGTAGCAGGTGATGACTTGTGTTTCATTGGAAAATTTACGAACAGCTGTTCAGAAAATTGTATATATTGTGGTACATATTTGTGAGCTACAAAACAACACCATAAGCTAATGCGACTGGAGATTTTTATTTATTTTTGGAACAAAATACTCAGATTCAAGTTTGAAGGTAGAACGTTGATGATAATTACCAAGTGTGTTCAAGCTATCTCTCAGATCAAGCAACTCTTACAATTTTGATTTATGCTGATATCTAATGGTGCTGCAAACTGATATACCTGTTCATGAGGGATTGGGTGTGACAGCTGAGACTAAATTTTCAGCTTGAACAAGGTTTTATTTTGCTTTGCAGATGCTTGTTGGACAAGAACGACTTCCTGCCATGTCAGAGCCCCGTGAAGCTAGAGTGGCTTTTCTAGACCTGGAAAAATTTGAAAGTGACATACAGAATATGTTAAAAGTTGTGGAAAAGCATCTGGAGTTGAGTGGGGAAGATGAAAAGGTTTGTGAGCAATGAAACAATTAAATAATTGACTAACTCCCTTTCTATCTTGTCCTCATGTTACATTGCTCCAGACTTTGTGAGGGAATTCTGAGAAAATATCTTCAAGTTAGGGGTAGAAAATGAAGGAAATTACTAGGTTGTTGGAAACCCTGCACAGTTTTCCAATACTTTCCCCATAGCTGTTGCCTCTTGGCTGGTATGCTGAGAGTAACTAATCACACTTGAGTCTGTATTTTCATCATGGTTTTATATAGTAAAGGTAGGGAACTCTGACTTTTGTTTATCTATCTTGTCTCCTACTCAAAGTAGCTCTTTGTAAGGAATCCTTCCTGTAAAAGTAATGGGGTTCAAATTTAAACTGGTATGATAAAATGAATCGCAGTTCATAGGTCAGGTCAGAGGATGCTTGTGAGGTAAAGTGCAAGTAAGATTCTTGTAATGTAGCTCTGTGTTGGAAGTCCAAATAACTTTGAACAAAATTTATCTTCTAGATTCTTATCTAGGATCTGCTGTTCACTCATATAAAACTATTATAGTTTTGTTAGCATCTTGTGCACTATAGCCTTGTTGCCTACAAAATCGGGTAAATTCCTGTCAGGCCACTCTCTCTGCCTTCCTTTTAAGCAGCTCAAATACTATAAACTGAGCTGAAAAGCTGGATATAAGTCTATATAAAATGCCAACTATATTACAGAAAGCAAATTTTAAAAGATTTCTATAGAAAGACCTATTGTTATAGAATGCAGCCTTCCATTTATACTGCTTTTATATTTATTGAATTTTTGTTTTATGCTGTTCTGCTCTGACCTTGCTTATTATTCTCAAGGAATGTCTAGAATAGAAATGGAGCTAAAGTCATAACACCCTATTAATGTGACTGCGTACTGCTGGCTCATTAAATTTCCTTCAGTACATCTCTTTATAAAGTTTATGAAATGAGCAAGTTGGATTTTATGATTTGGTAGTTGTGGAGAAGAATCTCTGCTTGAATTTGTTTGGCTCCCATTTGGATAATAAAACAAAAGTTTGGTGCAATTGCTGTTAGTATTTGAGCTGTAGGTAATAGAGATTTGTGTAATTTTAGCTGGATCAAGAAAGAGCTCAGATTGAAGAAGTTTTACAGAGAGGAGGGCAGTTGCTCCAGCAGCCTATGGAGGACCATAGGAGAGAGAAGATCCGCATACAGTTGTTGCTTCTGCAGAAAAAGTACAACAGTGTGCAGGTACAGTTATGACAGTTACTACAGCTCATTTATTCAGTTTTCCCTTTGGTATCCCACTGACAGCCTGTAATCCGTATTTTATAACTTGCGACTCTTTCAGCGTACGAGATTCTCTGGGGGAGAGCTAAATGTGTGTGCACACAATCTGAGTCTCTGAATCTTTGCAATTCCAAAATATGTATTTTCCCATTTCTAGGTTTTGGGGGAGTGGTTTTGATTTTAAAAGTCCTTTTCGCAGCTTCACAGAGAGCCACACTAGGTATTTACACAAATAGGTGCATCGAGTTGGGCATTTGCTTCACCTGTCTTGCTGGCCCTTGAACTGAGGTTTATCTCCACCACCAGGCTGTGTGAAGAGTGACTAGTATACACATATACACAAACATTGATCTCTCAGCTGAAGCCCTTTCTGTGATCAAGCCTGCTCCCAAATTCCTCTTCCTTCCTATAGAGAGGGTATTAGCAGTAACTGCAGACTGCAGTGTGTTGTGGTGCTTGCGTACACATGCCGTGTTAAAAATGGTTTTGTCTAGAACAAAGATGCTCCTTTTAGCTCACCTGTTTGGATCATGCTAGAGCTGGCAAGCCGAGGTGTAGTTCAGAGTTGCAGGGCAAGACCCTCAGGCTGGCTTTGATTACATGCCTATGCAGATAAAGAGAATAGAGCTATTACAAAAAAAAATTAGTACTAGTGCATATTTTGGAATTTGCTCCTTCAAATGAATCCCTCACATATTTTTGTTTTTCAAATAAATAAGACCTATTCTGTTCACTACTTCCCTCTTTTTACACCATATTTCCCCAATACGCTGGATTGTAGGAGTGCAGGTCATTTCAAAGGAGGCAGGCGGTGGAACTCTCTCCAGTGTTTTCCCAGTATAAGAAGGAACATGATAGTCTAATGAAGTGGCTGAATGAGGCTGAGGACCATCTGTCAGGGCTGCAAGGTGTGGACGATGAACAAAAACTACAGGTAAATGAGGCTTCTGTTTCTTAGAGCAAACAGTGCATGCTGTGTATGAACTTTGGAGATTCATATGCTCAGGTTTAATGGATCTTTGGACACCTCTGTGGAAAGAAGTGTTTCAAAATGACAGCATTCATTTTTTTGTTAGGAGATTATCAGCATATACTAGTTTGGGATTTCTACATAGTCATCATAAGTCCCAAAGATCTCATCCTTCAGTGGGCCTGATTCACGACAATTTCCCTTGCTGGTCTTGATGCATGAGGATTGCACTTAACCCTTTTTAGGACTCTTAACTCAAACAGCCTGATTCAGTATCAGTTTGGTGCAGGTATGATAAAAGCCTTGTTTGAGGCTTTAATTCAGTGCCTCTGCATCCTGTGGTCAGGATATTGTAACTACTCTGCTGCCTTTTCCTGCTGAAAGTGCTTAGAGAGGGATAATAACCCTCATGTAATGGATATTATTGTACATGGTGAATACTAATAAAACAGACAAAGGTTGAAGTATTTCTGATAATGTGTGTGGGTCTTTACAAACAATTTTGCAACTGATGTGGTCAGAGTCTGATAAAACTTACCGCCCAGAAAGTTTTATGTCTTAATTGTTGAGGATACAGTTACTTTTTCGATTGCTTTTGTTGTGCCTTTGTGGATATTTTTTGGTGGTGTTTTTAAAAATCTCTTTTATTTCTCATTTCTTTCCTTAAAAACACTTTGATTGTGTGCTAATTACATTAATATTTTAGGCAATAACAATGGAGAACCTTGTGAAGCAGTAAGTAATTTCTTGAATAAGCTTGAGGGCTAGGTAATCTGTCAAGTACTTTTCTGCATATAAAGCTTCATAATCAACATCCATCAATCTTTTTGATTGACCTGTAACTTTTTAACCCAGAACCAATTAACTTTGAGGTAGGGGTAAAATGCTCTGGCTCCTTGTAAGACTTGCACCACAAAATTGTGATGTGGTGCTCTTCATTCACAGCTGGTGCTGTGTGGCTTCAGCTGCCAGTGATAGATGTTCTGCTGTCCTTGGTCACACGGGCCATTCAGTATCAGCTGTGAAAGGAAACCTTTTAGATCTGCTGCTCTTTAGACTGTTTCACATTATAAGCCTCCCATGCAGAGCTGGGCAACAAAGCAGGCCCAGAGTCTGTCAAACAGTCTGACATCTGACTGCTCTGTTGGGTGTCCAGCAGTCTCTTCTGGTGATATAAGCTCCTTTGGACCTGGCTGATGCCATGGAATTTTTTCCGAAGGAAATTGGGATCCATATGTATTTAAAGTAAAACACAACACTATTCACTTGTTCTGTTTGACCGTCAGATGCTTTGAATGAATCAGTTACTGGATAGAAATGGAAAAATGGTGCCATCTGCATGGCTCTTTGCCAATGGGGGCAGTCCAGTTGTGCCCCAGACAGGTCTTCCTTGCCAGTGTTGATCTCGCTGCAGCTTGACTGATCTTTTCTAAGGAAGATATTTTGTTTCCTGTAAAGCCCTTTTCTTTAGGGATATACTGCAGCTAATGCCTGGTACTGCTAGATCTATTCTTGGATAAGTGAATCTGGTTCCTGAATGGAGAATGTCATGCAGGTATGGATTACTGTAGCAATTACAATAGACTGCTGATGGAGAAACATTATGCTTGCTCAGAATTAGCTAAGTTGTGTAAAAATATCCTTGTTCTTCCAGATGTAGTTTCTAGTTTGTCTGGGTCAGCTACACTGTCAGAAAGGGACGACAGCAGTTTTCATTACTGATGTGAAACTTGGAAACTCGAACTGCTGCTTTTGCTTCATGTGCCTGTGTCTCTAGATTTCTGATATTTGAGTGCTAAGCCAGCTTGTCTTGAGTGGCCTTATTTTACTTTTATGTCTTGTTCTATCACTGGCTCTACTACTCAATCTTGAACACCGAAAATGTTGTGAGACCATAACATTGCTAAAGGGAGAAATAGTCTTCTCAAATATCATCATCATTTTAGATAACCACTGTTGCTCCAGAATTTTCTTGGAGCCACCAGACTTGAAAATTGCAGTGCTTGTTGCTCATCTCAGCTTAGGACTGAGAAGTGCTAAATGAATTCTTGAACTGCTGGTGTGCAGGTACCTTAAGCCCTCACCTTGATGTAAGCAAGCTGTAGTGAGCAGAGAAAGAGAAGCTGGTGTTTGAAGTGAACAAAACAGAGAGGGAAAGGAAGATTTCAGCTGCCAGGCTGGGGAGTAGACTTCAATTAAGCTTTTATGTAATACATTATTTATGCTTTTGTAAGCAAGTTGTGGAGGAGAGGACTTATTTATGGTGCTTGAAGGTCATATCTATATATTGATTTGCTGGAAGTAGCTGGATCATAAATATTCCTCATCATTTATGCTTCTAGGGATTATGGAGTTAAAATATCTCTGAAATATTGGTAACCCTTCTGCATAGTAGATACTTTTGAGTAAGCCTTGTTTTGCCACAAATCCGTTAGCAAGAAAAGCCTGCACTGGAAGTTTGCAAAACCTTGAGGTCCTTCTTTTCTAATGTTGATTTAGTATTTATTTAAATTGGACTATTCTGGCTTGGTTCAGAATGAGGGAAAGGGAAAAACTAAACCTTAAATTGCAGAGGCAATTAGTTGTCTAAATTCCTGAGAGATTTTTCCAGTTTTTAGGAAGTAGTTTGGAAGGGAAGATGATAGTTTTGCAGATGGTAAGTGAATATGCAGTTGCAGGCAGAGTGCATTTTTTCCTGTAAACTGAAGCAGACATCATCTTGAAGGTTCTTGAAGTACTATTTCTGTAATAAAGAAAACATTTGTTTTTCTGGTATGATTTTATAGGAAAGGTTCTGGATTACTTAAATATGAACAATTGTTTGCTGATTGCATTAATTAACAGAAGAACGAATTAAATGGACATGAGGTTTGGGCTTTGGGAAACCTTCTAGAAAACGGGCTCTGAAATATTTTGAGTATGAGAGAGAAGGGGCAAGGAATGATAAAAAAGTTAGTGTGTTTAGATTATTTTTTTTACAAAGGTTATTTTTTTTACAAAGACAATAAATCTGAAATTTCACTGGGTAAACACTTTTGTTTAAAATGCATGTCTAGTTAAATATCCAAGGAGGTAAATGATTTAATTTTATGTCAGTGTCTAGGGCAGTATTTTCCAAAATCGACTTGGAAGCAAGTCAGAAGATCTCCTTGACTTAAATAATTTGTAGATTTTGTTTCAAAATATATTTAAGTGTAGAAGGGGAGAGTAGAAGAATATCTGAAACTGAATTCTGAATTGCAGGTTATACTGTGTGCTGAGTATAGGAGGAAACAAATTTTTATTTGACCCCTGAATTAAAAGTATTTTTAGCAGTTCTCACTGAGTGGCCTTATTTACAGAATATTAATTAATAAGAGAATATTCTCTTTATTCCCCCAGTCCTTAGTTTTTGCTAGAATTTAAAGAGAGAGCAGATTTATTAAGCATGCTCTATCAACACTGAAATTAAATAGAAAAGGACTATTAAATCATCTAGTCAGATTTCCTCTTAAATAATCTTTGACTTTTTTATTTGTGTATGCTTAAGAAAAATTGAGAGAGGACTGAAGCACTACTCCTATGAAGACAGACTCAGAGGGGCCTTTTAGCCTGGAGAAGAGAAGGCTCTGGGGAGATTCTTACAGCAGCCTCTCAGTACCTACAGGAAAGCTGGAGGGGACTTCTTATAAAGGCATGGAGGGATCAGACAAGGGGCAATGGCTTTAATCTGTAAGAGCATAGGTTTAGCTTAGGTATTAGGAAGGAATTCTTCACTGTGAGGGTGGTGAGACACTGGAACAGGTTGCCCAGAGAAGCTGTGGATGCCCCATCCCTGGAAGTGTTCTAGTCCAGGTTTGAGGAGGCTTTGTGCAGCCTGATGTAGTGGAAGGTGTCTCTGCCCATGGCAGGGGAATTGGAACGAGATGGTCCTTAAGGTCCCTTTCCAACCTAAATCATTCTGATTCTATGAAAAGAGTTTGCTTACCTGAGTTTTTTTTTTTTTTTTTAGTTAATTAAAAAAAACCCAAAAACCAGAGCCAAGCAACCAAAACCAGCTTCTGTGATATTTAGGTATTTGTGAGGTAACTGTGAGAGAGTTGCGTAAAACTCCTCTTCTATTTTTTAGCATATTGTGCTGCATTTTAGAAGCTTCCAGTCTGCAATGCAAAGTGGAGAACAGCTGAACAATTAAAACTCTGCTGTAGTAAAGCACTAATGTGTTTATAACACATATGCTCACCTTTAAGAATGAGGGTTGTGGGAGGAGGAATCATCATCTCAGTGATGGGAAGCAGCTGGAGATGAGCAATGAGGTGTGCTCTGGAGGAACAGCACCAGGAGGAATTCACTGCTTAGCAAAGAGAGTAATCTGGACCAGGTTGGTGTTACTGCGAAAGCAGAAAGTTTCAGAACCTTCCAATGCACAAGTACAGAACAAGTTTGCTGTGTGCCAAAACATACTGTTTTAAACCTTGTGCAAGTTTTTTCTAATGAGAGACAAAGCAGTGCGTGGGAAGTAGCAACGTAGTAAAGTCCAGTGACCTATTCATCTGGGTGATGTCTTGGTCCTGGACTGTTGCTCTGTGAGAATGGGACTTCTGGAATTACTGGGAGTTAGAGAAAACACCTTGTGAAGATGTTGCAGATGGCTGTGCTGTAGAAGGCATCCTGGTGTTTTTTTCTTACCTTGACCTGTTTCATATTGTTAGGGAAAAGATACTTTGAGTTGCACAAACTGTCTGATTTCTACTGGGGCCCTCTCCTTCCACAGGAAACCATACCACTGTCTAAGCCTTCAGCTTTTGCTTCAAATTTCACTGATGGAAGCTGATAAAATATATGCAGAGCCTCAAGGAAATACATTTGGGGAGCATTGGGGACAAGATGCTGGGTTTGTAGCTAAAGCATATGGAGTAAGCCTTGTTTTTAACTGTGGCACTTGCTGGCTGTGCTGAATTGAAAGCAATACTGAGTAGTTTGTGATGCTTTTCTTTAATTCTTGTTTTTAGTAGACTTATGCTGGTGTGCCCTTGCATCCAGTTTCTTTGTGCAATGAATGACTGAAAGCAAATCGTATTTGGTGGTACAGGTCTTGTAGAAGCAAAGCTGTGTCCCCAGTTTCAGTACAGGGGATGACTGTCTACTGTACAAAACAACCCGAAAACAGCACAAAACAAAGAAAATCCTTAGGAACATTTAGTGCCTGCAAAGTCCTGAATGATGAATATGTGAACATATCTTTTCTGCTGCAGTTCTTGCTTAATTTGCACTACATGTGCTGGTTATGTTAGGTTCCAGTTAATTTAAGTGACATATTTGAAATTCTCAGAAACATGTGAAAGGAGGAAGATACAGACAGGTGTTTGCAAGCCACTTGGTTAGTGGGGCTTTAATATTTTATTGATTGTCAGCTGTACTACAGATTTTCATGTGTGCACCCAGCCCGGACAAATTGCAAAGTAAAAAACACTGGCTGAAATTGCTATGAACATACATTTATTGTTTACTCTCTTAAGTGTGTTTTCAACTGGTAGAAAATTACAGTCCTATGCCTCTCTCTTGTTTGACTCAAATTCACCAAGTACAACATGGTGATTTAAAGTTGCTTGAATTCTTCAGTATTTGGAGGTGGGCTTTCTTTTTATTTGATGATTTTAAAAAACTGGGCTGTTTTCAGAGATGGTAACAGAATCCTGTTTGACAAAAAAAGTTTTCTGCTAAAAACTGCCATCAGTCTGCTTCACCTGCCTCTGCTATTTTTTTGCCAGGCATGGCAGAGGGATAGCTTCCTGTAGCAGGCTTCCTAATGTTTCAGATCCAGCCCACAATTCGTGAGCCAAGAAAAAGCTGCATTAAATTACTGTTCTTACTCTCCAGTCTGCTAACATGGTACTTGGCTAGATAGCCTAGTCTTGCAGCCAGTGCAGAAAACAATTGCCAAGCTCTGGACGAGTTACTGTCTCTTATTACTGCAAAATATTGGAGTACTTACTGGTGGAGCACTAATTTATTTTTAAAAAATGGTTAGAAAAAGTGGATGGGGGTGCTTATGGAAAAGAATATGCATGGGAAATAAAGTGTATTCCAGTAAACTGGTATCTTTGTGATGAAGGAAGCAGAGTGGGTTGTAACACTAGATGCAGGCTCAGTCAAGAAGTATTACTTCTGGAAATGGTAAGGATCGAGGTAAGAGAAACAGCACTACCCTTCCCATTGCTTGGAGTTTTAATAAAGAATAATACAGAATCAGTGTGAGGCGTGATTTCCACTGTTTTCTAACTTTTGAAATAAATAGAGAAACTGTCCTGTGCAGGACATGCAGCTTTGCAAATTAATGTAACCTTGCTAGAAAGGCCTTTGTTTTGTCTTTTAATATAGAAAAGTACTTATTCTGAATATAGTTTATTGATTTAGGATTTTTTCATAAAATTGATTGTTTGAAATATAAAATCAGTTTTCATGTTTTCAGGCAATCCCTGTCCAGCAGAGGTTAAAAGGCCAATTTGCTACAGGAGTGAGGACCTTGCCTTTCTCGGCTGAGTACTTGGTTGAAATCAACAAAGTTTTGCTGGCCATGGCTGATGTTGAACTGCTGCTGAACGCACCAGAGCTAAATACTGGCATCTATGAGGATTTTTCAGCTCAGGAAGATGCACTGAAGGTACTGCATGCCTAAGCATTGTATTCAGAGCCGAAAAGAGAGACAGCAGAAGAAAGATCACCACTTTTGCAACTGTCTTGCTATATTAATGATTTTCTTGGTGTATACAGGATCAATATGCACTGAAAACTAAAAAATGACAGTTCTGTTGGCTAATTTTTTTTTCTATGCATTATCTGGATACGAAGTGTAGCAGCGTGAAAGCTGGGTGGGAGGTTGAGGGAGCAAGGTTTAATTTGTTGTAGACACTTGTATTTTTCATTGCAGTCTAAATAACAATTAGAGAAATGCTAGAGCAAATACCCTTACATTCCTGCTTGATAGCCTTAATACAGCTGCTGTTCTTAGGTCATGTGAAAATAATTGCTCACATAGGAAGAGGAGAGGGTGATTCTTGACTTTTTATAAAAAAGCTATATATGACACCTCAAGATGATGGTGCCTGTTCTGATTGGCGAAACAGCAATATTCTTTCAGCCCCTTCTTATTGTCAGCCAGTGGATTTACCTGTGTGATTAATAATGCGGAAATAGTTAAGGACCTGGCCTTTTTCAAAAGGGGATGAAGAAGTTGTGTTTGAAAATACTGAATCCTACTGTCAAATATGAGCTGAGCATGTAGAAGTCTGAGTCCTGGTTAATTCCTAGCATACAAAAGAGTGCAAAACAGATTCCCCCAGAAAACATCCACTGGAGTTGGGAATTACACATGGCATGGTGCAGTGTACGTGCACCTCTCTGGACTGGGAATCATAGTGGGGTCCATGTGTCATACCTGAGGTGTAGTCAAGCTTTGCCTCTCACCAAGAGCAGGATTAGCTGTTTCTGCTGTATAGGCCTTTAAAAGCTTTTCAGAATTCCAGTCCACTTTTCTGGCATGCTCTTCTTTCTGCTGTGTACATGATGCCATTTTTCATGTTTTGTTTTTTAACATATTTTATAAAAGCAAATATGGGAATGGTGCCAGCCTTTGACAAAGTGAGCAGCCTTTCACTGGTGAAATTCTCTTGTCATTGCTTACTCTGCTTCTGTGCTGCCTTGAGTGAAGTTAGGAGTGTTTATGTTGCGCTTAAAATACTTCATTTTGGTGCAGGTGTCACACCTGATTTTGAAGTTTTGGTATGTTCTAAGGATGTTTTCAGAAAAAGCAAACAGCAGAGCACAGAATTTTTAGAAGCATTACTGTTTTAAATTCAAAAAGATAAGTAAATTCCACTGTCTGCGTGAACTGTTTGTCCTCCGAATACCAAGGCAGTCTTACAACAGTATCTGGTTTAAAGGAATTTTCACATCATAGTTCAATGGTATTTGAAATTGATTACTTTAACTTTGTCATTTAAAACTTTTATGCAGCTTTATGCTTTGGACGTTGTGTGCAGATGGGAGGTCACATGAAACATGATAAAGTCACATTTTGTGGTCCATTTTTTTTACATGGGGAAAGAGTATGAACAGTGTCTTCATGACACGGGCAGATTTGTTTATTAATGAAGATACTGTTGTTTTGAGAAGTATGGTCTGTCCCTTTACCTTAGGGACAAATTGGATATCTATGAAATATTTCATCCTTTTCATAAGAACCTGAAAAGTACACGTGCTTAAAAGGTGTGATGAACTATTCAGTTCAGTTGCTAAAACTGATTTAAACTGTGAACTGCTGATATTGGTGGTCATGGTCTTATTGTAGATATTGAGTTTTGGAACAGAATTTTGAAAAGATTATTTTTTTGTATTTTTCTTTTATTTCTTGCTGGTGTTGACTTTACTAATGGCTTGTGTCATTACTGTGCTTGCAGAACATAAAAGATATTTTGGATAAACTTGGGGATCAAATTGCAGTCATACATGAAAAGCAGCCTGACGTTATATTGGAAGCATCTGGATCTGAGGCAATACAAATAGGAGATGCACTAACACAGCTGAATGCAGAATGGGACAGAATTAATAGAATGTACAATGATCGTAAGTGGTAAGTCAAGCATGATTGGTCTCTGTTAGCCATGTGATAAATACTTTATGTGCATGTTTATGTAAGTGTTTTTCAGATGTACCTTAATGATGAAGATGAGTTTGGGAGTTCTCAGTTTTAATATGTTGGTATTAATAAATTATTTCCAGAATTATTGAATGTTGAAACCATTAACATGGAAATTGTGGTTTGGCTGCTTTTATGAAGCTGATTGTTTCTACTTTATGAAATAGAAGGTTTTATAAACAAACCATAAAATTTTGGTTTTGTAAAGGTATCGCAAAGCAAAGTTCTAGAAGAAAAATGTTGAGTAGGACATCTTTTAACAAAGTATTGAAGGTTGATTTTTGAAGGAAGGATGCAGTTTGAAAGAATGGGGTCTTTAAAATACAGCACCTATGATAGTTGTCAATAATATTTGTTGTAAGTAATTGAAGATGAGAGATGACCTGATTAGAAAATATTGTGGTTAGGAAAACAAGAGAATACTAAAATCAGTGCTTAAGAATTATGTATTTCTAATTTCCTTTCCACAAACAGGTGTAATTTCACTTGGGCAAAAAGCTGGATTTCTCCCTACCCCTTACAGAAGATACTCGAAACTTTTTATCTTATCTGAATCACTTTTAAATGTTTAAAAACAAACTCAATACCACTTAGTCAAACTTGGAGAAGTGTATTAGATGAGTATTTTAAGGTGGAATTTGTGGAAGTGTGAAAGTATATGTTCAGGAAGTTACCACTAAGCTGAAGGTGCTCACACTGCAAGCAGCAGCGGACACTGAGATTGCTGCTATGCAAAAAACCCCTTAATGACTGAAAATTATTCTATGAAATTTAAAATTAAATGCAAAGGCTTATACTGTAGTTCATTTGCTTTTACAGTATTTCCTTTTTAATGATGCTGTAAGGTAATGAATGATGCAGAAATTTTGTGGAGCATAAAGTAATGCCTAACCGTATTTACTTGCTTTGTGGCACCAGAAAACTGATATCAAACACATGTAGTAGTGTATTTTGAAGAGATGTTTTTAGGAAGTGTGCATTACATATGCAGATGTTTTCAGCTCTTTCTCAGAGCACTGATGTATGTGTAGGGATATAAAAATCCGTTGGTGGCATCATCTAAATAGAGACTTCCAGAAATTGCACAAGTTAAAACTTTGTATCTGTGTTCTCCTCTAAAGTATTAACATTTTGTATTCTGAAAAAGTCATGTGGTGCAAACTCCCTCAAAAACTTTAATTTTTAAGGAAGCAAGTAAAACCTTCTTTTAATCTATTTTAAGTGCTTAGAATATATCTTCTCATTAAATGTGGAATGAGTTACTATCATGAGACAATATGCTTAGACTGAAACGTACATGAGAAATAAAGGGGGATTAAGATTTGGGATCAGTCTACAGGTTGGGCTAGGGTATTGAATCAAGGTATGTGCTAGAAACTGAAATGGTAGAACTAGGAGATAAGGTTAGAAAAATTTAAGTAGGGATTTTAAAGACTTCTTTACTGGATGTGGCCAATAATAACAATAACAAAAAAGCCCTGTATGTATCAAGAAATACGGATGTTTTGTAAAATGAGATTTAATTTTAATGAAAATAATCTCACTAAGAACTCTGGGATTGTTGATTTCAGTGAAAAAAACAGTTGCAATGGTAGCTCTTTAAAGTTCTTTCTTATGCTGCTAATAGATATCTTTCTTATGATGCTAATTTCAGATTGCATCTATATGTATGCAATAACCCTGGAGTCTTTACTGTTGCAATTGTTTGCAATTGTTGCAACAATGAGCTGCAAATGAGATTGTTCCTCAGTCAAAATAGGGGTCCTCTGATTAATAGTAGTCTTGGCCTCATACGTCTTTAAAGATTACTGGTTTTATTAGTTTTGAATAATTAACAATCAACAAATAGAAAGCAAACCTCTCTATTCCTTTCTTACATGTTTTTCTCATGCTCTCACTTTGTTAGCTTATTAACGTAAGAGAACTCTCATTTTATTAAAAAACAGCTTTCTGACTGTGGTAATTCTGCCTTTCTAGGCTAGAATATGTTGCCCTGCCCTTCACGTTAAGCAACACATTAATTTGATACTGCCGAGATGATGACAATGAAATATCTGGTAAATTATTGTGTGATTAAATTGTATAAGACCTACTTATGCGTGGTCACTGGTAATACTATATAATCAAATATATAATCTATATAATCAAAATCACCTTCACTTAATAAATTCTGGGCACCAGCACCCCATAGCTTATGAAGGAGAAAAAAACCCTGAGCAATTAATCATATTTCATGTTTCACACTGTCTGATAGCTGAATTGTTTCACGATAAAGGAGGAAAGGGTTCTGCAGACCAGTTTGATGTAGCTAATCAATCTTTATTTTTCAAGTGATAGAAACAAAGGTTTGCTTAGGACTGCCCTTTCTTCCTTCAGCTGGAAGTTAATGACAGTCTGTGCTGATGGCTTTCACCAGCTGCTACTGTGCCAGGAAGCCATCAGTACTAGGACTTGGTTAACCAGGATGTGTGGTAGTCTTTCTGTTCTGGAAGGCAGATTTCTACTCAGTGGAGTGGGATTCTTAGCCTTCTAACTGCAGTGGTTTGGATAATTTTTCACTCCTTCGTTTTCCCACAGTTGCTTTGACAGAGCGATTGAGGCATGGAGGCAGTTCCACTGTGATCTCAATGATCTCTCCCACTGGGTAACGGAGGCTGAAGTGTTACTGGCTGATGCCCGTGGCCCAGATGGCAGCCTGGAGCTGCAGAGAGCTGGGCTGCATCAGCAGGTATGTGTGACTGGGGCAGAAAATGAGCAAGATGGAAAAAGCCCAGATTTTTGTCTAAAATTGTAGTTTTATAGATAGACATATGGATTTGCAGTGAGGCTGTGCAATTACACTTCAAAAAGCAGTAACTCTTAACATTTTTATTTTGGCTGCAGTTTAAAATTTGTTCTTGGGGAAGAGCTCAACTCCTGCTTATAGTTTGTGGTTTTAGAATTGCTCTTAGTACGGATGGGTTTGAGATAATTTGATAATTCAAAAGTTGGCATAATTTGTCAGTTTATAAGTTTTGTTACAGCTTCAGAAATATGTTAATCAGATAAAAAATCCAGTATATTATTTCACTTGCTTTCGACTCATAATTTTAAGAAATGGACCCCAATGAATGTCATTTATTACTTAGAAAATTATTTATTTAAACAAATGACTTTTGAAGATACTGCCTTGTATAAACAATCTAGAAAAAGAGGAGATTCCAAATACAGGAGTCTTATGTTTGATTTTTTTTTTTCAGATTTTGGTTCTGGAATTTAGTTCCCTGGTGTCTTCTTAGTTATTTTACTTCCTTTTAAATAAGGAGAAGAAAACATAACTTTAAGAATCAGGTTGTTTTTTTTTCTTTTGAGAATATTAGTTATCCAAGTGTCAGATGTGTGTTGTGAAAGAAAAGTAAGTTTTAAGACACAGCTTGTGTTTTATCCTTGTTGCTGCTTGAAGTTTTCTTTAAGAATTTAACTTCTCTTTCTTGAATCATATTATTCCTAATCTAGTTGCAAAGAAATTTTTGCTAACAGTGTAAGATTTCTGTAGTGGTTAGGGATGTTTGAAGATTTAATCCTGACATCTTCTGACTTTCTGTAGCTTCATGAATTTTCGATGGTGTCTAAGATGATGACAGCAGTGCCATAATTATCCTAGCTAAAATACTCTGAAGTTAAAGAAGTATCTGGGGTATAGATTATGAAAAGAACTGGTTAAAAGTCATACCATCTGTTAAAACCACTAGGAAGTGCTGTACATTAAGAGGAAAGAATCAAATATGATTTTAGCATTGATGGCTTAAATGAATTCTTGTGATTCTTTGTAGTGCGTGCAGCATACTCTATGTCACTAGCTTTCTATGACACTTAGAAAATTGAATTAGATTCAATAACAGAACATTAATAACTTTATCAATGGCTTCCATTTCTAAGTAAGATATTTCTAAGTGCCTGTTTTAGTAAAATAATATGCACCCAGGATTCATCCTGCATCTCATGAGCCAGATCAAAGTCACTTTGGGTCAGTAATAAAATTCTGTGTGGCTTTTATGTTTCTGACAGGAACTTGAAGAGGGAGTCAGCAGCCATCAGACCAGTGTTTCAGCGCTGAACAGGACTGGGGAAGGGATCATACAGAAACTGTCTGCTACAGATGGGAGCTTCCTACAGGAGAAACTGGCAGGATTGAATAGACGCTGGAAAGCAATCACAGCAGAGGTCATGGATAGACAACAGAGGTAATGAGTTAATCAAAACTTTGGGTGTCTGACCAGATGCAATAAGGAGAATTTCATTTCATAGACTCTGGGAGAGAGAGTGCATTCTATTGCATGCTGTCATTAATCTGTGTTTTCCTAATGTTCAGAGCTCTTATTTTGAACTGTCTTCTAGAACAAATTTCTCATAAATCCGCCTGCAATTGACTGCTTAGTAAATCTTTGTTTAGTGCAACTCACAGAATGACTACCACAAAACTACTTTTCTTACAGTTTTCCTTTGTTTTTAAAATAATTCTTCTATGAAGCCAGATTTTTTAGGGAGAATTGCTCAGCTGCTTTCTCTGTCTGAAGCTGGACTGTAAGTACATTGTGTTAATTTTTATTTTATCACTGACAGAGATACACTAATTGAAACAACCTGTATTGTTCTTGGATTTCCACAATACTGTAAAGTAAGATATTTATGTAATGATGTGTTTTTAACATCTCCTGATACATTTAGAAATTTAATAATTATTATTTAACAATTATTTAGTTTGAGAAATTTCATTAAAGTTTTATGTGATTTAGTGAAAGTATTATATATGTCCCTAAAACTTCCAGGGGAAAAATTCAGTGGCCTTATAATGACTTACAATGATTAGGCCTGAAGGTGCTGTCATTACTGTCACTTATATTTAATGTTTTATGCAGTCTTTTAAAAGTCTGTTTTGTGACTTTGGAACTAAAATACATCTATTTTTAAGGTAGTAGTATTTATTTGCAAATATCTTGCATTTTAATGAAGATGGTAGAATCTTTTCATGATAAAAATGAATCCTTTAAAATGCTCCCAGCACTGAAAACCACTTGACTTTGGCATCAGAAGTAATGTAGGACTGATGTGCTGGACTTTTCGTTTCACTTTTTAAGGCTAAAAGGAGAGAACCAGCAGCTGATAGAGTACAGAAAGAAGCTTGATGAGCTGCGTTGTTGGTTGGAAAATGTAGAAAATGCTCTGGACACAAGATTTACATTCAACCATGAAGAAAACTTGCAAGAATTACAGGCAAGATTGACTAGTGTGTGTATGTGTGTACAGCTGTATGTCTTGTGTAAAGCATCAGGACGTGGCTTTTGTGGAGGGGAATTTGCACACCGTACGTAGGCAAAGAAATATTATGGTTGTGTGAGACAATTTTGTGAAATTACTAACACAGGCAAGATGCACCTTGAAATGAAGTTGGGTTGAATTGGTAACTGTTATGTAGCCAGAAGATGGTGTCTGTGTATGAGAGGGTGAGAAATAGATATACTACTGATAAAATTTAGTAAATAGAATTTCACAAGAGATGATGTGTGTGTGTGAACTTCACAATTGCTAAAACCTATAGAAGAAAGCTGATAACCTTAAATGGTAAGCAAGACGATTGTCCCATTTACTAGGCAGTTGTAGTACTTTCTTGTGTGTGAGATTTTATATAGTCTGCTTTTTAAACTGTAAGGGTTTTGGCCATTTCAAGTCAGTTGTATGCATATGTATGTAATTTTCCTGTTTATTTTGTGTCTGGCTTTGTAAACAAAACATCTTTGATTTGTAGGATGTGTGAAAGAGAATGTTTCTGAAATCCTAAAAGGACGAGAGGAATAGTCAGTCCAACTGCTTGCTCATTTTTAAAAAAACAGTAATTTTAAAAAAGGAAACAAAAAACCCCAGCAAAATCTCAACCAACCTCTTTTAGACCAAATCTAGGTGGGAAGTCTTGAAAAAGTGTTTATAAATGGTGTACAGTAGTTGCAGTTGTTTGCCTGGAGAAATTGACTCATTTCAGTTGAGTGTTTGCTGCCTGACTGTCATCAAAATGTAATTTTTCTTGTCATCTACCTTAATATAAATGCCACAAGTGAAAGGTAATAAATGTTTCAATAATTCCTAGATCAAGCATAGAAACCAAAATGGAAGCTTTACTGTTTATGTTAAGGGAAATGCCTAATATTGGAGTTAAAAGAAAGCTTTCCTCCTTCTTTGTTTAAGCATGTATGCATTTTATTTCAGTCTAAAACTCTTCTGTCCATTTTAGGTCTTAAGTGAAGAGATGGAAGTACTGGGTGACAAACTGGAATGGCTGAACAGAACTGAACCTGAAGTGCTGTTGGATAAAAATGTTGGTCTTCAGGAAAAAGACAAACTTTCTGATTGCCTGCAGTCCCTCAATGTGAGGTGGAATAAGGTGTGCATTTCTTCAGCGTTGGGTACCTGAGGTTGAAAATACAGTGATATACTTGGAATGGTTGTTTTCCTTTTCAGGTATCTGTGATGTGTGGTGTGTACATAAAATGATTTGGAAGCCATGCAGGAATGATAAGGAAATGTACCCCGAACAATTTTCACATGAAAATACTGATGGACATTTTTCCATCGAGTTAATTTGGTTAGCTTAGGTTTTTCAATTGTTTTTTTCTTTTGTATTTGCTTATTTTTTTGAAAGATGGATCAAAAGTATCAGCTAGATCAGAAATATTTTGCTTATTTGAGTCAAACAGTAGTGTATTAACTTAATTAAGAGTTAAAATAAATCTTTGCTATGTAGGAAAGTTGAATGCTCGTAGCAGTTAAGAGGAAAAGAAATGAAACTCTGGTAAAATTTAGTGAGAAAATCTTATCAAGTGTTGCTGGGATTCTTCTTAAGCATACCTGCTGTAAATTAGAAACTCCTGTGTTCAATTTCATTGGGAAGGCTGGTTGGAGTAAAACAAGATTTTTTTTTCAAGCAAAGCCTTGAGATCCCAGTGAAAAGAATTCAATTATTTGAGATTATTTTATGGCTGACAGAGGTAAGAATGTATTGGGGAAAGAGGCTTTTGATAGTTCAGGGAAAGAAAAAAGATAGTTTTTTACCAGTTCAGCCATGAAAATGGAAATTTCCCCACTGCTTTGTATACTGCATTTCCCTCACTGGCTTTTAAAAACCAAATAGGCAAATTTGTTTTCACTACAATGGAATTGTAACATTTTTTCCTTAATCAGTTAGTTCCCTATTTCTCTACTTTTGTGTGACTAACAACAAATTATACTTTGCATCATCTTTTCTTCAAAGTATATTCAAATAATGAGTTATAGTTTTGGTGTGTAGACAGTAAAAAACATGTAAATGACGAGTCTACAACAATTTATTTATTTCTTTTCAATTATTAGGTATGACACTGGGATGTTTTGAAAAAACACTTTAGTACCTCTTGAAGTTTTTATTGTTTTTTAAAGGACACCTTCAAATTGAAATGTATCTGAGGCATGGTGTAGAATATTTTGTCTTCCAGTAAGAGATTACTTTTCTGCCATTAATATTGATTGTGTTACTGTTTTTATTTCTCTCTGCTGGGCTGTAGGTGGTCAGAGAAGTGCCTGACAAAGTGAGAGAATTGGAGGCATTTGTTGGGCAGTCCCGTCTTGTTACAAAGACAAAGCCTTCTGGTGAGTGATTAGTCCTTCTGTTCTGCTTAATTGTCTTGAGCGTAATCCTGTTTACAGTCAAAATTAATTAAAAAAGGAAAAAAAAACCTCTATGAACTTAGACAAATATAAATAAGAAATGTTGAACCATTGTGCTATACTTGAGGCTGCTTTCATATTACTGTGGGAGAGAGGGAATGTTTGGGTAGGGAAGAAGTCACTCTGCTGTTCAGAACTGGGGGAGTCTTTTGGAGTTCCTCTAAGTTTTGAAATGGATAAATGTTTTAGTAAGGCTTAGGCTTCCTCATCAGGTCTAGGTACAGAGTACAGACCAAAATAGCTGTGTTTGTGACAGCTTGGTTTCCTGTGGATTTGGGGTCGTGCCTTTGACTGATTAAGATCCACTAGAACCTTTCCATACAGTTAATTATTTGTGAAGTATCTCTTGCGTGCAGATTTTTTTCAGTCCTATAAATAAGGGCCATTCTGCTTCTTTTGGCTCAGTTAGGGACATAGATGGGTCTCCCTTATCCTGCTAGATACTTACCTTCCTAATTCTCTTAGGGAATGCTGTCCAAATATATGTTCTTGTATGAGACACTGACACTAGTCATGTTTTCAAGTTATTGGAGGCAGTTCAGCACATACAGATTTTAAACAAAATTCCCAGGAATTTTTCCCTTTTGGAAATGCAGGTAAAGACAACAGCCCTTGCCAGAAAGAATTTGAAACTCAAACTTCAGTGAAGTAACTAATTTTTTTTTTTTTTTAATTCGGCATCAGTAAACAAAATTTGAGGCAAACTAACTTCTCTCTAATCCTGTTAAAACCTTGAACTCAGCCTGTTCTCCTTTCATGTAAGGTGTTTGTTAAACAAAGTGCCTGTGTTTCATTGTTTGAGGGAAGTGTGAAATATTCATGCTCCAGCTTGATGTAACTTAATGTTTCTTGGAACTAGAACACAACTTCTGGAGTGACTCTTACTATTCATTCAACTCATTCCTCACTTCTTTGTTGTGTCAGGTTAAAAAGATAGAAAGGATGCGACTGAACTAGTGGGCATCTGTGCCTTCCTCAGACAGCTGTGGAATGCCAAGTCCATGAAACATCTATTGCAGAAGCTTGACTTGTGCTTAAGTGCATTTTGAGCCAAGAGTGGAGAAGACCTTTTTGCTACATTATAGCAAATTGAGGAAGACTGGTTTAGATGTTTATCTTAAACAAAAGTATTGTTTTTTATGCTTAGTAAGGGTCAGTTCCCTTTTGTGTCAGAGCGTTTAGCTTCATTCTATTAGATTTAATGTAATTTGGTCATTGCAAGTTTTCATCTTGTTTATTTTGAATTTAGGCTGAATCATTTGGGTGAGTCTTCTGGCATGAAGTAAAAAGAATAGCTGCCTTAAAGGTGCAGAAGGAATTTCTGATTACTTAGCTTCTGGTTGTTAAAATACAGTTTTTGCTGTGCTTTCTCTGTAGATGCTGTCGCATATTTATAGGAAATACAAAACGCCCCTGTTATTCCAAGAACTGCTCATGTGGCTATGATTACTTTCTCTTTAACAGAACCCCTACACTCTGTTTCAGATATCCAAAAGGTGGTGCTAGCATCTTCTTCATTGAAAATTCCTGTTCAGACTCAGCAGGCTTTGGAACTTTCTGCACCTGCTGATCTGGACAAAACTAGAACTGAACTGGCTGACTGGTTGGTATTGATTGACCAGATGCTCAAGTCAAACATAGTCACTGTGGGAAATACTGAAGAGATCAATCGGACTATTGCACGAATGAAAGTATGTGTTTTGGTGAAGGCTAGTAGAAAATTGTCTCACATTTTAATAGTTTTTACATTCAGTAAAGAAATTAAAAGCAATAAAGTGTTTAAAATTAAGGGGAAAAAAACCCTGACTGCAACTAAATGCATAACATGAAAGTTACACTTTAAATGCTGTTGTTATTACACTCCTCTCTCCTTCAGAGCCATTTCCTATTAATTCTTGTATTCCTGTGTGAACTAAAGCACTGTTATATTTTTGTTTTAAACAAAGAAAATGGAGAATACCTCCTGACATGTTTTGGGGTTTATATAGTTAACTTATACTGAAGACTTTGGAAAAGCTTCATGTTTGTTTAGTGGGAGACCTTTGATTCACTCTTTACTGGTTTCTAATGAGTTTTGTTTGCTGTAGTTAACACTAAACTGATTTCCAGAGACATGTTAAGAGGATTAAAAGTTGCAACATAAATACTTACGATGTAAATGTTTATTTCTGTTGATAGCTCATCCTATGTTGAACTGTGACTAAGGGCAGTATTAGTGAGATGTATGCAGCTATTAAGGTTCATTTTATATGACTTAATATCAATTAACTAAGTGTAGAGCAAAAGCTGTAGGCTAAACAAGTGCTAAACTGTTTCTGTGGATATCTCACAGTCTGGAATTTGAAAGAGTAACGTGATGTACAGTAGCTTTGGAAACACTTTGCTTTAACTGTGTAATGCTTGTAATATGGGCTTCTGGTACATTGCTGTAGTGAGAGAACAACAGTTTATAGAACAACGTTACATGGTCTGATTGTTCCTTACAGTTGTTTTCCTTCTTCGCTTTCCCCCTGTACCCACTGCTGCTTCTGATACATATAAATGCTGACAGCTTGGTTAGGAGAAAAATAAGTTATGGAAGAGTGGAAAATAGATATTGGAGAACATTGTGCAACAACTGTGGTAACTGTGGCTTGTACAAGTTAACCTTCGCCTCTGGATTTTCACTAACTGTAGTTTACAGTATTTTAGCTTTTTAAAGCAGTGCTATAGTACTGTGACAATTCAAGGGTTACAGTAATGATGGGACCAGCTGTATACTTGTGGAGACACGTGTTTTTTTACCTACAAATAATACAGATGAATTTAACTAATTTCTATATTTTGGACTTAAAAATCATATCCTAATTCTCAACAGATAACCAATGCAGATATGGACCATCGGCACCCTCAGCTTGATTCTGTTTTTACGTTGGCTCAGAATTTGAAAAATAAAACTTCCAGTTTAGACATAAGGACAGAGATCACAGAAAAAAGTAAGTTTCTCCATCCTGTGTTTGCGAATACATTATTTCCATGGCATTAAAAAATATTCGTATCTTTCTCTTAAAGTGTCAGTTGAGCCTAGCTGAAGTTGCCTTCCTTGAAAAAGAAAAGAAGACTTGGCAGTTAAGTGGCTTTCACTTAAAAAGTCTAATGAAAATTCCTGGAACAGGAATTGCCACTTGTTTTTTTGACTGGGCATTTTTTCGAGTGCAAAGGTCAATAGTTTTGCTGGGATTTCGAAATATTTTGTGAAGAATTTGGGTTGCTTCACAGGCACAGACTCGGGGATGAGGATTTTATTTATTGAGAGAAGGAGCTAATAATGTATCTTTGTTTTTGTTGAACTTTGCGGCACTGGACAGTTAAAAACATAAAAGTATTGACTTTAGGACAATGACTTTGCATGTGTACTTTGAAAATTGTTGACTGACAGTAGAGATTTTAAGTCACTGATATGTACTTGAAAATTTATTTTCCAATTTAAAGACCCTCACTCTCTTTGAAAATTTATTTTACTGGTACTTAAGAAATGTACAGTTGTCACAACTTGAAACTAATGATCAATCTGGTTTTGGAAATCTTAAGCTTTGCTGGTTGCTAAGATGAGAAAATTCATGCAGCCGGGAATACCGTAGTTAGAAGTAAAAATGGAAAGATATATTTTCTTATGTTCTCCTCTGTAATGTAGTTTTCCTTTACTAGATCTACATGAGTTTCTTTGGTGTCTGTAAGACTCGATGGAGATGATGGGCTCAGATAGAAAGCCCACAGATGGTGGGTTTTTCTGGGGGTCTGATGAGATGGCATCTGCTGTCTGAGGTTCACAGACTATGGATTGGTAGGGGGAGTAAGATTCAAAGAAGCAACTTCGTTTTGCAGTCACTCAGAACTAGGGGTCATGTGGCAACTCGGGGGAGGATAATAACTGTGTGCTCCATGGGAGTCAGTCAACAAGGGGACATTGGGTCAGTCACAAAACATTCTTGATTCTTCAGAAAAGCTGAACAAGAAAGACAGGACTCTATGTTGAAAGTTTGAGTTCCCTTGTTGTCGGGGTTTGATGCTGGTTAAGCACCAGGCACCACAAAAAACTATTCCCTTATTTTCCTCTGCTATAGCTGAGCAGAGGAGCGGGAATTAAAACTTCATTTTCATAAGTGAGATAAGGATCAGGGGAAAAACACTTTAAGGCAAAACAGGTTCTAAACTTAAAAATTATAAAGAAGATTTATTATTGACAGAATTAAAAGTAAAAAGGGTAATAAGAATCAAAGCAAACTTTCAGAACACCTTTGTTTCCAGTCCCTCCATTTTTTTCACCAACCGCGCAAGGAAACAAACATGGGGTTTTGGTCAGTATTTCACTTTTTAAGAGTCTTTATTTTTAAGGAAAAGAGTTTCTTCTGCGTGCTGTAGGATCCTTCCCACGGGAGATAGTTCTCTGTGAACTTCTCTAGCGTGGTTTCAACCTTCACAAGCAATAGCCCACCCAAACCCGCTGCAATGTGGAAATCCTTCCCACGGGTCATGCAGTCTTCTCACAATTACCTGGATCATAGTAGCATGGGTCATAATAGTTCATGGGGTTTAGTCTTTTAAGAATGAGCTGTTCCAGCCTGGAAGCAAAGGTTCTCTTCTTCAATATTTAAAAGCATCTCAGCATCTATGTGCTCCAGTGCGAGCACTCCTCTTCATAGGCTGCATGTGAATCTCTGCACCTCCCCATGCACCTGATGAATTATAGGGAAACAGTTTGTTGAATTATGGTCTTCACCATGGCTTGCAGGAGAATCTCAGCTCCGGCGCTTGGAGCGCCTCCTCCCTCTCCCTTCCTCCACTGACCTTGGTGCCGCCATGTTGGTTTTCCTCACGTGACCTTATTTTTCCTTTTTCTCTGACTTGGAAGAAAGCTGGTGTCTACAAGTTGCAGTTGATCTCATTCAAGCTCCAAATTGGGGCAATACACGCCATGTCTCTTGCTGCTGGCTGCGTGGTGTTTTTGCTCAGTTCCGCATGAGCCACACCACCCTGAGGGGGCCTGCCAGCACCGTGCGGGCCATGGCTTCAGGAGGGTTCTGGCCACACGGCTGCTTGTGGCACTGGGGGTGGCCCTTCTTCCCCCCCGTATGCATGGCCCCAGCTGCTGCTCAGGGAAGGGCCCAGCGGCCCTCTCTGGGAAGGGGCCCGGGGGTCCCCTCCCCATGCCTCGGAGGGAAGCAGGAAAAAGAACTTATGGCAGTTTCTCCTTTCTTAAATGTGTCATCACAGAGGCGTTTCCAGCCCGTCCAGTTGGCGTAGCAACCTGCCCATTGCCAGAACCCCCAGCCATTGGCTCTGTGCCAGACATAGAAGCCTCAAACAGCTCTTTTTTT
>VYXC01011874.1:766932-934691 GCA_013397175.1 Platysteira castanea | reverse complement strand
TTTTTTTTGATTCCATGCAATCTTTGATGCTTTTTATATCATGGCAAGCATGCTGTGACAAATCTGTAAGTCTAGTGTCCTTTGTCCTGGTGGCTGTCAGAAAAAGGGCAGGCTGTAGGTGGTACAGTATGAGAACTAAAGACACAAAGCAGTGAGGAGAGGTTTGTATCAGTGCGGTATTTAGAACAGGGATATGATCGTTGAAGAAAATATGTGCATATATATATATACACACACATATATATTCATGGAGGGGCAATGTAAGGGTGCAGCTGGGTATGGAAAGAGGCAGGGACTATGATTGCGAGAGTTGCTTACCAATCCATAGCTATCAAAGTACGCAGTAAAGTTGTGTGGTTTTCACAACTATCTCTGGCCAAGATTGTAGTACAGGTGTCATGAGACTGCCTTGAACAGTGTCTAACAGATAGATAGTGTCTATCTCTGCATGAGCAGGAAAATAGAAATGGACTGTTAGGTCTACTTTGTTTTCTTACGTGAAAGCTGGCCCGTGGCCAAACAGAAAGTTACAGAGGCCATAATGTGCAACTGGATATATATATGGAAATATTATTTTTCATTTAGAAATAATCTGGAATTTAGATTCTCTAAAGTCAAGGTACATTATAAATATCCTGCCACAATAAACAAATGCTTCTAATGTATTTTCTTAATTTTAAACAAAAAAAAAACCAAAGCAAAAAACCCCAAAGAATGAAATCAAATTCTCATACTGCTCATTTCATTTAAGCTGCTTTTAGATGCTGCTTATATTGCTATTTTAATAATTCAAACCTATTCATGCTACTCAAAATACAGAACTGTTTTTATTTCTGTTGCCAGTAGAATATAAAAGAGGATTTCTCTAACCTTTGCTCGTTCTGGCAAATACAACTTTTTCTCATCTATTTCTGTTTTGATTAGTTCATTATCAGGACACTTAATACCTGTAGATTTTCTCTTTAAGATTTTACTTCTAGATAAAAAACATGCACATTTTGCTTTTTAGAAAAGAGGAAAAAATGAGGGGTTTTTAATATGTAAAAAAATGCATAATATGAGAAATAGTCTGATTTTAATCTGTCTCATTTGGAATTGCTTTTTAGCTGTTAGTACAGGATTTGCATAGAGGTGACATCACAGTAGCAGCATTCAATGATCTTTCTAATAAACTACTTCGAGAGTATCGTGATGATGACTCAAGGAAGGTGAAGGAAACCACTGACCAAATGAACACTTGCTGGGTTAATCTGAACCAAAGGTAATTACAAGGTTTCACTCTTATCTGTAAGCTGGTGTGTTAAACTTGCATTCTGTGTATACGTGTGTACTGTAGTCTCTTCTCTGTGTGCTTTAGTGCAGTGTTTAGGGCTGCTGTGGATAATTAGTCAGTTGCAGTCAAGCTCTTTTGATGATTGAAATTCCCACAGTTCACAACGGAAAGCTTCTGTATGACTTCCCATTTATGTGGTATATTTTTAAGCAGAAAAAGAAGGAACTTCTCATGTTTGGTTTCAGGTTTTCCTGTGGCTATTATTGTCTAAGTGTCTTTGAAAGTTCCTCTCTTTTTCTTTACTGCTGGTATGATTTATGTATTTGTAGTTTGTTATTGTACTTTCTTTTCGTAAGGCTGTAAGTGTTCAGCTTCATCTTCCCATGCATTAATTCATTATGACCTTCCATCTAATGGAAACTTCCCCTGAATGGGGCTGTGCTTTGGATTCTCGAGTGCAATCCTTCTAGTACTCCCATCTAGAAAATACTTCAGCTGTGGGAACTGAGACTTAATTGAAACTTCTTTCTATTCATCCTCTATTTAAGATGTATCTGCAGATGTGTCTCAATGAAAAGATGGTATTTTCCTATGCATGATTTTTTTCCTGCAGGGTAATCTAATTTCTGCAGAAATGCTTTTTAGTATTTGGTATTGATAAACAATTTTAGAATAGTGTCTGACTCCGAAATCTAAAAGGATATTATGCATTGTGGTTAGAAGGAGAGAAGACAAAATTGATCCTCTATATGTGGGAGTGGGGAAGATGGCAACTAAATTCTGTATGTATATATGTGCATGTGAAAGAAGCAGCTGCTTTTGGAATGGGATGTCAGTTACAGGAATGAAAAGCCTTTTTAGTAAAGCTTATGGAGCTGATGTTATCTCTTGAGGAGTGAGAGAAGGAGAACATTATAGACACTGTGGAATTATAGAATGGTTTGAATTGGAAGGGGCCTTAAACATCATCCAGTTCCAAGCTCCCTGCCATGGGCAGACCGTGGTCCACTAGACCAGGTTGCTCAAAGCCCCATTCAATCTGACCTTGGACACTTCCAGGGATGGGGCATTCACAGCTTCTTCTCTTCCAGTACTTCACCACCCTCACAGTGAAGAATTTTTTTCCTTGTATCTAATCTAAATATGACTTCTTCCAGTTTAGAGCCATTACTCTTATCCTTACATGCCCTTGCAAAAAGTCCCTCTTCATCTTTCATGTAGGCCCCCTTCAGGCTCTGCAAGGCTGCTTTAAGGTCCCCTGGGAGCCTTTGCTTCTCCAGGCTGAAAATCTCCAACTCTCTCAGACCTTCCTGATAGGAGAGGTGCTCAGGTGCTCCAGCCCTCAGATTATCTTAGTGGCTCTCCTCTGGAGCTGCTTCAACAGGTCCACATTCTTCTTATGTTGGGGCCTCAGTGCTGGATGCAGCAGTCCAGGTGGGGTCTCACCAGAGCAGAGCAGAGGGGCAGAATCCCCTCCCTCGCCCTGCTGGCTGCACTGATTTGGATACAGCCCAGGACATGACTGGCTTTTCTGGGCTGCAAGCACACGTTACTGGGTCATATCCAGCCTCCCACCCACCAGCACCTCCAAGTCCTTCTCAGCAGGACTATTCTCAGTAAGCAGGTAATGAAGGAAGCAGAGTAGAATGTCATCTTACCTTTCCCTGGAGGAAAATTGTTTTTCTGTCATTTCGTGCTTTGGATGTGGCAGCTTGTTTCCTAGTTAATTAGAGGATGAAGGGAAACAGCTCCTTGTTGGATTAGCATTGACAGTAGACTAAAACTCTGTAGTAGTCTGATTCACATTCAGACTCTGCAGTGTTTATGGCTAGAACTGGCATAAGACTGCCCACTACTCAGAGAAGGTGACCAGAAAGAAGAGCTCCTGCCTGGAAGCCTCTAATTATTTTTGAATCTGCTTAAAGTCTAAAATAATACGCTACTGCATTTTGTTGTGTATAACTGAAGCTCCTCAGTTATCACTGGGTCTACTGTTTGAAGTCTGCAGGCTAAAGAAGGTAATACCTGCTTTGTTTATTAACTAGTGGCAGAATGTAAAGGACAGCTCTGAGAGCCAGTGGGTAGCCAGTGTGGAGCTGCTCAGTGTAACCCATCTGAGCAGCACAGTAGAATTAAAAGGCAAGAATGTGCAAAGAAAGCACCTTTTCAACAGGATGAAGGTTTTTATACTTGCTTTAAATGCAAGTAATAAAAATACCGGTGATAAGGCTTACTTTTTGTGGCAGATCTTGAGGCATATGGGGCTCATACATAGAGTGGACATGTAGCCCTATGGCTTCTATAAGGACAAATCTGTATTTATAGCATAATGCCTTAAAATACCAGTTTGTTCCCCTACTTGAAGGTTGTGGAAAGGGTCCTTAGTTAACATCACCTGGAAGGATTGTGGACCTGAAGAGCACAAGAACACTACCAGGAAGATTGTAGCCATGGCATGTAAAGTGAAGGAGCTTATTTTAAAACTGTTGGCATTAAGAGATTGAAGCTACCCAGCTTGACATTCTGTAAATTGGATACTTTGCCCAGTGGCTATTTGTTCTATTTTCATACTTCAGGGTGAAACTGTAGTCATTCTATGTATTTGTGCTGCCTTGGTAATGGATTATAGTTGCTTTCTGTACTGTCTCAGATGTTAGTTTCTGAATTTCTTTTGAGCACACATGCACTTACATGCATTGCAGATTTTTAGTTTAAATCTGAAAAAAATATTTGGGTGGAACAGAAACCTGAAACAGAGCCATGAGAACTTAAATAATGGAATAACAATTCTTTTTTCTTGGGTGTATCTTCCAATAGAATCTGCATAGACTTTCTCCACTATCACTGTATTAAGTTAGCTGCATTTGAAAATAATCCTCCGTCTTCTCTTCACATTTAGTTCTTGCATCCTGGAAGATATACAGATCCTCTGTCTTTTGGGGCTGCTCTTATTGTGTCAGAATTATTTGAAAGTCTGAGTTACATTTTTATAGCATGGGGTAATTGTTAATCTGCAGTACAGAATTCTCCATTTTATATTTTATGTTTAAGGCCTTTACTAGAAGGGGATGAAAGTATTTCCATCTGCTCTGTAAAAGTGTTGCTTGCTACTGCTATGGATGTCCTCTTTAAAAATACCCATGCACTCTTAGAACATTAGTT
Source organism: Platysteira castanea (assembly GCA_013397175.1). Taxonomy (NCBI): domain Eukaryota; kingdom Metazoa; phylum Chordata; class Aves; order Passeriformes; genus Platysteira; species Platysteira castanea. The sequence continues at coordinate 930,256 of VYXC01011874.1, read as the reverse complement.
GTAAATTTGTACGTATTTAGTGAAAGGATTGTTTTTCAACTTTAATTCAAATATATGGAAGCAGTGGGATGGTAATAGCATTTCATTCTTCCCTTAAAGTTCAACCCAACAGAAAGCTTGAGAAATTAAAACTTTAGGATGAATATGATATTCTTTAATGAAGGTTGTTAACTACAAAATTTGGGTTGTCTGGATTCCCATCTAGTACATCAGTACTTAGACTTAGAGATCTGGGTCACTTATTGTTTCATCCTTTGGGGCTGTGCTTTTTCTTTGAAGGTCACCTTTATTACCAGTTTGTTCTTCCTGCTGTCACTTCTGTTCTTCAACCTTTGGCCTTAACCCCCTGCTAGGGAAGAAAATCCCTGCAGAGGGAGAGGGTTTTGAAGTTAGAGCTCATAACTGTTCTTACTTTACGTTTTTCTCACAGTTCCTTGGTGTGCTCTAATTTTTTAGCTGGTGCTTATTATCTTTTCTGGACAATATCTGTTAAACTATTTTTTATCCCTAGCATGCTACTTACTATTTTTTCTCAAGACTGAGTGAAGCATACCAGCTGCAAGTGAGAAGCAAGAATGAAGGCTTCTTTCTCTCCTAGTCATTTGCTAGTAGCCAAAACTTGGGCAAGCACAAAGTCAGGAATGATTCTTAGACTCTTATTTTGGATAAAGCAATTATGAACGAGTGATGTAAAAACGAAGCTCCTCAAATAGGGGTTGCAACACTATCTTTGTGCAAGTTGTCTCTAAAAAAGTAATTATGCTAAAACTTAGGCATGTGAGTCTGGCAGAATTGGGGTTGTTACAAGGTTTCCTCACAGTCCTTGAAAGAAAACAGCTTCTACTTGTATCTGTCTCATCTGATGTGCTAGTAAACCAGGCTACTTGCTTTGAAATGTCATCCTGAATGGTACTGAACACCCACTGCTTCTTTTCTAAAAGGAATATTTTAACTAGTTCTGAAATGCACAATTCCGAACACAGTGATTCCTTCATACTGCTGAGCAGTACTTTTGCCACAGCACAAGAAGGAGGAAAGAAAGCTGAAGTAGATGGGAGGATGCAGAAGACACAAGTTTGGGCCTGTCTGGAGAAATGTGGAAATACCAAATACTGAGTGTTTTGGCCTTGTCTGTCTTGAAATTAAATATCATTTTACCCCTGATACAGTTAGTGCTTGATGTGAAAATAAAATAGAACTTTCTACTTATTCAGCAGAAGCATTCTAGCTGTTAGCTCTTTTAGAGGTTTCTCTACAGTGTGCTGGTGTGGGTCGGCTTGTTTCTTTAGTCCTGATTTTGGGAGAAGGAGTGCTGCACAATAACAGCCTCAAATAGATGAAATTTAGTTTGTCATGCTTTATTAATGTTGCTAATCAGAGCTTTTAAAATTGCTGACTGTAATAGTTTCTCATCTGAGTTCCATTTCAATCACAAGGAGACAGTGTTGTTATGCAAAAGTATAAGATGATTTTTTTCCTAGGAAAATGTTTGAAGTTGCTGATAACTTAAATGTTTGGATTATATTGTTATTACATGAAAAAATCCCCTTATGGACACAAACTTTAGTATTTGCATCAGTCAGAAATCTTTGGGATGATTGAAAATTTGGACTATATTCTGCCAGTCTTTTTTTAGGTTTAAGTTTGTTAAGCATGGCTTGACTGTTATGATGGCAGTGTATTATCCTGTTTGTTTGAGTGATAGTGTCAAAAGTCTTATCTTCTAGCTGAGAGAAACTGGTATTTGACTTTTCATTCCTTAGAACTTTAACTCCTAAGAATTTATGGCAGTGTTTCTTCTCCCTGTAGAAGAGGAACCAAAAATACTCCAAGCACTCAGTGCTTCTACTCCGTGTGGGTTTTGTTGATAGGCAAAAGCCAATTTTTCACACACGGAAATAATGCTTCTATCACTTGGGGTAGCATAAGGTGATGGTGGTAATACTCTAAAAGGAAAATCTGGGTTTTTATCTCCAGACTTAGTTTCTTCTGCATGCCTTTTAAAAAGGTCAGTGAAATGTATAACCAGTTCAGGACATCTGTGGGTAGCTATAGATACACTAATGAGAGAGAGGGTGATATAAATAATGATAAAACAAGCTGTACAGATGTATAGTTTCTTACTAGAGATATCTTTCATATTTCCTTTTAGTAGTTTCATTATGATGTATGTAATGCTGTATGTTATGGGGGAATATTCTGACACTTGTCTTGTTTTCAGAGCTGTCGATAGGCAGAATTTCTTGGAGACAGAGATGAAGACAGTACAGGCCTCACACAAGGATCTGGAGAGCTTCCTCAAGTGGCTTCAAGAGGCAGAGACAACAGTGAATGTTCTGGCAGATGCATCCGAGCGTGAGAACACTGCTCAGGACAGTGTCTGCATAAGGGAACTCAGAAAGCAAATGCAGGTGAGAAACTAAATAATACTGCTGTTATTCAGGCTTTCTCTCAATGGCAAATGTAGTAAAGAAAAGTTGCTTGGAGAAAGCTGCAGCCTATTGAAAAGTGTTTCCGAAGACGGTGTTTTAGAAGTCAGGTGTATGAAGGAAGCAGATTTGTCTTCCTAAGATTTGAAGTAGATACTTTTGTGTATGTCTGTGGCACTGTGGGCTCTTAAATGTCCTTGGAGGGTGACTGCATTCAGGAAGCGTACGCTTGATTAAACCAAGTCATGTTGTGTGATTGTCCAACCAAACAATTCAATCTACTTCGCTCCAAGTAGAGCCCTCCCGTGCTACATTGTGTCCTAATTCTGCTTACCACCTTCCTCCTGCTTTCCCAGCAATCCAAGAAGTTGTTGTGCATGGATTACCTCTTCTCCCTCTCCTACTGCCCAGAAGCTCTCCAGCTGACCTTCCTTCTTGTACAGGGCGCAGACTGGAAACCTGAGAAATGACTGAGGAGTTTAACTTACACCACTTACTAAATCCTGCACTTTGGGTTTGGATTAATGTCATCTGTGATCTAAGTGGGTTTCGAGCAGCTTATAATGAAAAAAAGCTGTTGCTTTTAGTAGTGCATGTTATAGTAATCTGAACATATCTAAGCTGAATTGAAATGAAACAAGACTGTTAGAAGTATCCGATAGCAAGCTATTCTCATTAATCCTTGTGAAGAGCACAATATTTTGTGGAAGCTTGTATCTGTTGAAGATGACATGTCACTCACCAATGTTCAAATTATTCTAGTCAGTCAGGTAACTTATCTGTAGAGAAGTGGCTTTTTGTGAAATGCTGAGACTCGTCTGTAGTGGTGACACCTAGAACTTAATAATATGCTTTCTGTTGGCAGCACTCCCAACTACTGTAATGTAGTGGAGGTGGAAGAGCTAAAGCCAGGGCACAGGCAACTAACAATGGAAGGCAGTGCTATGTGTAAATAGACTTACTTCTGCATTACCTTGCACTCTGTGAAGTCAATCACACCAAGATACAACTGTTACTTCACAGTTTGTTTGTTGGCTCTTTGTGGGTGTGAAGCACCTTGAGTGTGGAAGGTTGTTTGCCATTCTTTGTTGTGCTGCAATCTGATTAAAATTGCAGGAGTTGTGCTGTGTGAGGGGAGAACTGTTGGGCAAGACAGCCTGCTGTGTGGAGAAGGAGAAGGTCCATAACCAACTCATGACTGTGCACATTGTCCTGGCTTGTAACAATTGAGAAGGCAGATGGAGGTGCTGGGGCATGACGTGCCCTGGTTCAGCATCCTGTTACTGGATGTTGTCCGTCTTTTTCTGAAACTGTATGTTCCTACGCACTGTGCACATAAAGTATCATCACTTAACTCACCCATGACCTTACATAATATTGTAAGCCTTTTCTGGGCACCCTAGGAAGTGAAATAGAGCATGTCAAAGACTTGTCATAATGACTTCCAGAATGAACCTTTTTCCCCTACCATCTTACAGTCTTATTTTAAATGTAAATGAAGACAGTCATATCATGACACTGACAAACATTCCAAAATCACTGAACTTTTTTTTCAACTTCTGAAAACAAAATGAAGCTCTAACATCTTGCTGCACCCCAAAAGATCAAGCCCACTCCTTTGCAAGTTCTTAAGCTTAATATCTGATTAAACAAAGATAATTTCCTGTTCTTCCCCTGTTATGTGGTGTAAAATAACAATGTTGTTCTCTTGGTGCTTTGTTGAATATATGAAGAAGTATTGGTTTTAAGGGTAGTGGTTAAATGGTTTCAAGAAGAATGCAGGGATTATAACCTTCTCTGCTCTGTGTGAAGATGCCTCTGTCCCCAAGGCCTGTGCATTAAGTAAAACTTTACTATGAGTTTAAGGTGTGATAAATTCTAGGTGAAATGAGCTGAACCTAGGCAAAACATGATGAATTTGTTGTTGTTGCTGTTGTTACATGTCATGCATTTTCAAAATAGGATCATCTGTTAAACTGACATCTGTGCATGCATAGGAGGACTATCCTCCAGTACATTTTGGGCCTAACTTGTTTGGCTGCAGCTCAAGTCACTCTACTATGGAATCAGTGATGTGAGCACTGAAGCCTTGTTTTGCCTTTCATTGTGATACCTGAGGCCAGCAACAGTACTGTGCAAATAATGCAGACTTTGAGTGTGGTAGCAATGCCTTTTTGAAAAGGAGAAATCCACGATTATATCACCAGTCAGTTAAATTCATTCTCTCAGTATCTAAATGTTGAAGACTTTACTTTCCAGGTTAGTGCCAAAATGCTACAGTCTGTGCTGGAAAATGTTTAGCAGTGACTTGAAAGAGATTGAAACCTAATTTGAAACAAGATGCAGAAAATAAGGTACGAAATAGTAAGAAGTAGTGCAATATATGTAAAGTCCTGTGCCTACAGATATGAAGGTGTTCAAAAGAATTCAAAGATTTTGTTGTATTATAAAAAAAAAAGTCACCATAAGTAGTGGCAGGCAGTTTGTCTCACTGCTTGATTCAAACTTGTAGATTGAAAGATCTGGGAAGATAAAAAGCAGAACTGAAGGAAGGAAGGTGTGGACTGTGGGCTCTGTCTTACGCAGAAGAGGTTTGAGCTTTTGCACAGTCATTTCTGAATGCTTCTGTGGTTTCAGAGTTGTGCTGCTTCATAGGTTTCCTTAAAAGATATTTGGTAAGAGCATGTCAGCTAATCATGGTAGGCTCAATCTGGAAGGTTAAAGAAGCAGACTTCTGGTGGGAATGGATGTAAGCCAGGAGCAATGGCATACAGAGGAACAGTTCAAATAAGTGGTGGAGATGGGAAAAGACAGCGTGCCTGGCAAGGTGAATACAGATGGTAAGATTTCTAAATACAGAGTGGAATCTGTATATCTGTTTACTCAAAATCATGTTGTTACTGTTGTGGACAGATCAAGAAGAAAGCAGAGTACAGGTGAACGGGGTTTATCTAAGGAGAAGTAGAAACATTGATTCAGTCCTAAAAATAAAGATGAAAAGGTTGTCTTCACAGAACTGGATGGGAAGAGATTTTATATGTCCTGTATGAAGAACCTGAGCCTTTCATTCATCTCCTTGGTAGGAAAGTGCCTTAGAAGAGGCAAAGCAATGTATAATGCACTGACATCTAAGCTGTGCATTATTTTGGATTACATGAACTTGTCAGGATAGCTGTTGCCTGCGTATTGTGCTGACTGATGTGCTTGAAGCGTGTAGGTACCTTTTCATGTGGAAATATGCACATTAAATCATATGATTACTCGTAGTGGTGTGCTCCGCCTACTGTGTTCAGGCCTCCCTGAACCCGTGCTACAGCAGCCCCTCTGACACAGGTTTAAGTAGATTCATCGCAGCACCCTTGGAAGCAATGAGTAGCTGGCTCTGGTTACGCTGCAGTTTTGCCACACCTAGGAGTATGTTGGCTGTATTGCATTGGGAGTGCTTGCTGGAAGCAAAACACTTCCATGCTCTTGAATGTCTTGCTGTCATCCTTAGCTGGCTTAAATAATTCTGCTTTGTCATGGGAAATACACCAAAATTGTTAACTCTTTGGATTCAAGGATGACTTAGAGAAGCGGCTGATGATACAACTGAATGCTTTTACTTTATCAAAACCCTATTTTTTCTTGTTTAAAGTCATTCTGGAAAATATTTAATTGAAAAAGGCTTGTGAAAAACATTACTACTCTCTGGTGCAAGGGAGAATCCTTTGAGATCCCTTTGACTAAATTAGCTTTAAGGGAGTTTTTATAGGAAGAGGTTTACCCCCTGCAGTTTTCCCTTTTGTGTTGGGTAATCTAGTTTTGAGAAATGCCTATGTGATTTATTAGCCTTTAACGTATGGCTGATATAATTAGGGCAGGTATCCCTGTGCTCCTCTCTCACGATTTATAACACAATCTGTTATTCACTCACTCTACAGCTCTGCCAGAGCTGCGTTCAGTCTGAGAGCGAGAGCATCCTTTCCCAGAGTGAGGGAGCAAACACTCAGTCTGCTGATAGAAAGCAGCTACTGGGGAAGAACAACTGTTGTGATACACTGGAGCCGTCTTCCTGAAGGAATTGGTTTTTTACTCCTGCAGCTTTCAGGCTTAAATTAAGAACCTTTTTCTGGCTGTTTAGTGCACTCCTGAACGGTGGCAGACGATCGGCTGCTCAACTTCATTTGCCCTCTGCAAAAGCAGAGCTGAGCAGTACCGATTAGAAGAATCTGTGAAGGCTGTTATTTTTTTGCATTTGTTTTGTGGGGTTATTTTAGGAGAAAAACTTATGCTATATCAATCTTCTTTGCCTTTGAAACGTATAAAGCCTGTAGCTTGCAAAAGCAGTCCTGGAAGAGAGCATGCTCAGAAAGCTGGCAAATCATTGTCCAGTGACCGGGAGGAAATGATAGTTGCTCTTCATTTATAATGCAAATTCTGAGGTATCTTCAGAAGTGTGGCAAACTTAAAATGATGGCTGTGGTGAGAACCTCTCTTCAGAAAGTTGTGGTGTTGTTGCATCGTTTACAGAGGATGGCAGTTTCTTCTCCCCGATACCAGAAGCTTTGTAAGGTAAGAAACAGAAGCCCTAAATGTCGAGTGTGTGTATTGCTAACTCTGTTGTCTTTCTGAGATAAAAAGAAAAGCAAGTGAGCATGGGATGAATGTCAAAATCATCTAGGCTATCTAGTGTTTTTAAGCCTGTAATGCTCTCCATGTGTTTTGTTGAAGAATGCAATACAAAAAACCCCAAAACAAAACAACCCTGTGCTTGTCTGAGTGATACATTTTTTTAGAAAAGTGTTCTCTTGCCCACCATTCAAGTCTCTGAAAGGAAACTGTTATGTTCAATGATTTTTTTTTTTTTTTTTGTGAAATACTACCACTTCTTTTCCATGGGAGTTAGTTAGTTCTTGGTAAATGTGGTTCTTTAACTCCTGTTGTACCCATTAGGTAGAACAACAGTGTTTTTCCATGCCCAGTGTTATTTTTCTCTTGAGCTTTTTGAAACTTTTAATTAGGAATGAGTTCAACAGACTAATACGCAGCCATTAATTTCTGACTTCACTGATCAGGTTCTCTCATGGTTAAAAAATCAGGAGAAGTTGGAGGAAAAGCATGTTGACATAGGCTACCACTTACTGGTATTTTTGATGGTACCTATTTTGGTGGCTGATTGTTTCTATTTCCAAAGACAGTGTTTACGTTTTGTTTTTTTCACAGGCTCAGTAGTTCTGAACCTTAAGACTATGGTGATGATCAAGGATACCTAGTAAAATTCACTTTTAAAAGTAGTTTGATCACTCATCAGATTAAAATAAGTGAATAAAATTAATAAATTTCAAACTGCTCTGTAAAGTCCTTAAGTTAATACTGCTGCAATGTGATGCCCATGTGAGGTGGTGAGGTATTATTATTGAACTTTTAAGATAATGATTCTGTCTTGAAATGTTGCAAAGTTATAAAATTCAGTAGATCTTCAGCTGTATATGTACTGACATAACCTTACATAAATTCTATTTGGCTGCCTTTGAAATTGTTTTCCTCTTTTTGCTGCTTATGATACTTTAAAACTCTGTGTTTTTTGATGAAAATATGTCTGTGTTTTTCATACAAGATGTGTGAGAACCAAAGTCTTGTTCTGATGGTAAAGCAAAGCCACCTTAACTCGTCCTATTTGCTTCAATCTGAAATGTGCTTTCTGTTATGAGGAATATAAAAATTACATCAAGTGAGAGACATCCCATCCTTAGAGTAGGCTTTGAAAGTAGGGAAAAAGTATCATGCAGGATGTGAAGCTCGTAGATGAAGTTCTGGCATATGGGAAAAACATTGCCTTCAAAAGGCTGTTCAGTGTGCTTCAGTTTACCAAGCTGTGCTAAGAGATGCATCTTTGTTATGAGGAATGCATCTTCATTATGAACAATGAAAGACAGTAGTTTGTGTACATACAAGCTATTTTAACAAACATTCCTCAGTTGTTCTTGTCTATCAGTTGTCATTAAACAGCCTGTTTGCTTTTGTGAATAAAGCAGATGTTTTTTTCATTAATGTAAAGACATGGGTTATAATTGCCTGTTTAGTCACATTTTTTGTATAAACTTGTTTGTAAAATGTTTTTCAAGCTACTATTTAGTGACTCTTACAGTAATAATTATTTTCTAATTAGCCTGAAAGCCCAGTAAATGGTTGCATACCTAATTTGCTGAGTTTAAATCTACCCAAGGGGTAGTGAAAAAATCTTCTAAAAGGCTGTTATTAAAATACATTTCTGATTGAGAACCCATGCAGTAATAGCCTTGGGAATTACACATTGCTTAAAATTACACCTTGTATGGTTTTTTGCTTGTTAAAAAGTCATGTGGCTTAGATTTTCAGATGTCTGTGCTTAGTTTACTGAAAGTAGAATTGTTAGTCGTCTTGTACAGCTAAATCACAGTAATTGAGGGGGAAAAAAAGAAATGGTTTACGATCCCAGTCACTTCCAGCAGGTGTCAATGTAAGGCAATGATAGATGGAAGTCTGGTGATGGAAACGTTAATGCTTAGATGAGAAAATGTATGGAAATTACTGAAAGCAACCATGACAGCATGTCAGGAAGGATTTCTTGTACTGTCCTGTATCCTTCTGTCTTTGGAATGTCAGACGTTTGTACATGTCTTGTGCACTCTGTGGATACACTGATAAAGCTCAGATCTGGAGATGCTATTTACTACAGAGTGTATGAATTATTGCATTGTATCCAGGGTAGATGCTTCATGAACTAGATCTAAATGTTTCATATGAAGTGTCCTCTGAAGCGTAACAGAGGGCCAATGAAACATTTAAGACGAAATCTTGAAGTTTAGTGTTTGTTTTAAACTGCACTGTTTATGAAAGAAGAAGTAAGGCTTTATTTTTGAACCGTACTGGGAAAAGTCATAAATGTTCCTTTTAACAGCCTCATATAATAGTAGCACTCAGAATTCATAGTCTACATTTTGCAAATTTCTTTAAAGCAGAAACAAAAATAAACACTTTGACGTACTAGAGCGTGGCTGAAAAACATGAAATCCAAAGTTTAGGATATTTCTTCTGTTGCTGCTTTTTCTTTCACTAATTTCTTCATACCAAGGTGAGTTTTGCCGGATAGACCTTTCCACTTGTTGCTCTATTCTTTTACCCTGAAACTAGTGGCATACCAGGGCAAAATGTCTGCACTTGGCATTGTGTTGTCAGTATGTAATAAGTTTTGCTTTATTGTTGTTAGCAGCTTTGTTTCAAAACTCACGTGTAAGACTTCGCTGATAATGAACAATCAGAAAACTGTTGTAGGGGCTGTCATCTGCTCTGTGTTCTTGCTAATATGATTGTTCCTTAAAGAAAGACTTTTATTCATTATATCCAACTAGCTCAGACTAGAATGAATTTATAACAGAAAAAATCATTTTAAGGTATGAATTGATAGATCTTTTCTGAGAGACCAGAGCTACAACATTACTTACGAAAATAAAGTACAAAATTGTGAAACTTTCTTTAAATTCCCTGACAGAAGGTAAAGAATAGTGCATCTCTGGCAGACAGTTAAATGATTACCTTGAAATATATATCCTGCATGTGGAATTTGCTGCTTATGATACATGTGGAATGCATGTGGAATTTGACTGTGGTGTTTTTGAAACACATTGCTAGCATTCAGGGACTGGAGAATTCATCCACTGGAAAACAGGCTGAGAAAAATACCTAGTTGCTGAGAGGGTATTTTCTCATTTTTGTCTCTCACTTTTTTGATAAATTCTTGAGAAGAACGTGCTTTAAAAATAAATAAATATTCAACCTCCTTCGTATAAAATACTCAAGTCTCAAACTTGATCCAACACGAGTCTTTGTGTGGTAACTTAGGTGAGTTCCTGACTTCCTCAGCTATGAAACACATCAGAAACACATCTCATGGTTCTTTTTTTTCTTAACAATACATAACTTAAAATGTAATCCTCTCATTTTATGTTGGTTTTTTTAATAGCTAGTGTTAAATTTATAAAACTTCAGGAATTTAAAAGCACAGCGAATGCTGGAGTCAGGCAGAATCCTTTTTTTTGCTGTGATACTGGTGATGCATTCCAGAAGACATTTACACTATGTTGAATTTTGAGAGTAGCAGCAAAGGCTCTGTTCCTGTGAAATTTGGAAAAAAAAAAAAAAAGGTCATGGGGGCAGGGCAAAAAAAGGCCTGGAAGGCTGTGTTGAGAAATGTGTAGGTTAATCCTGGTTCCAATGCTTTCAACAAAGATAAGTTTTTTAATGTTCTCATTACTTTGAGTTGATTTAGGAAATAAATCATGGGCACTTGACATATTCGGGTATAAAATACAGATAACCAAGTGTGGATGAGGAGGAGCAGCAATGTAGTACATTCATTGGACAGCAGAAGTGAGAACAAAAGTTAATTTTGGAAACCTTTTCTGAAGTAGGATACTGTATTAAGAAGGTTGTTGATTGGAAAATGAAGCAGTGTCGTCAAAAGCATTGCTAAATTATGCAGACAGTTTCTTTTTTTAGATAAGAAAGTTAAGTCCAGACTGCTTGATATGGTTCTAGTTGTATAAAGGACATTCTAATTAGATTTAGATCTAAAAAAAAGCCTTATGGAAGGGAGGAGGCTAGAATTAAAGGGAGCCTTGGATAATAATGACTATTATCTACTAAAATACAGTGAGGCTAGAAGTGAACTGGTGAAAACAAAATGACTGTTTTGAAAAAGGAGATGTAGTAAATAATATCTGATCAGCCTCTCAGGATTTACCATTTTAGAAAACAGCTGAGCAAGGTGACTGGTAACCACCCCACCCCCAAACACCCACAGCTTGGTTGTGTTGGGAATGATTGTAGAAGAAGTGGTTTTTGGTGTGATTTTTTGAGAGAGTATGCACAGGGCTGGGATGAAATGTGACCTGAGTGCTTTGTAAGCGGAAGAGGGCTAACATACAGCTAATCAAGGCCAACAAGGTACCTTGATGGTCTTTAGTGACAGAGAAGATAAGCCTTATTTGAAGGAGCATGAATAGGCTAGGAGTGCATGTTAGTCAATGGCCATTTAAAATGAGCAAGATGGACATAATTTCTTTGTGAGCGTGGATTAAAAGTTGAAAAGCTGAAAACTGGTGGAGAATACTTGAAATCATAGGCATCTGGAAGTCTTGGGAGGTGAAAGTTTATTTGCTTCCAGCCTTTTATAGAATGATCACAGCAGCTAGAGAAGCAATGGAAGGCTGAAGGGAGAAAGTTTTTTATAGCTTTAAAAAAATGAGGTAGGTGAAGGCTGGAAATGACTATCCAGTGAGTCAAAAGATGTGAAAACTAGAAATATGGACAAGGAATTAAATTCCAATTGGAAATATAATAACTGTAATGGAATTTATTTCTCCATTGGTATCAAACTGCACCTTTGTATACACTCTATCAGTGATGGACAAGCACAATTCGGGGCTTTGGGGTGTAGGCAAGATGTTGTTAACTGTTAGCATGTTATTTACTGATTGATTTCCTTTGGTCTTTTGGAGAGATCTGATGAAAAAGTCAGTGGGATGTTGGAGGGATATTTTCATGTTTTGATAGGTCAGAGATATGAGATCCTGAGAACTACCATGGTCTTCCTAGGATAGTGTAAGTTGGTTCATGAAGACAGCTGTGCATTCTGGTTGTCACTGGAGTTGGAGTGTAAGAGAAACTTGTAGGTAAAGTTACTGGGAAGACCTTTTGACAGTGAGATTTAGGAGCTTAGTAAGTGTCTTACCCCAAGGACTCCTGTCCTCAGTCCTTAAGGAAAACATTTTATTAAGGCCCCAAGCAATGCACTTCCAAGCATAAAAGACAAGATGGTGATTATGAAGAGCCATCATGGATTTTAAGAAGGGTGCCCAAGCTGTTTGCTCTCTGTGAGAAAGCTGTCACTGTGTCTTTGGACAAAGGGAAAGCAGTACTGTTCCCTGATTGTTCATGATTTTAGAGAGACTTTGGACACAGTCTGTCACAGCCAAATCAGGGATACATGGACAAGATAGATAAGCCAAAAGCTGGGAGGGCAACTGTCTGGACCATTTACGTTCCTTAAGGGATGGAACAGAGACCGGTACTGTTTAGCATTGTTATGAATCCAGAGTGGGACAGAGTGCACCCTCACCAGGTTTGTGATACTAGGTGATACTAGAATGTGTAGTGCAACAGTGTAGAACAGTTCTGTTCCCATTCCTTGGGGCCCCAAGTGGGAGGGATGGGCTGACAGGAACCCCATGAATTTTTTTAAAAAGCCCCACAAAAACCCAATGCCAATTCTTGCACCTGGAGGTGTAATCCAATGCGTTGGTACAAGTGTGAGAAGGATCATAACCAGACAGGATGAAGTGTTTATGTTTTTCTACTTAACACTCATGAGGTCGTGTCTGGAATACCACGGTTGGTTCCAGGCCCCCGCTTTGACCGATAGTGAGAGACTGGCGAGAGTGCAGTGCTTGGAGCACATGATGTAGGAGTAGAGCAGCAGGGGAGCTGACTTCCATGTAATTTGGAGGAGAGAAGGCTCCAGGGATACCTGGTGAGTTGTTACTATAAAAGATGGAGCCAGGCTCTTCTTGGAGGGGCCCTGCGGAAGGAAAGGAGGCAGTAGGAATAAGCTGCAGCAAGGGAGTTGGGTGTAAGGGCAACAGTTCTGCACAGGAGGTGTACCTGAGCACTGGAGTGGTTTGCCCAAGGAAAGAAGCTGTTACATTTCCATCTCTGGCAGCATTAACAGTTACAGTGGATAAGGACTTTAGCAGCAGGCCCAGCTTTGAAATTGGTTCCTGGAACTGGCAGGAGGTTTGACCTCTAGAGGTCTTCCAACTTGTGATTTTCTAGGATTCTCTGTGCTAGTGCCCTATTAGCTTATCAGTGAAGACTAAAACAGTCACAATGATAGTGCAGCAGCTCTCAGCTGTGGGTTGCTCACTTCCTTTGAAAAGGAGTTTCACAGTTTTACCCCATGTGAAAAATTCTTACTACTCCACTGAATTTTGATCTAAATCTGGGCCTGATATGAGTCTGCTGTACAGCCACAGCATGACTTGCAAATCCTTTTGCTCTAGTCTAACCTCAATGGTGGCAGTGCAGTACAGTCAGGCATTTGGTGCATATCTGAATTATGTGCTTATGATTAGAAGGCATTTTAATATAGCACAGAACTTTGTCATCTAACCTTGCCCCCACTTTTGCATTTTCAGATAATGTTTTCAGAACTAAAGCCGAAGATGGAAGGGTTTTGTGCGTCTTGAGTGATGGGGCTGACCTAAATGTAACCACTTTGTTTTGCCATTTGTCTAATTAGGATCAGTGCCAAATAAAACTGTATAATAAATGGGTAAACCCTTGTGCTCTCTAGTTCTCTATATATCAGGTGGCTTCTCTAGAAATAGAATTGTTTCTTTAAGGTGAAAGAACAAGGAAAAACAAAATGGAAGACGACATGAAGCTTCAGAATTTCAGTATTCTTAAGTGCTGCATCAGTCATTCCTATTTGCAAGCAAAATGCAGCTTAACAGAAGTTAAGATAGGTTCTAGGATGGAGCTTTTTTTTTAGTAGCAGTTCAGTTGTAATGTGGAAGGGAGGAAAGGAGAGAGGAGATGAGAGAAATATTTCAGGACATGCTTTTAGAATCCTCTTACATTTATTTAAAGGCAAGCTTGATTTTTAAGCTGAAAATATTTCGCTATTGCAGCAAAAATGAATCTAAAATATGAGGTAGTTATATAAACTACCTCATGAATGCATGAATGTAAAAGCATGAATGTAGCATTAATGGGAAACTTGACTTCCATGAACTTCGTATGTTCACAGGAGCTGGATCAATATTTGATATGAGAGCCTCTTGCCACAGTGCTTTTTGATTGCTGCTGTTTTTCAGGAAGCAATTTTCCCCCCTCTCTTTCCCTTAGGGCTTAATTACCCTGCTCAAATTCATGAAGTCATGAAGCAGTAGTTGCCTAGAACAGCATAGTGCTTCACCAGTTTGTATCTAGAGAACTGACAGTTTTTTCTTGTCTTCCTCAGACAGATCATTTGAGCATATTTTTTAAAAAACCTGCACTCACTAGGTAGCTGGGAAAATAATGCTCTTTGAAGATGTCCTGTCACTGTTAGTCATCAGGGACTCTGGAAGAGTTCTGTTCTCCTTTTTGCCTTGCCCTCTGTTTTTAATCAAGACAAACTGTTAGAGACATCATGTTCCACAGTTGCCCGAGAGTTTTCTATTTCATGTCCACTGCTTGCAGACCTGTGTTGCGTTCTGGCTGCCCTGTGATGTTTTCACGCTGGGCACTCTTGATACACTTTGGTGCAAAGGATTTTACGTCAAAGCAAAAGTAACCTGCTCTGCCCTGTATAGCTGGGTAATTGAATGTGGGTATTAGATGGCGGTGGTGTTTTTGATAATTGATATCTTGTGCTGTGCTACAGAAAACAATTCTTCATAGTCATAGAGTAATTATATTTACTGGTGGTTTATTGTATATGGTAAATATGGTAGGTGCTGCAAGTGAAGTAACAAACTGAAATTCTGCTTAACTCATGTTGTGCTAGGGGAGGTTTAGATTGGATATTAGGAAAAAAAATTCTTCACTGAAAGGGTTGTCAGGCATTGGAACAAGCTGCTCAGAAAAGTGGTGGAATTAGAATTCCTGGAAGTGTTGAGAAAAATATGTAGATGGATTGTGTAGGGGCATGGTTTAGTGCTGGACTTGGCAGTGCTGGCTGAATGATTGGAATTGAAGATCTTAGAGGTCTTTTCCAGTGTTAATGATTCTATGAATCTGTAGATGCTCCTCAGTTGCAGATGAGCCCTGTATTTATGGGCGCAGTGTTGTGCTAATAGGGAAAGTGCTGTTTTTTCTGCACTGGTATTCCAGACTTCTGACCTAGAGAAAGCATCCTTTCTGGGGGGAGGTGGAGACTTTAGTTTTCAATGCTTGCTCAGTTCTTGGCATTTCTGCTGAGACTGCTGATCAATTAGTGCTAATTGTGCTGGGGTTTGGGATATGGTCCTAGAACAGTCATCTGAGGTCGCCGCTTTGTGTCACCTGCCATCTTTGGACTTAGTTTGTGAACTACGCTTTTTGCTTTCCTATTTTCTCTTTCTTTTTAGAGGGGATGCATTATTAACCCTGAAATAATAACTCGCCCTTCATGTTCAATTTTGGATGTTCCATATCAAATACTGGAAGTCTCTTGGTTATTATTCTCTCTTTTTTTTTTTGCTACAAAGAGGAGTATTCTTTTGCTGCAAGTTCCAACACAGCAAGCTAGTTGAAATTAATGTCTTTTTCCTCTTTCTGTTACTGAAATTAAACTTTACATTTCAGAGTTTAAATGAAAGTTACTCAATATCTGGCATCCTTGGGCACCTCTGAGAAGGATGGAAGCATAATAAAAGTTACAGATTACACAAAATCTCTTTTCCCCACTTTTTTCTTTATTAATAAGCATGGCAATTTCCTCATTTGGAAGAGGGGGGGGGAAATGGGTCCAGAAAGGAAAGAGAGAAATCTGTCAGTGAAATTTCACTTCTTTGCTATGTGTTTGCTTTAGGAGCTAAAAGCAATCCCTCTGTTATTTCAGTGAAATAGCTATATATCAGTTTGTAGGCCATTATCTTTCACTTCATATAGCCCAGCAGTGTAATGATAAGTTAACTCAATTTCTTTCCATAGCTCTCAGTAAGAATAGTCTTAAACGATTCAGCTGTTATCTGTAAGCAGATAATTTAGCCCAATTGTGGAAGACTTTCATCCCTTATAACGTTGTTTCCTCTATATTAAGAGTACTTCTAAATGACAATAAGAGAGATAATTAAGAAGGTCTAGTTGAAGAATTTGGATCTGGACATGACCTTCCACGGGCATTGTCTCTTTGCAAGCTGATGCGATAAGGCACTTAACATAGGATTAGTTACAATTATTTAGATTTAGAAAACAATTGGATTCCAGGATTTTTGCACTAGGCTAGAGTTTAAACCTTCTTTTTACCAGATGTCTGAGTTTGTCCTACTATTACCTGAAATCTTGAAATTTATCATTGCCTCTCAGACTCCATGGGATGGGCAGAGCGCAGCAGTTTTGTTTCAGGTGAAAACAAGTGTATTTCCTCTCTTTTTTTTTTTTTCAGTTGCAGAGGTGTGGTAATGATCTGTTTCATATGGAGAAACTATCACTCTGTCAGCAGAACTTGAATACACATTTTGCAAGTATTTGGTTGTGACTGAAATGGGGGATTGAACGTGAGGGATGTTCTTTCAAAAAGCATTGGAAATATGGAATGCCTTTTAATTATGATGTCAACTATTGTTTTAGTTGGAAAAGAGTGCAAAATAACCCCAAACTAGCCCACAGATTTTGTGATTGTAGAGAAATCTTTGAAAGTTGTGATCAGGTTCTAACGACTATGGCAGGCTTTATCCATTGGAAAAACCTCCTATTTAGCCTTTTGCTCAATGGCAGTCTGAAATATAGCCTAGCTTTCTGTACTTCAGGAGTGCTTTTCTTTGTCTAAAGCAGCCTCATAAATTGACTGTACCAGATAAAAGTTTTCAGCTGTGGATTAAGGTCAATTCAGTGAAGGAGAAGTGTCAGAAGGAATAGCATTGGTAGAACTTGCAACGTAGTTTTATTTTGACATTGCTGGTAAGTGACCGCAATAGGAGAGTAGCTCCTACTGCCTGCTTGTGTAAAATGACAACTAGCTGAGGTTGTCTAAAGCTACTCACCTGTTCCTGTGGCATAGAAGATGATACTCATTTGGGAACACAAATAGTTGTTGGTACACATGCCGATCTATAGACAGTAACCGTTGTCATAGTGAGTTTCAGTGGAATGATCCTGTGTGGCTGAAGAACAACTAATTTTCTTCATGCATTTATAATGAATCTTTGATTTTAGGTTAACAGGTAATCTTCATAGGAAGAAACATGAAAGAACAGTTGTGTGGAGTAACAAGTAAAGAATAGAAAATATGAAAACCAAGAGAGAGATCGCTAATGTGTGGTAGATATAGAATCATAGAATAGCCTGGATTGGAAGGGACCTTAAAAATCACCTGGTTCCACCCCGACTTGCCATGGGGAGGGACACCTTCTGCTAGACCAGGTTGCTCAAAGCACCATCCAGCCTGGCCTTCACCATTTTCAGGGATGGGGCATGTGCAACTTCTCTGGGCAGCCTGTTCCAGTGGCTCACCACCCTTGTAATGAAGAATTTTTTTCTTAAAAACTAATCAAAATTTAAAACTATTTCCCTTTGTTCTGTCACTATCTGCCCATGTAAAATGTCACTCTCCCTCTTTTTTATAAGCCTCCTTTAACTACTGGAAGGCTGCAATGAGCTCCCCCTGGAGTCTTCTCCAGGCTGAACAACCCCAGTTTCTTTGTCTTCAAAGGAGAGGTGCTCCAGACCTGGATTCAGAACTCCAGGTGGAGTTTCATGAGGGCAGAGAGGAGAGGGATGATCCTCCCTTGACCCACTGGCCACACCTCTTTTGGTGCAGTCCAGGATGTCATTGGCCTTTGTGGGGGGCTGCAAGCTCTTATTGCCACATCGTGTCCAGCTTTTCACCCACCAAAGCTCCACAGGGCTGGTCTCAATCAGTTCTTTCAGTCTGTACTCATGTCTGGAATTGCTCTGACCCAGGTGCAACATCTTGCACCTGGACTTTTTGATGTTTATAACGTTCTTTGTGGTCCCACATCTCATGTTTGTCCAAGTCCTGCTGGATATTGAATTTAGGAATAAGCCAAGGTTCTGCTTTGGTCCAAGACTGTATGATACACTGGGCTAAGAATGTTAATCTTTAAAATTCAATGTTCCAAATCAAAATTTGAGGAGGCAAGATTTTCTAATGAGCAAATAGAGGCTTTAATATTACTGAGGTCCAGTACATTGTCGAGAAGGTGTATGTTCCCTGGAGGTTCAAGTTGGTTGTGTTGAAATGTAGTGAACATGATTTTAGAAAAAGAGAGGCATTATAGGCTGAGCAAAATATTAACAGCTGCAAGGGAGAAGAAATTAAGCCATCTAATGGTGTTACTTTTGCATATTTTATTAACTTGGCTGTCACCATGCTCACTGTAAGCTTCTTGTGCCAGGTGAGTGCTGCTGGAAGTTATGTCAGTCTATGTATAAACAACCGATACCATTTTTGAATCAAGGACTAAGAAACCATATATGCATAGGGTATGTCTATTTTTTCTTGTAGGAATTCAAGGGAAATTAAACTTAACTGGTAGTTGTTTTGATACTCTCTGAATGGCAGATCTAGAACAGCATGCAATAAATTTTAAAATAGAAATGAGAAGGTGTAGGAAGGCTCTACACTATTTCTTTTTTAGGCTTTAGTCCAATTGCATAGGACATGTTGAAAGGGAACTGTGATTTAGATCATAGAAAGCCCAGGGCATAAAGCTAAGTATAATAATTTGTCTTGTTTAGCATTGTTTAATTTGATTATAAAATATGTTTAGGTTTTATGACTGTTTTGGTATTGTCCCAGCATCTTTGCAAGAAATAAGTCTTTGGCAGTGGTATTTGTGTAGTGACTTAGGGAAAAATAAAATGAGATTAGAGGCACTTCAGAAAGAGAAACAGCTGGCTTACAGTTTATGATGATGGTATGAATTTCGTGGTCTTGTTTCACCTAATGGTGATTTACTGGGATGGTTTTTGAAGTCAGAGTCAACACACTGAAACGGAGAGCTGGCAGGCGGTCATTACTGCACTTGGAATATTGTGGCTTCAGTTTGCAAGTGAGCCTGGAACTTCTACAGGCAAGGTGGCCAGAGTAAATGAACCTGTTGGAAAGGCAAAGACATAAAATAGCACAACTAGGCACTGAGTTACAGAAAACACCTGTCTCCCCAGTTGTTGCAGCACTGCCTGGTTTGTTCTTCTGATGCAACGTTTTAGTAGATGCTCTGAAAATAGAATAAATTCCTGTTGCTGCAGGAGAAGAGTGAGAGATTCAGTGACGTGAAATAACTGCTTGGGAGAATTTCTCAGTACAGAAAGCAAATGAGCTATGATCCCTAGTCAAATGCTGACACTTGTGTTGTTTTTTTTTAACCTTTCTCCCCTTCCCCAGACCCCTAAAAGTTTCACCAACAGAAAATGAATGCTTCTTGCATTTGATACAGCCCCTTCTCAGACTTTGCATTATAGCTGTGATTTAACTGCTTCAAGCAGCAAGACTGTCAGGGTTTATGCAAAGTACTAAGAGATAAAAGAAGCTACACCTTTGTGTTTGCTCTTGTGCTGTAAATCTATGCAGATGCACAGGCCATCACTGCTTGTGGCTTTCTTTTTGTAAAAGAAAGTACATTTAAATTTTTCTCAGTGAAAGAAAGCAGAACAAAGGAAAGTAAATAAAGTGCTGTTCTTTTTGATATTTTGTGGCTAATTTTATTCTTTGCAATTTGATCACAGCCATAGGAATTCTGTATGCCGATATCCCCTGTTACTGTAGCTGGTTCTGGCAACTTCCTTTGCATGATCATTTGACATTAATTTTCATACATGCTCCAGAGGAGAATGGTTACTCCCTTTTCCCCACTTCTTCATTTTTATGAACGTCTGCAAAATGGTCACCTGTCAGTTAAAAGTCAGTGCAGTTGGAACACCATCTACTGATTACTCTGTGGGAGGCAGCACAAATGCTTGGTGTTCACTTTTTGAGGGAGGAGGAAGCCCTCTTTCCTCTTCTCCATGAGCCCTTTCCCAGCTGATGCAATGTAGGTGGAGATGTAATTGTAAACATAAAGTAAAATGAAACATTTTGTTGCTGTGTGTTTTGGAGAAACCTATTTCTGATTTTTCTAATGAAGAAAGGCTATGGTTTCAAAGTAGTGTATCCACTTTGTCCACTTGTTATATTTGCTACTGCCATGTGGTTTCACTAATAACTGTTCTGAGGTTTGGCAAAGTGAATACTGCAAAAGGTTTTCCTGTGGCACCAGTGATATGTGAGTTCTTTTAGGATGAGACTGTATAGAAAGTATTAAATTGCACTGTGCCTGTGTGATCACAGTGAAGCTGTGCCCAGAAAGGAAAGCTGTTCCCATATCCTGTCTTGTCTGTCGTGGTATTTTTATAGATTCATGAATGAGGTGAGCTATGTAATTCAGCCTGAGTGATAAAATGGATTTGATTTAAAATGAGAGACACAGTGCTGTGGAGGTGTATGATATGACTACAGCTGAAAGGGCCTTAGAAATTGCAAATAGAATTTAGCAAGGAACCTTCCTAAGAGCATCTGTTCCTGATGATAGGCAAATACATGCTAAATTTGCTACTGGAGTTTAGAGAGGGGATGTAAGTTGGGTGCCTGTGGTTCTGCCCCAGCATTTCCTTTTGAGTTCTTAATGTGTCAAAAATATTTTTTGTTGAGGTAGAACCCCCAACATTTCCAGCTTGGACATGGAAAGATGAGCTATGTATGTATACAAGGGTTGTGTGATGCTATAGATAGCATTGGAGATGGAAAAATTTTAGGTTTCAAATAAGTGAATGATTCTGGGAGATACTTCCCTTGTATTTGAAGATGCTTCCCTTGTATTTGGGGAATTCAGAGATGTACATACGAATTCAGTACAGAAAGATGAAGTAGGCATTTGAGGTGATGTTATGTTCATGTTTTTAGTACATAAAGAAATAATGTGAGTGGTAGGAAATAGTGCAGATAAAAGCACAGAGACTTGCTTGTCACCTAGTCTTAGCCCAATGCTGAGATCATCTCTTCCTGGTTACTTAAGAACATTTGTCTGGTCTGTTTAAGAAAGTTTTTTACTGCTCCTTTTAAGACAAATTGAGTCACCTTTTTTAAGCTATTAAAGCATTTTGTTCGTATTTTATTCTGATATGTAAATTAAATTTTATTCCTTAGAATTGAAAGAAATATATCATAAGGTCATTCAACTCACCACAAAACTGAATTTGCAATTCCAGAATGTATTCCCATGGTAGTTTGCACATATTTCAATATATATCAAAAGACCGTTTGCGCTTTCTTCTTCCTCATTTTTTCTTAGATAAACTATCATTTACTCCTTGGGTAATCTGCAGTTCATTTAACTTTTTCATGAAGTTCCATGCCCAAAACTTGGTTCGTCTGCTCAGACCTTGCTAGAGCTGAGCAGAATGGAAGGGTGGTGTTGGTTTCCCACACCTTTCTGATTAGCCTTGTTGGAGGACCCCAGGGGTTGAGTATGCATACCTGCCTTTGCAATGCAATCCTCTAGGTCATCAGTTTTCACATGGAATTTGCAGTGTTGATTTGTGTTACTCAGTTACCCCACAGGATATTTGTCTTAGAGGTGTGCCACCTGTCTTTTTTTTTTTTTTCTACAACAAAATTGCCAAGCTCTGTTTCTAATTCTTACCTTTTTTTCCCCCCCCAGCATCTTTGTAGCTGCTCCTTAGTTGTCTTTGTAAAAATCAGAAAGATTACTTTTTTCTGCTATCCTGTTCTTAATGAAAATATTCCAATTTTCTGGCCTCAGGACAAGTCCCTGTGCAATTTCTCTTTATATGTACCTTGATAGTGATATATTGACTACTAAATACAGTTTTTCAGCTAGGTATGCTTGCACCTGGGACTGTCCTGTAGGGTTTTTGACTAGTGAAGTCAAGATGAAGGACACTTGCTACGACTCCCATATTACCAAGATTTGTTGTCCTGTCACTGAAGGATATTAAGTTAGCCTGACATGATTGATTTTTGACAAATCATGTTGGCTGGTGCTAATTTTCTTCGTATGTATGTGCATTCTATTTTTTTCACAGGAATTGAAGTAAAGCTTCTGGCCAGTACATTCCTTAGCTCCTTCTTTAATCCCTAATTTAAAGAGAACAGTTATATCTGCATTTTTCTGCCATCTTCTGTTGGTGCTCAGAGATAAAGGCTAATAGCTCTTACGCACTCATAGCCTATTATTTAAGTATTATTTGGCAGATTTAATAAGTTACACATAATTTGAGAAAGCCACACTTAGTACTTTTTGGCCTTTTCTCACCAGTTGAAGCTCAGATTTTTGCTACTTCATCTGTGTGGTTAAATAATTATCTGAAACACAGTATTCCTCATTAGTGAGATTGGAAGCAGAGGAAAGCATTGAACATTCCTTACTTCTCATCATAATTACTCAATAGCTTCCCTTTGTGGTCTTGTTACTGGCTTGAATAAAAACCTGCTGTTTTCAAAAAGTAACTTCATAGATAAATGGAGGAATTAAGATATCATTTATTGAATTTGTATCTCTATAAAGCAAATCAACTATTTCTGTAGTAGGATGTTTAATTTAAAAATTGTTGTAGTTAATAAAAATAACCGCTCGTCTTACCATTGTTAAGAAGGTGGATCTGCAGGCAGTGAAGCAAACTTTGACAGGACAGTATAGAACTGAGTCTAGAAATAAGTATGCAACCAATCTGATCTGAACCTTCAACCTCAGTATGTGTGTTACTGCATGAATGCTTGAATTAGTGTGTATATTAGACACATACGCCAGTTTTTGAAGTATCCAGTTAAAAAATAACTGATTTTATCATACTGGAAAGCAAAGGCATATTTTGAACAAAGACCACCTATATCTTAGGTCAAGGATTTGACAATATCTTCATTCTTAAAGGTAAATGTGGAAACAAATGATATCTAGTAGTAATGAGACCTACCTGCCATTCTTCCAAGGAAGGTTGGTTACATAAGGGTGTCTGTGTAGATCTTGCTGAAATGATAATGTGTCCAGTTGGCACTGCAAAGTAGGCAGGGATTTTGCCTCAATTACATTCACAATGGGAAAGGTGGCATTTTTGGAACATTTTTTTGCTAATTGGAAACTGAGCATATCATGGAACATGTGTTGACTCTGAATGGTATATGGAAAACAGGCATAAAGAAGAATAAAATCACAACAAAACTTCTGTTCACTTTAAGCATGGAAAATTTAAGTGGAGGGAATTAAAAAGGATTATGAAATTGTGCATTTTTACCTTCAAAGACTGTAAAAGGCTTAGTAGTAAGTAGCAAATTGTTTAGGCAGATGCTAAATGTTTGAGGGCACTGTATCATCGTTTAGGTCTACTTGGAGAAATTCTGAAAAACTCCATTGTATCTCACAACCTGGGTTTTTATGGAATACACAATACAAATTTGACATGCACAGCTATT
Source organism: Platysteira castanea (assembly GCA_013397175.1). Lineage (NCBI taxonomy): Eukaryota > Metazoa > Chordata > Aves > Passeriformes > Platysteira > Platysteira castanea. The sequence continues at coordinate 906,631 of VYXC01011874.1, read as the reverse complement.
TAAGAAATTGTAATATGAAAAACCAAGGCCAATGACACTTCAATAAAGAAACCTAATAATAATTAAGAAAATTGAAGACTAGTTTAATGAGCTTTTAGATTAGAAAAATACTTGTATATGCACAGAGAATACTTCTTCTGGGGCTGGCAGTATATCTTTGGTTTGTAACTTGTTAACTGCAATGGAAACTGGCTCTAAATTAGGTCCATCAGTGAAAATAAGGGAAAATAAATTGATAATATATTTATTAACAATAAACAGCAAAAAGATCCAAAAGATTTAAGTAATTAACCTGACTGTGCAAATACACTATAAAAATGCTTTGCTGTTCTTATACCTTCCTGTTAGGTGTTTTCTGTTGTCATATGTTTTCTGCTTCACAAGCTGGAAGACAATTTTTGGTGCATCTCAGAGGAGGGTGGGCTTTGGTTTTGTTTTCAACATGTATCAGTTTTATAAAGGACTAAAATGCCTCAGAAAAGCTTATTCTGCTAAAAGTAGCTTGCTGCTAGTTCCTGCTGCCCCTCATGCTGACTTGTATTGACGGTCTCTCTTTAGTCTCCCAGTTGCCTGTGCTTCACTTCTGGCTTGGTCTGTAGACTGCCTTCAATCTGTGCATTCACTGCATCCTGTGCTTGTGCAGTGTTCTGCTTGTTGATATTCTTGGCTCAGAGTTCCTGGGTGTCAGGATAACACAAGTGATTAATCATAGAGAGCTGATCGTGCTTTGTTAAAGTCTTAGGCTTAAACCGTGAGGTGGTACCAATGGGAAAAACTGTCAAAGCCCTTCAGCTGGAATTCCTGACTCGCATCTCTCTGTGGTGTCCTTTTTTTCCCCCTTCTAAATAGTGGATGTATATTTAGTGTCTGAGCAGGTTTAAGACAGTGGTGGTGTGTTTTTGTTTTCTGTGCGTTTCCTCCCAGATATTCATGTATTCAGTTATAAAATGCTCACTTGTGTTTTCTGTATTCTTAGCAGATGACAACATTTTGCAGACTTGAAACAAATGCCATCTTTTTCCAACTTAGGGTGGTCAGCATTTTCTGCCTGTCTTACTAATTGGCCTTGCTGAATTTTTGGTGTCTCTTGACATTGTTTTAAAATTTTGGTCTTTGAACTCATGATTAAAAAGCTCTGCATGCAGCAGTAACATTCCACCATGGAAAGCTGAAGAACTATTTAGCTCTCCTCTCACTTTAAGCTCCTCAGTTTATGTACTAAGAATTAATTATTAATTACTGTTTTGCTGTTTTGAAATAACAGTATTTATAGTTGGTAATTATGTCTGAATTTATTGAAAATAAAAATAGTTAAAACTAGGCTTAAGCACATGTATCTTAAAGTAGCTCTATGATGAATGCCTGGGGTGTTTGCCATCTAAAAAGATGTAGTTTACTTCTGTTTGAGGTGTCACTGGAGGTCACTCTTTAGCATGTGATAAATAAAATTTACCTTTTTTATAATCATTCTGGCTCCCTTGGGAATAGGGATTTATATTTTTACAGCTTCAGTAAAGAATAATTAATTACTTAAGTGTTTCAGAACTTAGGGTGGAGGTGTACCATAAATGAAAAGCTTTTTCAAAACAAATAAGTAACGAAGTCACTTAAGAGCATTAATCTAAACTAACTTTTGTCTCCATTTTGCCACTTTTATAAATTTTAACCGTAATAAAGCAAAGCTTTTTACAAAGATGGAGTGGCCTAGTGGTTGCCAAATGTCTGTAATGGCTACACAGGTTAGGGTTCTCCTCCCTACTGTGCCATGAAAGATGGTGATTAAATGCACAGAGCTGTGATACTGCTGTGGAATAAATTGTTCGTCCAAAAAAAAAAGAAAAACCACCCCCCAAAGGTATTGATAATTAAATACTGGAAACTTTTCACACTGTAAGTATAAAAATGACTGTTTTCTCATTTAGTACTATAGCTGTACAATTTCTGTCAGTGTGTGACATAAATACTCACACATGGTCTTCAAGGATATGAATTGCTGATTACATGCACTTTCAGATTATCAATTTTCCATGCTTTTTTTTTTAATGACTGCTGGTTTATGTAAGCAGATTTCTCCTTTTTAAAGATCATTCTTGTAGACATTCAGCATCTTCAGACTAGTCAAATGGGGAAAACTCACTCCCTGGTCTGTTGTATGGGTTTGATGTGTGATAGGTCATCTGCAAAAAACCAGGAGTTAAGTAGCACTCATTCCATAGTGGGTGACCTACTGGCCTACAAGGAGTTGATGATCAGTCAATTAAAAGACTTGAAGTCCTGGATTTTCTGGTAACTTGTTCCCAGTCATAAAATAGTAATAGTGCCACTTATCTTGGATGAAAGGAGATGCTAAAGTGAAGGACTATATTGATAGATATTTTTCCCTAAAATTTCCATAAATGTTGATAATTAAAGTTTAGGCCAATTTAATGTTTTTTAAAAATAAATGTGTAGGCATGCAGCATGTATCTCAATATAGAAAACTTAGTTTAGTAAGATAAGACAGTAAGGAACCAAAGAAAGATGATCTAATGTCTGACTCTTTCTTACAGGCCCTCTATTCTGTATTGTGCAAGGTATAACTTTACACAGTGATTAAACAATTCTGGAGATTCACTGAACTCTGGCTTTGGTATTTAAGTACTCTCATTATTTCCTGCACTTACGAGGATTGAAAGCAACAGTCTCTGCAATATTAAATAAAAAATAAGAGAAAAGAAAAAATTATACAAATACCAGTTCGTCTTGATTAATGTTGCCTTTCATCTTGTGGTCTGCTCAATTCTTCAGGACATTTGAATTCAGGAAAATCTGTGGGTGGGAGACTGAAATGGGAAATACCAGATGTGAAAGTGTTTTGCCCAGGAAGGCTGGTTGTGGGTAGAAGCACGTTAGCAAAAACAAGATTGACACTTATTAATGATGACCAGGTTAATGCCTGGAAGTCGACCTGATTCAGGATGTCCTAAGATCATCTGAGGATCAGAACAGTCCAAGGGCTCCTGAAGCAAGTACTCCCTTGCTTGTCATGGGCATTAATGTGCAATGAAGTTTAACTTAGACTCAGATTGTGTTATGCATTGAAAGAGGGAATTTTTTTTCTTCTCTCTGCTTGATCTTTATATTCTAATAGCAAATCATTTTAATGTATTGCTGTAGACCCAAGGTTTTGTTTATTCCACTGCATGATGAAGAGTTGTAGTTTAACCTCAGCTGGCAACTAAACATCATGGAGCCACTTGCTCCCTCCCACCCCTGGTGGGAAGGAGAGGACAATCAGGAAAAAACCCCAAACATTTCAGTAAAGATGAGAACAGTTTAATAATTGAAACAAAATTTAATAATGGTAATGATAATAGAATATACTACTGCTACTAGAAGTACTAACTATAATAATAATAGTAATGGGGAAAAAAGCTCACAAGTAAAAAAGTGCAAGTGGTGGACAATACAATTGTTCACCACCTGTTGACCAATGCCCGGCCCATCTCTGAAGTGATTGGCAGCTCCCAGCCAACTCCCCCAGTTTCTGTACTGAGCATGGTGCTCTGCGGCGTGGAATTATTCCTTTGGCTAGTTTAGATGAGCTGTCCTGGCCATTTTCCCTCCCAGCTTCTTCTCCACCTCCTCACTGGCAGAGCATGGGAAAATGAAAAGTCCTTGACTTAAGCCCTACTTAGCACAACTAAAACATCACTGTGTTATCAACATTACTCTCATACTAAATCCAAACACAGAGCACTGTACCATCTACTAGGAAGAAAACCAACTCTGTCCCAGCCAAAACCAGGACAAGAAGGATGGGAGGAAATGGTTTAATTTGCTAAGTAATGGAGAGAGTAGCTCTTTCAGACCTCTGCATTCTTGTATGTGGTTTGTAAAAGCATAAATGGAATTTACTGCTCTCATCTCAGTCTGGCTAGACTGGAAAATAATTTTGTTCTTGCATGTTATTGAACGATTTTAATTTTTTGAGTTATCCACAAATCGCATCATGTCTATAATGAGTAGTACTTATTTTTTTCATAAGCTGTGGACCCTATCAATAGAATTAAAAATAGGCTGTTAAAAGACTCTGAGTGGAGGGGAAGTGGGGTGGGAGGGGTGTGTGTAGAAGTCAGCTGTTGCAGGTGTTCTGACTGTGCCTACCAAGGCAAGTTAAGTAATGCCAGGAAATCCTGGATCACTAGAACTGCTTGGTGTCACTCCTGTGGTGAGAACAGAGTTGGGCACTGAGATTTTTTATGCACTCAGGACTTGGGAAAAGAGACATGACAGCCTTTTTCATCCATTGTATTCAATTATTTTTTCTTATGATAGAAGGTAAATTTGTTAATAGAACAACTTTTGAAAGCATGCTAATTCTGTTGGAGGAAGGAGTTAACTTGTGAAACACAGACTCCGCTAAAGTAAATGAAGATGCTTGTAAGATTTTAAAAACATGCTTTCTAGTTCACATGTGTATTTGTTAAGGAAATTCTTGGCCTTTAGCAAAAGGGTGCAGGCAGCTTAATGTAAGATGCCAGTTTCTGCCTAGAGGTCTTTATTAAGTGAATTATACCTTTGGAAATAAAAATAGTAGATTTTCTTTTTTTCTTCCTTGACCCCCTGTTGAAAATCAAATTAATGAACCAGTCCAATAATCATTTGAATAACAACATTTACTTTTAGGAAGAGAATGGAGGACATTTCCTCCATCTCAGTATAGATTAATAAAATTATGAGAATCTGCCACCTTCCGATGGAAACTTTATTGCTCCCTGGTTTAATTACTAACTAAATAGTAAGATTTGATTTCTTTGCCTGTTACTTAGGTTCAGCAGCATATGTGTTAAATATTGACTTGAATTTTAAAATCTTAAGTTAAAATCCTCTAGAATTGCATCAGGAAACAATACTTACATTTTTAATACAGAGCTGTTGTTCAGGAAATATTTTTGTCACTGTGACCCAAGTTAAACAGTAGTTCATCTGATTGGTGATCACTTTGTCTTCATTGACAGAAATGTCAGGTCTTGATGATTACACTCACTTGGGATTGAAAGTTTGTAGCCTGCTGTCAGATAAGTGAGTTTGATCTTTGATCCTTTTTTTGCATAGTGTTTTTGGAAGTTGAAAACACCATGCAAAATTAAATGCTGTCCATTCTAAGATAGGAAAGCACAGAGTCATTAAGGGCAAGAGCTTCATCTGATGTGTTATTGTGATGGTACCCAAAATGTGCAGCATTAGATTCAGTGCTTCCATCTGTTAGGCAGAGTAGATCATGGTGTTGGCAAGGAGGTAACATCAATTTACGTGTCCTGGTCTGTTCCAAGGTAGTCAGAATAACTTGTCATCTTTTCATGTTTATACTTGGTCTATTACATGTCAGTGTTTTAACAAGAAAAAAAACTGTTGACCCACTCAGCCAATGAGTTTGTTTTTGTTTAAAGTCTCCATAAAGCTTTAGTATACTTCCTGTTCCTAGAAGTCTTGAGAAGTAGAAATGTCTTCAGAATGGTGTTCACTTTCAATGGGTTGGTATTACATTTTTAAAAGGGAAGAGTTACCAAATCTGTTTTTCCTGTTCCCTACTGTCCAGTTTTTAAATTGCAACCATGGATTCTGGATTTGGATAGTAACTATTTTAACTGTAAAATTGCTACTCCTAAGAGTGGCTGGAGTTAAGGAGTTGTTAGCATTCAGGTGTTTTTTTTACCTCTTTTATTAGTGCGTTAAAAAAGGTTACTCCTGAATTGAGTGTTCTTCCTACCTAGTGTTAGCGCCTCAATTTACTGAGTCCTTTTGTCATTGTGTTTCTTGATTCTTTATTCTACTGCTACTTCAGCTTGCTTTGGAGGATGAGACTGGTGTAGGAATCTTGTCTGTCTTTCACAGCATCCCAGTGACCTGGATTGTGAAGTGGTTGTAGACACCCTCTTTCTTGCGATTTTCCCTTTCAGTACAGGCTGAGTGAGTTTCTTGCTGTCATTACAGATCAGCTGACAAAAAGTTCGCTGACAAACCACAATATTAGAGTTTCTGCAGTAAATTTAAGTGCATCAGACATGCATAGGATGTTCTCCAAAGAGTCCTGATCTCTCCGGGCAGCAGATATATGAAAGAAATCCTGACATCCTTCAAGAAAAGGTGAATTGCCTTACAAAAATAAAATGCTGTTTTAAATTACTGTGTTTACCTACTGGCAAAACAGCTTTTGATTAGATGTGTTTGTGGGCATATATTTATCTTAAATGTGGGAGAAGTTGACTTTGCATGCAAGACACTCACTCTCACTGCTGTAGCTGGGTGCTTTGATACAATCTCTCTCACTGATATAACACCTTCTCAAGAGTTTGCTGTGCCAGAGCCTCAGGCAGATGTTTGTCCTGATGCGTGCTCCTGGCCAGGAGGCAGGAAGGCTGAAGCAGTCTCCAATGAGCAGTGAGCTGCCTGGCTCAAATAGTGAATGCTATTGATTCTTGCATCAAGTTTTGCTGTTCCTGCGGGGAGGGGGGCACGTTTTGTGCCACCCCAGCCAGGTGTCTGTGTCATGACCTTATTCAGGAGGTCATCTGTGCTGAGATTCCAGTGGTTGGGAGATGTGATGTAGATGAGCTCTTGAATGGCTATAAGCAGTATAATTTTTTCATCATGCAGAGTGAAATGAGCTTATTTTACTGGCAAATCTCTCCTTTCAGGCCTTGGTCACAAGTTCAAGTAAATACAAAATCTGAATACAGATCTGTATGTGCAGTTTTGTGCCTGTCTCTGTAAACCTAGGGTTTGTGTTGGAAAAAAGACAAACAATATCAAGGTGTCTCAAGTACACCTGAGAACTACAAAATCTAGTACTCAAGCTGTCCAGCCAGTTATTAAAATCCTTTTCTGCCTAATTAGTCTTTGATAGTTTGTCATTTAATAGCCTGGAAGTGTTATTTACAACAAGTGATAGAATTTAAAGGAAAACTGGAGAGGACTGGAGACTGCCTTGAAGTTGCATGTAAGAGGTGTAATAAGCTGGCAGCAGCAATGTCTGCTTGTGGATTCTACTGCTGATTAACTTTTTCTTAAGATTTAGCAGAGGCACTTTGGTCGGCTTTGGTGCCTTCCGTGCTGGCACCAGTGTGGGCTGAGACTTGGTCAGTTTTTTGAGCCTGAACACAATCTGATTTAAAATCAGCTTAGATGTTTGCTATGTTGTTGTTTCGTCAGTTGTTGTAATGATGCTTTTGAAAGAGGCACTTGAAAAATATTTCTCTGCTCGAGAATGTTAATCACATTATAGATGCAGACGCTTGTGAGTAATATGCACATGGGGATGTGAAAATGCTGGACAGCTGTACAAAAAGATCCTTGTATATTTTGGTTTATTCAACCATATGTCTGTGGAAAGTGACAGAGTTCAGTATTGCTGAAAATGTAATGCTTAATCTGCTGAAAAAGCTAATTTATCATAAAATTGAGTTCTTGTAAATGTTGATTCTTTACAGGAAAAAACAAAGTACTACTATGGGAGCTAATCTATGGGATAAGGAAAAAACAAACCAACCTAGAAAGACAGCAGCCATCCTGGATATTATTTTCCACCAAATCAGACTGATGTTTAGAACAAATTAATCTACTTTAATGCAGTTGCATTTTTGTGTTGGCAGATTAATGGTTTGAATCATTATGTAGCATTTATAGTGCATGATAAGAGCAGCACTTTACAGAAATAGAAATTAAAATGTGAAGAACTTACAGTCTTAATCAAAGCAAGTGATAAATATTGTAAAACATGATCAGAGAGCAGGTGTTCTAAACAAGCAGTGTCTGTTTCTTCACTTAGTTGCAAATGCATTGTTGGCAGACTCCTTTAATTATTTTCTTTGCAAGAGAACCAAAATAGGTGATGCTAACAGTAGAAAGCAACAAATTTTAAGTAGGAAAGCTTAGCGTGCTGGAGGGGGAATATTTCCCAAGTATCCTGGTAGGAAGCAGGTGTAATGCATAAATTGGGGATTGAAGGGTGTCTCCAAACAGTATGTGAAAGTGCTTTGAAAAGAAAATTGAGGCATTCAGTGGTCATGTTAGTTGGAATAAACTGTTTCGTGCCAGTGTCCTGGGGTGACATATTGATTAGACTGAATTTAAATAGGATAGTCAGAAAGGAAGAGGTGCTGCAGCTGACGGGAAAGAAGCATAATGCAGGATTTTTTCCTTGCAGCTGATGAGAAATGTATACACTTCATAAATATCCTAGAGGGATGGAACAATATTGATCTGAAACAAGTCATGGTATAGTCACAAATAACTGAGAGGATAATGAGATTGTTGTTTATGGAGCTTCAGGATGGAAATAAGGTCGTTTGTCTGCGCAGTGTTACTGGAACAGCCTTTAGCCACAACCTCTGGTAACTCAAGAATTCAAAAGCAGTAACTGCCTGAACTATTATTAAGAGTATCAACACAAGTCTTGGCAAATACTGTTTGTTAGGGAATATGGTTCTCAAGCCATTTGTGCTTGAGAAAAGAAATTTAGCCTAGTGGTACCCTGCTTTCTTAGACCTACTGCAAGTATTCTGCAACTTGCAGCCTCGTGTGGTACTGCTACTTTTCACTCATTTTATGTGAAGAGTAAATTATAGGCTATTATCTGTTACCCAAAGAATTCCAAATGCTGCATGTACAAAGGAAGTATGCTGTGCTATGAATGAATGCATTTTATTTATCTCCCTCAAAGTGTCTAGAAGTAATTACTTCTAGGTAAATATTGAATTTAGAGCTGCTCTGGGAGTAACCATCTTCTTAAAATTTAGAATAGTATAATTGCTGTAGAAGTAAAATCTTTGCCTTTAAAATATATCCACAAAGTTAATGTCTCCATTTTTGTTGCACTGAAATAGGTTGGGTTTTTGTTTAGCTCCTGCCAGTTTCTCCAAGTAAACCCAGAACTCTTTCAACATTATCTCTGGTTTTGTTTCCCTTTTTTTGTAGTAAAGTGCCATCTGTTCAGTTGGCAAAAAATATGTGGAGGATTTCATGTTAACATCTATGAAGAAATTTGGGATGTGGGCAGATATAAAGACAGCAAGAACTATTAGTACTGCAGTTTTATTCATTATTAACTCAATACGTTTTTACCCATCTAAAAATGACTCTGGCATTCAAATGGCTAATTTTACAAGTACTGCAAATTCCACATGGAAATTAATCAGTTGTATACAAGTGCTGCATATGCAAAGAATGAGTGTTCAGCTGCATGTGGGTTTTTTTCTTCTGATTGTACAACATTTAAATTTAGCAACAGAAATTTAATGAGTTTCATATTCTGTGCAAAGGACTTCATACTTTACCTGCTTTATCATCAGAGCAGCAGAATCTGAAAAGTTTCTAAAGGGAAACTTTAGAAAGAGGGGAACGATCCTTCCACTAAAGAAGGGAATGATCTTGAAAAGTGTAGGAAGTTGGAGTCAGACAGAGTGCTGGAGGTGGTAGCTGCTGTTCAGTGCCAGTGGGATGTGGCTGTCTCTATCAGCAGTTCCATTCAAATCAGAAATGATCTCTTGAGAGAAATCTCTTGTAGCAGGCTTGTCCCTCCTATTTGGTTCATATCATCAAGTGAGCTTGGAGTGCAGAAACTCCTCTGGATGAAACTGCACTAGAAGATAAGTCCCAAGGCACACCAAAGGCACTGGTAGGCGTGCAATCTGTAGGGTCAGTTGAGAATTAGCCTGGAGCCCTGAGCACTGAAAGAGGGCGTAGCGAATGTTTGCATTCCCCAGGTCTGTTCCTGTTGCATTTCTGCGCTTTCTGGTATAGATGTGGCCTGTATCACAGTCTGTCTGCTACATTAATGTGCAAGAGCAATTTTGTAGCTGGACAGGAAAAGCATTGCCATTACTTTGCTCTTAATCAGGACAGCCTTCCAGAATCCTCCTTCAGTCTTACTGAAGCAGGTGCTGTGCAAACAGATTAAAAATATTTTCCCTGCTTTGATTAATCCAAAGTGCAAAAAGAGGAGATGTGTAGATAGACCTAGAAATGTATTCAGAGTGGTAGGGGACAGGACAACTGCCCTCCTTGTCTAAGTTAGTTGAATATGATAAATACAATTTAATGATGTCATACAATAGGATGTCACTTTTCACAGTACTACAGTGGTACAGATCTGTTCCTCAGATTTGAATATGAAGTGTGCTTCTCGATCGCTTGGGGGAACTCAGGAATCAGCGGAGAACATGTGTATGTGTATTCTCTGTGGAAATACTGGTGCTTCCTGACCTGCCATCTCTCCCTGTCATGTGCCCCTTTGTTTAAGCTTTGTGTTAATGAAGCAGAATAAGTTTAATAGGTGAAGTCTGAACATCAGCTTCACTTCTTATGGCTTTGTGTTTGAAAGACGAGACAGAAGATTGTAGAGGCTGGAGGGTAGACCTAATTTTTTCTTTCTGATTATGAATTTCTATTGCACACAAAATATTAAGAAAACATTACTAATGTTGTCATGTTTAATAAAGTTAGGAGATGGTACAGTTAAGGTCAATTATGTAACCCTCATTTTCCTCCCTTTTATGCATACATTATGATTCGGTCCTTAATTACATGTTTTTGCTATCTTTCCACTCTCCTCTTGCTTTGTTTAGTGTGCAAAAGCCAGTACTTGCTTACCGAACACCTGCTCAGTTTTGGGGTTTTTTGCTCTTCCTTGTAGTTTAATATGACACCCAATTCCTTTTTAGATCATGCTGCTTGAACTCTTTTGTGAGAAGTATTTTTTGTTAGACGCGCTTTTTACAATGCTGTAGAACATTATTTGGGGCACTACAGTACCCATGTGTTTCAAATACGGTAGTGAAGTTGTCTACTAAGCTGAGCAGTGTACCCTTTACTCAATTTGGCAATTAGGAACAAAGTAGATAAACCATGCAAAAGCTTCTGAGTCCTTGAAGTGTTCAAGATGCTTTTTCTTTCTTATCTGTGCTGTAAGTGCTTGCACTTGTTAAACCTTTTGTTGTTCATGGAACACCTTCCATTGACTTCATCTGAAACTGCAGGCTTTCAGCAGAGCCTGCAGACTTGGTGCCTGGGGTCTGAAGTTTGGCATCTGAACACGAGGAATGTGGTTTTGCTTCTTTTGGCAAGTGTGGGAATTGGTATAGGGTGGTTTTGACAAACAACCTGTAGGATTATTGTGAGGGAGGCAAAACTAGGTATAGATAAGGAATCTTGTTATTTAGTGTCTAGTCCAACTGTTTTAGAGTAACCTTCCTTTCCTTTGCTGACAAGGTGACTGAAGGATAGGTTCTCACAGCGCAGGCTTTGCACAGCATTTCTTGTTCATTCACTTCTGGAAGTGTTGATCCTTCCAGCTGTAACCCTCCCAATTCCATTTTCTTCCTACTTCTGTCTTCTCTCCACGCTGGCTTGCTCCCATCCTGGTCATCTTCCTCAGCATGTCCAAGTGTTGCTGCTGTGGCTTCCTAGCTCAGTCTGCTTCTCTTCCAATCATGCTTTCCTCCTCTCCCTGTTTCTCTTTATCCTCTGGGCTTAGATTCCAGGTTCTCTCCAGGTTCCTTATCTAGTTTTCATTCTCCCCAGGTGTTCTTTCTGATTTTTCTGTTGAAGATGTTTCCACAGCGTGGTCCAGCCTTTCTTTTGTAAGCTGCACCATGACATCGGTTTGTTATTCCCTTCTTTGCCAGCTGTGTTTGTTTTGGCATTCTCCACTCCACAGTGGAAAGCCTGTGCCCAGGTTTGAAACACATACAGACTGGGCATAAATTTGGGGCATTTAGGCTCCTAAAGCTTTATTTTCTCCTGTCTGTGGACGTGCTGGTTTTTACTTCTTCATTTATATACACATTTATTATTTATTTAAATTCATTATTGTTTATATAAATCCTCAGAGAAATAGTCAAATTTTGGTTTATTTTAATGTTGATTTATATTTTAATGTGATGGTAGAGGAGACAACCCCTGCTTCTGAAGTATGCTGCTATAGTTATCTTGAGTATTACTTTTTTCTTTCTTTTTTAGGACAAAAGGAAAAACAAATATAAAAATGGGTAATTCTAGCTTGAATGTTGAAATTTTGCTGAAATGATAGGCAAAAGTAAGGGGTTTATAGTTAATGCAGGTAACATTAAGGACTATGCTGGCTTTATGGCCACCTCTGTTACATTAAAATATTCTTACATAACTTCTCAGAGGACCTAATTGGATGTAAATCTGGAATCAGCTATTCTGTGTCAGGCTTCTAGAACTGAAAGCTTTATTCCAAAATCTAAAGGAGATGAAAATATATTATATTAAGGGGAGAGATAGTATGGTTATCTTACAAATAATTTTTTGGTATGTAATTTATTACTGTTATTGGTATGTAGCAAAATATATAGTCCTTATGGTTTGTACAAGACCCAGATATAGACTGAGACCCTGGGGTAAAAAAGTTTGAAGGAAAATGGATTCTGCCCTTGTGTATTTTTGCTCTAATAGCAGATTTGGGAAATGCTTTTTAAATAAGTATTCCGTAAGTTAATTAGGCAAAAGTTAGACCTCCAAACAAAAACAACACAAGCCCAAAAAGCCAATCTATTTTAGTGTTTGAATTTTATTTTGGAGCAAGTAAATTGTATGTGTAGAGAATGAGAGGTGTGCATGACTGTGTATAGGTTATGTCTTTCATTCTGAGCCAGCCTGAGGGTCTCTCCCAAACAGAACTCCAGTAGAAGCAGTTTTAGTAAGTTGGTGCTATGTATTAAAATGAGTAATAACCGGACTACTATGCTGAGGTATTCTCATGCAAATCTTGTAGGGCATTGCTGAACTGATGTTTCTGGTGCACATTTATCCTTCAGTGGTCTACATATACATTTGTAGAAAGGTGGCAAATGTTATGGTAGCTTTAAAAAAAACCCAAAAACTTCAGTCCTGGAAATCACAGACCAGCAAATCTGTTTTTTGTACCAATAGTAAAGCTAAAATTCATAGAAATAGAATTGGTAGCTATTAAATAACTGTTACACAACTGAAACAGTTACCAGCTTTTAAGGAGATGCCACACCACAAAAATGTTTCAGAATTCTTTAAATTTGTAGTAAAAAGTTCACCGCAGAGAGTCATTCAATCAGCACAGTATATTTATATTACCGAAACTTATTGATGGATCTCTATATATATATATGTATGTGTATATATTAAGGGGAGGGGAAGCTACTGTGGTTGATGTTTTTGTAGTTAGAAAAACCAAACCCCCTCATGCTGTCATGGTGTAAGAAGGAGTGTTCCTTTGGATTAGGTTTCTTGATGAACTTTTATGGTTCAATATATTAGTGAATGATTTGTGAAAAAAGGATGAATAATGAGATGTTGAAGTGTACTGCCCACACATATGTATTAAAGACAGCAGAACTAAAATTTACCCTGAAGAGTTGGAATGCTTTCTAAGGTGATTAAAGTGGCATATGAAAGCCTGTGCCAGAAGAAACAGTCCTAATTGCACATGAACAGTAATTGGTTCTTAACTGGCTACACTTCAGAAAAGGATCTTCAGGGTAATTCTGGGTTTGAGTTTAGTGTTGTTTTAGACACAGAATTTTCTAAACAGAAACAACCATAGAAAATTTCAGAAATTGAAAGTAATTAATAGTTTCTAATAAAAGAAGAGAGAACAGAATGAAAGCATTATTTATACTACTGGATACCCTTGGTAAAGATGTTACTGAATACTGTGATTTTTGAATTTGCCTTATCCTCAGAAGTTCAGTGTAGAGTAGTATAGTTCAACTACAAAAGATACTGAGAAAGGTAAGCAGAGCAATCGGATGTCCTGGAAGGCTTATATTAATAACGATATATAAATTATGATTCTTAATATGGAAAGCCATGGGCCCATACTCATCTCATTGAAGTCTATAAACTCATTGAATAGCAGGGAGAAGATGAAGAGGGAATGATTTGTTCCTTATGTCTCCTAACATGAGAATGAGGAGGTATCTAATGAGGCAATAAGTTATTAAAGGAAATACCTTGTCATGTGACAGATACTTAAATTGTAGGACTTATTTCTGATAAGTGATGTAGTGGCCAGATGTAAAAATGGACTTAGAGTGTTTGGACAAAATCGTGGCAACAAAAGTAGTCCATCAGGGTTATTAAACATGATGTTTAGATTGTGTCTGACTCATTAAGTCCTCTGGCTTAGTAATAGTTGAAGACAAGGCGGGTGTGTCCAAGGAGGGACTCCCGCTATTGTATACTGTGGTGTACTCCTTAGTCTGACCTCTTACAGCTGCTTTCACGTTACATTCGTGGCTGTGTATCCTGTTCTTTGTTTAAACCAGAAGGCAATTCATTCACCTGTTCTGCCTTTATTTAGAAGCAGAAGTAAAACGTAGATTCCTTCGTAGCAAAGAGGCTGAAGACTCTTTCAGGTTTCACATTGTTTGTATTAAGTACTTTTATTTGGTAGTATAGCACCATTGTCGGAATGTCCTCTTTGGATCCTCTCAAATGCAAGCTATGGTTTTGGTTCAAAACTACATTCTGTCTTGAAATAGTAATTGGAGAAGTTGAAGTCTTTTAATGTTTGGGATTTTTTTTGCTGTGCTTTAGGCTAGGGACTGATTTTTGTCCTCTGCAGATAAAAGGTGTTTTTGATTAACGTCAGTGAGCCAACCACTGAGAAAGAGTTTGTGACAGAAGGAGAGGAGGAAAAGGATTTGCAAAGAACGTGCATTTGCAGGATAGGTGTATAAAATGCTTGCATAGGCTCACACATACAAATGAATTGTTCATTTGCTAGAGCTGGCCCATTTGTTGTTCCTTACACACTGACTTACACTCTTAAACAGAAAAGCTTACAAAAATTGTTCAAACTTGCTCAGTTGTTTGCTTTAGCTCGACTGTTCTTTATTTCTATCTCTTTCTATTCCCTCTGCACCATATCAAACAAAGAAATTTCTAAGCCCTCAGTTGCTGGGTGAAGTCAGCCTAGTGTCTGTACATCTCAGAAGACCACTTAGCACAGAAAGGGGAGAGAAAGTGTAGATGCATGCATGTACAGGTATTTTCATTTAATCCCTTCCTAAGTGGGTTACTGCTCAGCTCAGTACTGCCAGCACCACTGCAAGTTTTGGAACATTTTCCCTTTTCCTCTGGGAGCTTGTTATTAGGTGGTAATCTCACTTCTTTTTTCTATTTAAAAAGTGTTACCAAAAAACCCCATGAAAACTATAAAGGGGACAAAGTGCATCCTAAAAGCCCTTGAAACAGAAGACTTAAGCTTTTGTGTTTGACTCGTGGGTTTTGAATCTTTAGCAGTACTTGACATTTGCAACCTGATAAAATAAGCTCTTCCACTGAATTCCTGGAAATCAAAACTGAAATTGTGGCTGGTAGAACAGACGTTTAAGACCGGGTTCTGGAAATGCCGGTGCTCTTTCAGGCATAATTCAGCCTTGCAAAGATTGCATTCTCTATCTTCCATGTTTTCAGTAAGATATCTACTGACTTCTTTTGAGAAAGGCAAAGCATTGATTACCAGTTTGGGAATTTTCTGGCTGTTGTTTTCTTTTTCTCTGTGGTTCAGACCCAGGACTCAGTTTTAATGAATAAAAATTTTTCTGATAATCCTCCCATTACAATTCACTGAATGGAGAATGTAGATTTTCAAACGCCTCATTTTTCTAAGTGACAGCAGTTTAGTGTTTGGCTAAGATACTGCTTAGGAAAGGAATAATGCAAATTCAGTAGATGACTGAAACAGAAATTTTCCCTTGGCAAGTGTTTGCATGTAAATGAAAACAAAGTCAGTTTTGTTTTGGCTTTATGATGAAACACAGGGACAGTTTTAATGTTTCCTCAACTGTAGACTGAAGTCAGAGTCTGCAGCACAAAAGTTTGCCAAATTCTGAAACTTACTTTAAATATTAGTATTTAATGAGTTTTGTTCCTATTTTGTTGAGATTTGAGCTACTAAGAAAATAAGAAGTATACTGACATATCCTGTATACCACTCCCATCAGAAAACTGCTAGAAGTAGTATTCCGTGGAAATACTTTGACTACTGTCTTCTGCTTTACTTCCTTAGTATTGATCAAGTTCTTCCATGTTTAGATAGATTTTTGAAGTAGTTGATAAATGTTGATAAATGGAATGAAATTTCACTTATTACTAATAATGATTTTGAAGACTCTTGGCTGGAGTAATTGATCATCTTTTTTCTAATGTGAAACTATGGACAACAAAATCAGTTATTGACTGCAAAGGAGAAAGATGCATATCTTTGTGCTGACTTACTGACACAGCAACATGATAGTGAAAACAAATGTGCAGTTACTCTTTGAACAAGAAGTGTAATTTCTACCAGCTAGGTTTTTGTTATAATTATAGTTTATCTGTGCAAAAACTATGGTTGAGCTTCTCAAGATTGGAAAGGTTGACTTTGAATCAAAGACTACATAAGAAGTGGCTAAATACAGTTGCAGGTAATGCAGGTGAAGTTCTGTTAACTCTAGTTCTTTGCTGCAGTAGTTGCTGTCTCATCTCTCTTCTGAGGAGAATAGTGTTTGCATTTGTTTGAAGACACAACAGTTGTTCTGGGTGTGTTTTCAGCAAGGAATTTCAGTGAGAATGAGCCTTCTAATCAAGGTAGTAGTTGGTCTCACTAGAAATGAGATGACTGCCAGGGCATACAGTCCCTTTATGCCCCTCACAGGCCAGATTATTCTCTTGTCACATGTGAACTTTGCTGCAGGGTTGGGTACTGTGCAAGCCCTTCATCAGTCACTGCCACTCCCCATCCAGCAGGATGGAGAAGAAAGCAGCAGGCATGGTGCATTTGCTTGCACAAACACGTGGTGCTGTTCCTTTTGTGCCGAGGTTTTTCTTCTGACACCTGTGCCACTTTCTCTGGGTCCCATTCTCTGCTGGAATGAGAGGATTAGGAGCACAAGCAATGTGGCAGCTGATGCTAACCTGATCAACAAGTCTTGATAGCCCAGAAGTACTCAAGTGGTCTCTTGATTGAATAGGACCTTTTAACTACCTTGTAATACCCCATTTTATTTTTTTTTTAAATAAAAACCCACATTAATTTCCCAAGTGAAGCATAGAAAGCATTATCTGCCTATGAGTAGGTATTGGTAAAAGCAGAATTTTAAAGAAGTACCCAATCCTGTGTTACTTTCAATGCATCTAAACTGAAGTAAAACTGAGTAGAAAGTGCCAAGGATTTTAAATCATCGGTTGTAGGTTGGGATCTTTCCCAATTGAATTTACTTTTATATGATGGTAAAGGCCAAATGTGTCACCTAGGGTTTCACTGCATTGTGGTTTCAGTATAGAAACTCATGCAAATGTCTCAGTCTGTGGACAGTTATTGATGCTGCTCTAATCTAGAGGTCTGCATCATGTAATGAAACAGATGCTAATGCATGGTGTATTAACTGAAACTCTCCAAGGGGTGGTTTGGATCTTAGTCTTGTTTGTTTTAATTTTCATTAGGAAGATGATTGTATGCATGTGTGTCAGCATTGTGAAACGATGTTGTAAATCTCATGTGGGGAAAGCAGCAAGTGTATGTTTCTAGGAAAGTAACATGCAAGGACAGGAATTTTCCATGTCATACAGTATTTTACATCTTCCATTGTCTGATTTTTGGGGGCAATGTTAATCAGTGTAATTAACGGAAATAAAACTCCTTACGTGACAGGAATGAGTTCATGTCTGTAAACCTTTTTAACTAACTAGTTCTGGTATTTGATTTAGATTTTTTTCTTTAGTGTCTGAAGGAAATGAGAGGGAAATTAAGATGTCTTCTGGTATAGCAAACAATATATCTATTAATTCATTAAAGCAGACTTGTGTGACTTATTTTATTGGAAATTCTCAGTGCCCATATATTTTTTTAAAGAAAAATGTCTTCACTTCTGTATCTGAAATACAAAATTAATAATTGGCAAAGACCTTGAAGTTAATTAATTTTTCCCTCTCAAGTGTAGAACCTTTCTATATGAACAGAAAGAAAATAAGCAATTGGATGAAATCTCTTCTAATAATTTAAGTTGCTATTTTAGTGAATATTTGTAATATTGTAATTTTTGTAATATTCTTGCAATTACTGGAGTTTGCGGTGGATGGAAATTGCTGCTGGACTGCATGAGGTTCAAGTAGAAACAGGTGGTGAGTAGATGAAGGGAGCTGCCTTCTCTTTTTCTTGTTTCCTATCAGTGAACGGGCTCTGGCCTTAAGTTGAATAATGCTGGTCTCCTTCATTACTGTTTCAAAAGGTGGGATTAGATTTATATTTTTAAGAAGAAACCTTAAGCAGAGGTCTTGTCTTCCACATAGCAGAGGTTTCCTGAGAGAATCGAGACCTTTCATAGCAGTGAAATACACCAGAAATCTGTTGAAGGAAGGGAACTTGTAAGAAGCATAGCACATTGCTTGCCTCTTTCATGTTGTCCTCAGTTGACTCTTTCTAGTCCTGTGTGTATTTTTTATCTTACAAGTAATTCAGGAACTCATTTCTGGTACTATATTTATGCTACGCATCTAAATATATATATTTATTTATATATTTTTATAAATATCTTTCTACCTCAAAGTTTCAGTGTGCTGAAGGCTCTCATTCTAAGGCTTTTTGTTCTTAGCATGATATAGAGCCAGATCACAGTTATATTTTCTTGTGGAGTAGATTAGATAATTTCATAAGAATAAACTTCTACTAAAAACTTGTATTTCTTTAGACACATTTCCTGGGGAAAGAAAGTTAAGCTTTTTTACATGAGTATTTGGCTGTTTTCCCTTGATTCTGTTTCCAAAGAGGCAATAAAGCTTTAATTTATAATGCTTTTTAATCAGTATAAGTCTTCTGGTTATATTCACAATATAGATGTGTTACTTGCTGCTAGTTTTGGTTTCTACTTTTATTGTCTTATCAGCTAGTTTGTAAAGGATCATCGTGTAAAATAGTTCCTCTTCAGGTTTATTCAAAGTGGTTTTTAAGTGCCCAAATCCTTTGTGTACATACTGCTTTGTCCTCTTCTGCAGAAGTGAGATTTTCCATTTAATTTAGGGTTAGTGCATTATTTTCTCCAAAATTAAAGTGTAATTACGTTTTTGCATAGCAAAGTGGTTTTTAATTCATTGGTAATGCTAGATTGTTGCAAATACAAGTTGTTTTCAAAATGAATGGCAGAAGTGGCAAGGCAACTAATTTACAGTTAAATAAGCTGTTACACTGTATTTTTGCAAAGATAATTTTATATCGCTTGAAATTTTACACATTCATATGCAACACATTCATTTCACAAAATGAACAATTTCCCTTCTTGTCTTTGTTATCAAAAGAATGGCATTCGTAGTGCAGATTTGCCAAGATTTTGGCAATGTTCCTTTTATTTGCCTTATAGGATATTGCTGTGCAAAAGATCATATCTTTCAAGTGGCATTTTCCATAGCATTTCATTTGTTATTGCTTCCGAGTGCATACTCATAAACTTTAAAGTAATAACAGCATTTCATGTGAATGTATTGCAAGGAGGAGAAAGATGACAAGAAATGAAAACTGCTGCCCTAATTTTTTTACCTGGGTTTTTTTTCAATGTGTGGTATATTAAATGTGCATTGATAAAAGTGCATAATGTGCAGAATATAAAATGATGTGGGAAAACACCTCATATTTTGAATCATTACAAATTGTAAATGAGAAATAGGGCATGGACAGGAGACAGTGGACTGCACAATGGTTTCAGCAGTGTAACTCCAGCTTTGCAATCAGCCTTGTGTTGAGCTGCTGAGCTGCAGAGCTCCTTCCATCTTAAATGATTGTTCCATCCTATGAAAGTGAAATTCGTTTGTTTCTCCCAAACACTGCAAGTGCTGTCCCTATTGTAATTCTACAAATGAAACTGCTTGATAAAACTCTGTCAAAATGATCAGTAATTGAATGGTCATGGTCACTCATTAACTTCTTCAGGGAAGTCTTATGAGTTTTGCACATGGGTTTTGCTTTAGTAGTGTGCTGTCTTGGCAAAGAGGAGACCTGGCCTTTTTAGTGTAACTTCCGTGCAATTTGAAGTTATACTTCCTAGCAGACAAATGATGAAAACTGAGTGCAACAGGTGGAATGGGGTATATGAATACAAAAAGCAACTTGTTTGGGGGAGATTTTGCCTCAAAATAAAGATACAGCAGAAGATTACTTGCACAATAATTTTTAATCTGTGCTCTCTACTGCTATTTTACCATTAACATCCTTCTTGTAGAAAGTGAGTGCTATTTCCGAATGTTTGTCCACATATTTTCAAGAACACTTTCAGAGATATTTCCAAAAATTGAAGGGAGGTCAATTAAAAAATCACTGTGATGGTTCACCACCAGTGATTTTAAATATTG
The DNA here is from genome assembly GCA_013397175.1 of Platysteira castanea. Lineage (NCBI taxonomy): Eukaryota > Metazoa > Chordata > Aves > Passeriformes > Platysteira > Platysteira castanea. Next base: position 886,267 of record VYXC01011874.1, on the reverse strand, counting down.
CAGTTACAAAATTGCCATGATGGGTTTTTCTTTTCCCAACTGCTTTCCCTCTCTCTCCCTCAGTGTGCATGGTACTGTCACCGTCTCTTTGGATGTATATAGGCAACTTCAGCAAAAAAAATTTTTTAAGTCTGTTGTAGAGAGAAGGATGAGCTTCAGAATGGAGAGAACTGTGGATACTGCTATTACTTTTAAAATAATGACTTCGACTAGATGACATTTTAACCTTTTATTTCTAGTCAAAAACCTAAATGAAATATGAGAATAGCTGCCTCTTGCTGCCCATAAATTCACAAGGCTAGATTTTTCTGAGCATAGCTATTTATGATGAGAAGGTGATTTTTCAGTCATAATCCTCTTTTGCTTATCATGTGAGTGCCCATCTGAACTTAGGTTTTATGCATAGTTGCAATAAAAATAAAGGTGATCTTGCTTAATTTCTGGGGTATGTCTCTTACCCAGTAGTTAACTGCTTACCACAAAGTAGACAAGACTGGTGCACTAGTGTGACTTTACTCCCAACACCTGAGAACTTGTTTTCATAGTTTCCTGCCTGGAGACTGATTTGTGTTTGTATTTTAATGTTGCTTATTTGCAAACAGTGCATGCAGTCTAATTAGATATATTTTAAATAAATAAATAATCCTTCAGACAACTATTGAAGTCTCTTAATCAGTCATGATCAATTGATAGTCTTCTGATCAAATGTCATCCTAAAGGTGTTTAAAATAGCAGTCAGAGAAAACATCAGCAAGAATAATAGGGGTGCACAAATAGATGTTCCTGATAAATATTTATATATATATTTATGACCAGACTTGAGGCTCTGGCTTACTGTCCATGGATGTAAATTTTAAACTGTCTATCTCCAGAAGTTGTCTTCCCAGAATTATGCAATTTTTGTGCTTTTTTCTCCACAAAGTTAAAAGACATTTTTTGTTTCCAAGTCTGAAAAGGTAAGAAATAGCCATAGATCTACTCAAGTACTCTTGCAATTATGGCTTAAAGATAAGTCAAAAACTGAAATCTGGTTGTGCTGAGGAAGCATGTAGTTACACATTATCTTGTTGGTGAAAGAAATTTAAAAATGCTGAAGTAAATAACTTTCTGTACCTCCTCTATGCACATTCTTTGAGTGCACACAGTGTGAGATATATATATATACACACGTATGTGTGTGTGTATGAAAACAAATGTGTGACCCTCCCAACACAATCCCGTGCTGTTGTAGCTGCAAGGCGTGATATCAGTCAGATTCCAAGTACTTCATGGTTCTTCAAAGTCAGAACTCATGAAGGCTGTGTTGAGATAGTTGTGGATCTTGGCTAAGAGCAGTCAACTGCACATGCAAAATAACATAAGAATGTTGAACAATGTTAACTTCTATGAAGATGACTTACATGCAAATATATTGTGTCTATGCTTTCATACCTAAGCTTGACTGGAGGGCTTTATGTGGTTGTATTTTGATTCTTCAATATCAAATCCATTCTGTGACATCTCAGGGTATTAAATTTTGTGGTTTATGATTGAAATGAAATTTTAAGTGGAATGACCAACTCTATTTTCTTCTTAAAGAACCTCCTCATTTAAATTGCCACAGAAAGGGTGAGATATACTAGCTACAGATGCGCTTCATCTCTTAAACAGGGCTGGATTTGTTTTTACAGCAGGAGAGAATCCTCTCTCTCAAAGGGCCAGGCTGGTGCACTGGGCCCAGGCCCCCTCTTTTCACAGTGCTGTGGTTGCTTGTAGTGTGGGGGAAGCTGAGCCCAGAAAGGGCTCTGAAAGCTGTAGCTCTCCCTCCTCCCGTGAACTCTCACTGTCAATAGCAAAAGCCCTGCTGTAGAGTGCAAAGCTGGCTGGCTTGCTTGGTGCAGCCTTGGACCTTACCACTGAGATTTGGGGTTGTTTCCAGGCCAAGGTGAAGGACAAATTGCATTCATTGATATTGGAATGGTCAGCTTTTGAGCTTTTGCAGTTCCATTCAATGTGCCTGACTACCTCATCTGTGGGTACTCATTGTGTGGGGGTGTCTGTTTTTGACATTTCAGAAACACTGATTGTCAGAGGCTAGTTCAGAGAGAGAATGAGGAATGAAAGCCCAAGCTTATGATACTATTTTGACTTATTAGCTCTGTAGCACAGACTGTTCTAGATGTCTGCCCTCTGTCTCCTCTCTCCTTTAAAATATGATTTACTGAAATACTGGTTGAAAAGATGTTTGTAGACAGAAGCTAAGAGCAGTGAAAAGTTGGATCTGTTAATGAAAGTTATTTCGAAATCCAGTCTCCCCTGTAGAATTTTTCTGTCCAGCAGAGCAGCAGTTTTCTAGTGGGATGATCAATGCTGCCACACAAGCAGCAGTGTGAATTTTATGTCCTTCTGAGGGAGACAAAAGATATGTGGCCAAAATACTAATTTACTCCTTTTTAAGACTGCTGCTTGTGGGTGAACCAATAACCCATCATACTTGAAAAAATGTATGATCTGTAGATTTCTTTTTGTTTCTGTGTAATATATAATACAGCAAATCTCACTTCAGAAGAGTGGAATAAATCTCTGTAGTAATGGAATCAGATTCAGGACCATCCCATGGGTGAAAAGAACCTTTTCTTTAGGTGACAGCCAACTATTAGAAGATATTGAATGCTCATAAAGAAAGCTTGAACAAAATTAAGAACAAATATATAGCTTATCCTGAAGTTTCTGCAACTTCCTTTTAGCTACAGATGCTAATGAAATTATTTTCTGGAGAAAAGAATAAGGCAGAGCTTATTAGACAGGTGTGTTTGATAGTTCAGAAAAAAGTGTCCTGACCTGTTCAGATGCATGTAAAGTGTTCTTTCATTTGCATGATATGCATAAATTCTTTTTAAATTTTAAGAAGGGTAGAGAAGATTAAAAAATTGTAATTATTGAAACTGTAGCTTCTGTTTGAGGTCATGACACATCTCTGATGTAATGGATGCATTTTTTCAGCCTCTGCCGTGCTCGTGGGGGGTGTGTAAACTACCATTTTTAAAGCCTACAAAATGCCCCAGACAGCTGTTGGGCACTGATGGCAGTGGTGGAAGAGGAAACCAGGCATAATGCCTGACCCTGTAGTGTTGATCAATGGGCCTAGAAGATGGAAAGACTTTCCATCTAAGCTGGGGGTTCAGGACTTTGCTGGGTTGCTGAACTTTACTATAGGGTGAATGTACTAAGGAGTTTATTGTGGGAAACAAACTGATGAAAGGCAAGTCAGAACTAAATACTGGGAAGAAGTAAGAACAAGTGAACAGAGAATGATACGGTGCTAAATAGCATTAAATAATCTTCCATGAAGTCAATAACTACTGAATAAATTGTGCATTGATTAGGAAGTGTCAGATACATGATGATGGATACACTGAGGGCAGCGTTGCAAATGTGCAAGCCTCATATTGGCATTTTGGGAATTCTATGGATTCAGAGGATTTCATAATCAAAATGTGAGTCTGTCAACTAATGTCAACCCCTCATTGGTATATATGTAATGATCTAAAATAAGAGAGAATTTTTTTTTTTTTTAAAGAAAGGAAGTTGCAGGAGAAGCAGCAAAAATATGAAGCTTTATATTTAATACATAGAACATGTATTTCATAAATGGACAAAAAAATGAACATTTTAAATATTCTGTTAATTTAGCTGCATGCTCACATCTGTAAGGTGAGTTTTGGGGATGGTACATTGTAAGTAGCTTATTAGCTTCGGAAGATATGATCATGTTTCAAACAATGCTTATTTTGTGGAATAATCTTCTAAAGCAGAGAAATTTTTTGTATCACTGGTGGTGAAGACTGTATTTTATGTTCTAAACTAGGTCTTTTCTTTTTAATATTATTCATAAGCTCATGCATGGCATTTCCTAAGTGACAAGGAACAGTTGTTTCTATTCACTTCTTGCAGATTTATTTTAAATGCATTAGGAGCATTCAAAATGTTCTTTTTTACCTTCTCATCTGCAATGCCAACTTCATTTTGCAAGTGTTGTCTTTTGCTCTGGCTCTTGACTTTGCTTGATCCCTGATACGACTGTCTGGGCTGCCTTTGTAGATGCTTGTTCCTCCCCTTTACATCTCTCATTAGCAGTAATGTTTTTCTCTCTTGGTTGACAAACTACTTGTACTCCAAATGGCATTCCCTCAGTGATATATAGGAATGCAAAATATTCACTCTTAACAATTCAGTTAAGCTTTGATTGTTGACAACCTTTTCACTATAGAAATCACTCAATAGGGTCATTCAACTCCTCGCAAAAATTAGCTTTCCTGCTCTCCTCCAGCCTTTAATGAAGGCTGCAGAAGGGAAGAAGAAGTTGTCTGGAGTGGAGTGGGTGTGTTCCTGGGCTGGCAGTGCCCCTGACATGAAAGTACCCAAGTGTTGGTGCCAAGGAAGGGGCCAAAACAGAGTTCAGCTCTGGGCACATTAAGTTTGATCATGTTCAAAATAAAGAGGGAGGCTATTTTTTTTAAGCTGCTGTAATTACCATTGCTACTCCCACCACAAAACCCACAGCTCTTTTTGTGTGATGGTGCTTTGAGCAGTTTTGACTTCTGCTGAAGGTGCTTATTTCAGCAAGCAGCTAATATGTGCCGAGTATAGAAATTACTTGATACGTGAGCTTGTCTTTCTGCAGTGAATCACCTTTGTAGATCTGTTGTAAATTCATCCATTCCTTACAAATGCTGATATATGATCAGTTGATTTGACAGTAGGCTTATGGCGTAGGTAAATTCACTGCTTCTTGCCAGGCTATGTCGCAAAATTTTTCAATAATAAGTGCAGTAAAAACACATACTGGAGCAGGAATATATTCTTTTCTTTGCATCTTCAATCATTTCTATAATTCATTTTTATAACCTCCTTCAGCAGAATGACTTGGTTTATAATGCTTTGCAGTGCAGCATTTTGTAAAGGCTTGCATTTTTTTTAATTTTAACCCAGTAGAAAAGAAAAAAAAAACCTCCTCCAGTACATCTTGCTTTTTCTCTGTCTTCCTTCTTTGCCCTTTGACTTTAATCCACAAAGAAGTATGCTAGCTGTTTCTACTGCTTCATTGCTTTTAGCATATTTTCTTTGTATTATTTCAGTTTTGCTCCTTTCTGTCTCTTAATTGTTACACTGTGCTACTGGTATGTCAGGAAATAGCTCGTTGATATGTGAAAAGGATGGTTTCCTCTCTACCTGTGACACACAAGTCCTCGTGGGGCACACAAGTGCCCCATGTAGCCCAGTTTTCATGCCAGTAGTTTTCTTGTAGCACGTGGCAGTGATAAAGAGATTCCTATGTCCAAGTCTGCTGTATATCTCAAATCTGCACTAATCAAAAGAGCAGCCAAATGTCTTTGTCTTATTGTGATTGGAGGAGTAACCTGCTTGTCTAAAACTCCTTTGAAAAATTGGTTACTTTGTTACATGAGTAATTCCTTCTCCTTGTTTCAGTGCTGCTGCAGGATTTCTTTCCTTAGTTTCCAACTGGAGCTGTTGGCTGAGGCCTTGGGTTTCTGCCATCTGGTAATTTTCCTTTCCCATTGTAGCTGCTCCTTAAATATCAGATCACATTTCTTTTTCTGGATATAAGTGGATCAAGATTCTCCAGAAATAGTTTTTCTTTTAATGATCCCAGGCCCTTGGCATGAACTCAGCTGCATCTTCTTATTAATTGATCTGGCTTCATCTCCATTGCCTTGCTCCCAGCAGCTCTTAAGTGGTGAGGCTTTTAGCTGCTCTCTTAGGCCACACCGGCCAGATGGCATTGCAAGGGATCACCGTAGGTGTGTCCAGTGCAGTCTGCCCAGTTTCGATCCAATCATACCTTACATCATTAGTTTTTAAAGAGGCATTTGTATTCCAGTGTGAGGTCAGTAATGTTCCCCAGATTCTGCAGGGTCTGTCTTACAGGATCATCCATCACTGTGGCTAAGCAAGGAAAAGGACAGCCAAGGAAACTGCTCAGTGGACATTGCACATATCAATTATGAGGGGCAATTCAGACTTTGAAAAAGCTTAAGCAGAAGCTGGTAAAAGAGATGGATGTTTCTTATTGCATTAGTAATTCAGAGCTTAAGTGCCTGAATTTGTATATGCCATTTAGTCATCTCTGCGTCCTTCTGTCAATATCAATTCTGTTGTCAGAAGAGCACACTTCCTAAACTTTCTCTCACTTGCTTCATCCTCAAATTAAGCTCAGATTTGATGTGCTGCATGGCCTACTGTATCCTCACTATGCTAAAAAGACCAAAACTCTGCCTATTGCTGGAAGAGATTAGAAAACATCTTGTAGTTTGTATAAATATTTTCTTAATTTTTCAATTGTAATATGCTTTAGAGGTGAATATTGTCCAATATTCACTTCCAAAAAGTAAGACTGATAAATGAAAGACTGCAGGAAAAACTACAGTACCTTAAAAACTCCCATAAAACGCAACCACTTCCAGTAAGCACTTTTGCAATAACGTTACTGTTTGCATACTAGAGTGGATCTCAAATAGAACTTTTTCCTTAAAATAGCTGTAAAATTTCTTGTCCCTAAAATAAACATTTTTGTGTTGTTTCAGAGCTTTGAAAGCCCATGTGTTCAGTTAGTACTTCGAGTTGGGAAATAAATATTTGAAAAGCAAGTTAAATATAGCATCTGGCATGGCTTTTAAAAAAAAGTATTCCAAATAATTTTGATAGACTAATACAGTTACTTAACTACAGTCATGTTTACTGTATTGGAAAGAATTTTTTCAAGTTGGGTTTAACATTTCTTATACTATTATAATAATTTCTCATTCTAGAGAATTTCTACAGAGATTTCCAGCAAAAGCTTCCTTCTTCCAGTGTGTCTGGCAGCTTCTGTTTTTGCAGAGGGGAATGTTTACTGGAGGCTGCTCTAAGTGATCACTGTAAAAAGAGCATTTTTTCCATCTCTACTGGGATTCACCCATCATCTGTGCTTTCTGATAGCACGAGTCAGCCTTCGTCCTTCCTTCTCTGTTAGAAATGATGGGAATTGATGAATACTTCAGACAAGACATTTCTATAAGATTAAGTGAATGGAATTGGATTGGGTATGTTTTGCCAATTAAAGCGTTGAAAAGAAAATTTTGCGTATCTCGGAGAAAACTTAAACTATGGTATAAGGTATAGTTGAAACTTGGTCCAAAACAGGTTGATTTGATCCAAATGCACAGATAAGGGCGCCTGAGATAAGTGTGGTGACACTCTTGGAGGAAAAAGGAGATTAATAAAAATAATATACTTTAATTTGGGTTGTCTTTAGCATCCCTAATGTATACTTTAAATTGAATGGATTTTCGAGTAGCTTTTCTTCTCAATAAGATGAAATGGGGAGCTTCTGTTAAAAAGTTGCAGCCTTCTAGTATTCAGCATGTTACTGGTTTGAGCCGAATAGGTGCAGGTACACCTATGTGATTTATTAAGTCTATGAGTTACTGAAAATAGTCTCATTAACTGGTGCTATGGGGAGAGAGAACATTATGAAGCCTGCTGCAAGTAATTTAGAAGGCACAATTTGTATTCTTTCATTTCTTCCTTTCATTTATCATGAAACCTTAGTATATGCAGATGCAAGTGCTACATTTGCCAAAAATCGAAAGCAGTTTTTTAAAAAAAGAGGCTGTGGAGAAGGGAAAACTCCTTTCCCAATTGAAATATGTGGAAAAAAATTCAACAAACAACCCTTACTCATTTGAACTGTGAGTTCAACACCAGTTCTGGAGGTTGCTGCTTTTCTGTATTGGTATAAGACCATAACACAAGTCAGTAAGAATTCTAAACAAGTACAAAATAATGAAAATGGTGTCAAGGCAATGAAGGTTACAAAAAACCTCACCCCTGTTTGACATTATTAACTCCAACACGGTTTTAAAGTTTTGGATGTCACAGTTGTGTAACCTTTTTAGATTAGGAGCATCCTCTAAATTTGAGGTTAACGAAGTAAAGTATCAAGCAACTTAGAGCAATGAAGAATTGTGTACTCAAAACGCATCTTTACTGCAAGTGTAATGAATTACACTTCAATAAAACCAATAAAGATCTATTGTGACTATGCTAAAATGTGCCCAAATGTAATAATAATTATTTGTATTTTTAAATAGAGCCTAATAATCTGGAGATTTTCAGAGAGAGATTCGTATAATGTCAAGTATGCATTTCAGTGACCACTTGTATCAGCCACTAAGGCTGCTCCATGTCAGTACATGCCACTTTTCTTTGATTGCTGGTGTGCCTTAAAGGATATCTTACTTCTCTTTAGAGTAGTAGAATGGAGTTATGGTACAGCTGATCACAGACAGTTCCTGCATCATATATTCGATTATATATGATCCTTTTTTTTTTTTTTTTACAAAATGAGCATAAGTACTTCTTAGGGACACAGTAGTTTTAAAAGTTAAAAGTTCAATTCTTAGCTCCTGCAGTAAAATGATATTACAATTTTTTCATTATCCGTCTGGAAAACTGCACCGTTTTCACCTGTAATTTTTAATTAAGTTTAACTGAACAATATATAATCAGTTAAAATACTTTAAAAGTAGTTAATCTAAGATTAATCTGGTTAGGCTGTTAATTATCAGAAGAGTTAATTTCCGCTAAAATAAGGTACCTTTAAGCAGAGACATGAATAATGAAAATAGTACTGGCAAGGTCTCAGGGGTGATTGAAAGGATTTTGCATAAACAAGATGGTAATTTAACCTCAAACAAGTTTTTGAGATGTAGTATTTGAAATATATAAAGGACTTTGTAAGAGCTATCCCCTTAATCCTCTTCAGAATCTGTATGTTGTTACAATAGATTGAAAGTGTTTCTTATTTTAAAATAGCAATAATTACTTGATATTTTGCATATTCAAGTATATTGCATATAAATGAATCCTCAGAACTTGTGCTAGTCACATGTCAAAAAGTTTTGTCATTGGTGTCTGTCTTCAAGTCATTGCAGATATTTGCTAGGTTGATATAGTTGTCAACAAGAATTAGCTTTTCAATTTGAAATACTGAAAGTCAGTCAGTCAAGTCAGCCTGCAGATGATGCCCAGCAGAGGCTGTTTGGTCACTCTTGTTACAGAGATAGATGCTATCAACACAATGATTTTGTTTATAGGCTGAAGGTCGGCCAGCTGAGTTTTGGCACTTTATTTTCTAACTGATGGTGGATCTGATCTGCATTTCCAGTCCTTGTGTTCTGTACTCATCTTTGATACCTTAAAACCACAAAGCTGTGTTTTTTGGGAGGTTTCAATGTACCTATCTTTTAGTCATCAATTTACAGTGTTGCAGTTCCTGTAATGCAGTGGTAAATGAGAATTTTCTTCATGCATTTGTTTCAACAGCTTTTTCCACACAGAACCTCCATTTCTATTAAAGCTGCCATACTGCAGACTATATTTTAGGTAAATCTGTTGCAGATGATGAATAGCGTAGGCTAATTTTTGGTGTTTCTAAGCATTTTTTGGTATTTCTAAGAATGTTCATACCTTGGTCTGCATGGGCTTTCATTTAGAAAGCAGTACCAATTTTGCAGGGGGTTTTTGTGCATTTTTGAAGGATTTTCTTTTGCTGTTGTTGTTCCCATAGAGTTTTTTTGAAAGTGGATATTTTGAGAGCCATTAAAAACAAAAATTAAAAAAAAATAAATCTTAGTGGTGTTTTAAACAAGGCCAGGTGCTTATCTAGGCATTCAGAACATCAGCAGATGGTAGCATGAGAAACACTTACTGAAGTTTATGCAGCATGGGTGTGGTGTTTGGATGCTTTATTTTCGTTGTTGCAGAACAGCTGCATATCAGCATAACTATCTTTTCTGTCCTGTAAAAAAATAAAGCAGCAGTCAAAAGGGTCATGTGCCTTCAGTGGGTATCGACTTCTAGCAAACTAACAGTCAGTGCAATGTCATGCAGTACTTGCAAAAGTATCAAGCTAAAAACTCCTTAAATCTTCTGTTTTCTAGGGGTCACAGTACTAAGTTTTTGTTTCTTTTTTTTTTATTATGTCATTGTTGAAATATATAAAATTTAGTTAATTATGTTGGGTTTTGTTAGGTTTTGCTGGTCTTTTCCTTTGTTCTTGATATTATAAAAATCTTTTGGACTAATTTTGCTTTCTCTTCATCCCGGTTTGAGACAAATTCAGAGGAACGTCCTATATGAACATCCTCTGATAGAAGGCAGGTTACAGCCACCCCTCCCCCGCCAGGCTCGGGAAAGAAATATTCCTCAGAGGAAAGTGAAAGAGGGGAAAAAAACCTATTTATTTAACAAAAACACAGGAAAAGAATAATGCTAAATAGTAAAACCTCTCGCTGTGGAGAGAACCTGGTGAAATTCAAAGTCCTTCTGTAGGTGTTGCTGTTCTCTCTCTGGAGCTGGGTTGTGGCCCCTGCAGGCCATGGCGTGGGCCTCCCGGTGCTGGTGATCCAGGCTGGAGCAGAACAGTCTAAGGAAAGTTCTTGCTTCAGCTACCGAGCCAGGTAAACAGCAAGGAACTTTAACTTTCTGTCTCTCTCCTGAGAAAAAGCTGAAAAGCTCGGAAAAAAAAAAGAAGGGTGCTTCCTCCTCTCTGGCCACTGCGAAGTACGCAGAGGAGTAGAGTAGAGTAGAGTGACCCTGGAGCACAAACTGCTTTGAAAAGTTAACCTGGCTTTTTTTTTTTCTTTCTCTCACACCCAGTTCTAAAGGCACAAGATTCATGTCTGGGCATAGAGCGGTGATAGGGGATACAACATCATAAAGTCATCCCAAGACACTTTTGTAAGTGTTCTACCATAACATCAGCCTCTTCAGAGATGCTGTAAACATTGCAAATAAACCTGAATTGGGTACCCGAGCCTTCATGAGCATCTTATTCCCTAATCTCCTTACTTAATAAAAGTAGCAATTAATAGTAATTCTTCCATCCACAGATGCCATTGTACATGTTTTTCAGGCATTATTGCTTTCTAACATAAAGGCTGGTATAAACACTGTTTTTCTTTTCTTGACAACTTGAAGTACTTTTTTATTATTACTACTTGAGCTCTTCTGAGATCAGTAGAGCTTTTCCCCACTTTTTTTGATCTTTTGAGAGATATTGAGGCAACAGCTAAAATGGACATAGAATTCTCTGAAGTCACCTAGCATTCCTAAATGTGCTTAATGTGCTTCATGTTCATATTCATGGAATAATGATGGTCCTTTTTTTTTCTGGTTCTCCCTTTATTCCCTTCAAAAGTTTCACTAATACTGTTACATTAATTAAGAACAAATCCAAACTGATTTTAGATGTGAGTACATGTCTTGCCATTTTCTTCACTAGCAAAATGATATATTTAAAGAGGAAAGAAAAAGTTTTAAACTTTCATTGAGATCACCAAAACAGTTACTTGAAAAAAAAAAGAAATAAGGTGGGGGGGTGTAATGATTTTTATTTAGTAAATGTAGCCCCTTTATGATGCAATGACCTGTGCAAGTTTGCTAAGAATTCCCATGCTTAGACTCATAGGAAATGAAAGTGTCAATTTCCAACTATTTTTGTAGCTACTGTTTTAAGCAAGTTTAAATACTGTTTATCATTGTACAAAACTTGAAGTACCAGATTTTGTTGAAAAAGTGATTGCAAGTGTGTAGGTGCTTGAAATAACAAAGGTAATCATTATACTCCCTATGTTTGGTGTATGCCTTCCTGATTCTTGTTTGCATGAAATAGGAAGTTAACACCCACACTTTGTGCAAGGCCTTTCTGTCAATTTTTCCGAAGCTGGAAGAATTTCATAGCAGCTTCTGAAGTGAAAGTCATTTCCATGTGGTGATAGTGAGAGTCTCTGTCCAAAGAAGATGTATTTACTTTCTACACCACCCAGGCGTGGAAGTTAGCTCAAATTGACTAGGGAGTACTTTTGGTCTAGGGGGATGCCTATGGCGTATAACTTGGAGAAAGGTGTTTGCTACCTTAGCACGTAACAACTGTTACATGTCTCGATAAAGAAGGGTCCTGTTGGGACACCGTAATCTAATTGGAGTACTGGCTGAAATGGAGATGACTGCTGGAAAAAGTCCTGTGCATACAGGTCAAGAGGTGAAAGAAAATCAGTGTCAAAATTCAGGTGAAAGAAATGTTGTGTCAAGGCTGCAAGAACATGAGCTGAACTTCATTAAGACTAAGGGAAGCCATGTGGAAGTTTAACAGGAGAAAAATTTATTGAGAGCCATGCATCGCTGGGTCCACTGCTCACAGATCACCTTCAAATGAGTTTGTCTGCAGGTTAAATGAAACTTCATAAATTCCTTTCTTTGGCAGAATTAAGGGCCCACTGACCCTGTCAGAGCACTGAGTTTCAAACCTACTGTTTCGACCACTTTCTACGCTTTCACTGAAAGATTGTGTTGTTGAAAGTGACATTGTAGAATCGAGCTTAATGAAGGAGAAGAACTGTCCAAGCTCAGCTTTCCTTTCTCCTTTTTCTTCTGCTCAAGGTGGTTTTAAACTCCTTTTTGAGTACACTGCGTAATGGACAAAGCAGCAATTATTTCTTGCCAAATTTATGGTTACTTGATTATTTACATCAGCTGAAAGAGGCCAAAATCAATGGGAGCTCTTTTGTGCTTACAGTGGAACTTCATTTTATCCCTGTCAAAGACCTAATTTGCCTCAGCAACTGCTATTGTTCAAGTAGGGCAAAGACTCTTTCCCTGAAGACCTAAAGCCAAATTGCTAATGCTGCTTTCCTCTCTGCTGTTCTAGACAGCCAGTAAACAGTCACAGAGAGAAAACTAACTTTAAAAATTCACTACTTATGAATGTCTTTTGTTATTTCCAGGTCCTCTGTAAGATAGCTCCATCTCTGCACAAGTGTTAAGCATTTTAAATTCATTGTCCCTCCTGAGTCCCCCTTCTATGAAATGCCTGTTTTTCTATTTCCACCACTGATCTTTTCTGCTACTCTGTAGAAGTCTGATGTACATTTTAAACATTATAGGCAAAAGGACTGTCTTAAAGGTGTTCTGCTTTTACTGAGGAAGCTGTTGTATATTTAATTTCATGAATGTTGTACACGAAAACTTCAGTTCACCAACTGGCAGCATATAAGGGAGCTCTGAATGAAAGAGTATTTGTGATCGTGTCTGACAGCATGGCCTAGGTACTATTTCAAAATTTTAAATTTGAAAATTTAAAAGTGGCTGACCACGGTGCTAGTTACTTTTTCTGTGTAGCAGGGTTTGAACTACCCCATGTTGTCCTGATTTCAGTAGGACCCCAATACGAGCTCAGAACTACTTCATTCAGTTTCAAATTCACGTGTTCCTTAATGTGGGGTGGCCAAACACCACAATGCTCATTTCTCAAGGGAAATGTGAGGTCAGATAATATGGCTTTTATCAAGTAGCAGAGGAAAATGCACAAGGTTGTTACAGGTGAGAGATTCCTTTAGCAGGTGTTAAGTTGCAGTAATAACAGTTGAGGATTCTTTGTTTTTGAAAGTGTCTGACACAATAAAAAGAAGCATTTGTCATTTACAGTGACTTTTTGGAGCTGTGGAATATTATTCTTTGATGGGCTTCATTTCCTTGCAGTCAAGCTTTCACTCACGTTTGCTTTAGCTTTAGGTGTATAAACACTAGGCTTTGCTGAGAAGCATATTGCTTTTAATGTTCCACAGTCTCAAGGGTTGCTGCAAGTACTTGGCGTCCTTGAGAGATGATCCAATGTTGTTTTTTAACAAATCTGCTCTGTTACGTATCTGTTTATTCCTTGCATGCCCTCTTATAATGTATGGATGAAAAGCTCAGAGGGAAGAGAAAACATGTATGCACAAACATGTGGATATTTTTTATTCCTTGGTAGTTATTGAGAAGTCTCAGGGTAGTTTAGAGTTGGTCTGCAGTGATAGTACCGATGGGAAATGCCAGTGACCTGAAGAACCTGTTCTGGGCTGATATCTTGGAATATCCCTTGTTTGCTCTTCAAGGAAACAATGGCTAAGAGTGAAAGGGCATGAGTTTCATCTTGCAGTAATATACAGTCAATTTGAGGGGTTTTTTGCTGCTGTTCTTCTTAAAGTAGCTCTAGAATACTAATACAGTTCAATATGTTGAACAACTCACATTTAACAGAGTGTTTTTGCAAGACAAGCAACGTGCGATGAAGAAGGGTTCTAGAGAGAGATGCAGCTTGCACATTTGCCTGTGCCTTTCTGCCCTGACATTTTTATAGCTTCATTTTACTAAATATACCAGAGACACGAGACTTTTCAGCTGGACAGGCTTTGGTTTAAATTTTTTTTAATTTTACTTTACTTATTTCTTAAATTTATTTTTTATTATTTTCTCCTTTCTGTGTTTCATCATTTTGCATATTTTACAGTGAGTTACCTTTTGCCATGTTGAACCTTTTTCACATTATCACTAAATGGCTGACTAAACACAAACTTCTAAAATGGAAAATGTAGCAGCAGAAGGGTCCTGTTCTGGGAATACCTACTGCTCTGTACTATTCAGTTCTTAGCCTTCATCCAACTGTGTTCCACATGTAGGGAGAATGCAAGGGGCAAGTGCCTCTGCCCTTCACAGCTGTTTGAATCGTTGTGTTTAAAATGGATGTGCTCACCTGCCATGCCTTACTGGGCACGCCTACTGCCTTACTCTTCTGTGCTGGTCCTCTGTAGAAAGTCCATTTTAGTAATTATTTATTCCACACAGACATGAATATGCCTTGGGTTCTCCCACCTTCACAACTTAGAAGAAATTCTTGTTCTGTTATGTTTTATTGTATGTGCTTCCTCTCCTCCTTCTCCCCTTTCTGGGATTTTAAGCATGCAGAAAGGCCGACAGAATTTGATCCTACATATACCCAACATGGATGGAGTGCTAGCACACGTATAACTGTTATATTTCTTCAGCAGTATGACTACCAGGTGTACTTTTTGTCTCTCATGCCTAGAGTTAAACAATTTTTATCTGAATCCTCAGAATTGCTAATCTTTCTCTAAATTTTCAGTGTTACAATTTTTTTAAAATGCTCAATATGAATGAATGTAAAGCAGTGGATATTTTTAAAATTATTTCTTCAAATTTTCTTTTAATTTTCCAGTATGCGGACCAGACTTTTTCAGTGCTAGCCATTTTTTTGTGAAGCAAAAAAAAAACCCCCAAACCAACCCCAAACCTCCCTTCAAGAAGTTACTACCTAATGAAAAGCCAAGAATGGTTTAGTTGCAAATGTTGTAAGGTGATCCCGTGCTCTTGTGTCCTTGTGAAGTTGACTCGAACCTTCATTCCAGGCTTTTCTGTGCAAATCTTCAACTTGCTTCCTCCAGCACAAACTTGGGTGCTTCTCAAAAGCAGGTGGAGTCCTTGACTTTAAATGAGAGTTAAATGAGAATAAAAGCATTCAGTAAGTCAGTGGAAGTGGAGCTTCTGACTAACATTAAACAATGAAAGCTCCGTCTGAATAAATTTGGAAAACCTATTTGTTTCCTGTATAGTAGCCTGTAATGAAGTGGGGCTAGAGAAGATTTAGGCACGTTGTATTTAAATAAGCTTCTTGTTCAAACCAGAGCAAAAGCTGCAGTTATGGATAATGCAGCTTACATTTTATTTCAAGAATAAATATTATATTATCATAATTTCAATTGTAAATGCTCTTTACTTTTGTCAACAGGCCAGCGATAAGATCTCTATAAGAACCTTCAGTTAGCAAAATGACACAGAATGCAAAAAGATCTGTGTGGAAATTCAGTTTAATGCTTAATAACTTAAATCAGATGGGGTATTTAGAAAGAAAAGTATGCTTACAGCAGTAGCACTGGGAAATGCAGTAGCAAGCTGCGAGTCTCTCTGCATGAGTGTGGGGACAGCCTCCTGTCTGCACAGTGTCTGCTCCCCCAAGCACCCTGTTTTCTGAGCTTTGCTTACCTCGTGCTAAGGGGTGACAGTACATAAGTAAACAAGAAAGGAGGTTTTTTTTTCTTTCCTGCTAGTTTGACACTTAAATAAGCGAACACAAATTTGCTACTGGCCATCACATATGGATGGCCACACATAAAACAAGATAGGAGTTGCATGGTGTGATTTTGGAAGGTACATCTAACTGTACTTCTTGCTGAGACTTTACATTAATTTCTTGCTCTGGTAAATGCTAGGAATAATTTCAAAGACTGAATTTAGTGGGAGGTAAGAGACCAAACCAATCTGTGTGAAGCAAGGACTGTAGGCCAATTATTCAGGCATTGCAGGGGAGAATACTTCTTGCTGTGGGAGATACCAGAAAGACCAGCAGCATTACACGAGAAACTGCTCTCAACCATCCTGTTACTTAAGAGCACATGGTAATCCCTTGGAAGTCCTTAGATAATGGTTGTTGGAAGCTTTAATGTTAATTAATTTAATGGTAATTAAATTAATAAAATTCAGCTAGAAAACCTACAGTGATTGGCTTCCTTGATGCCTTCTGATAAGTCAAGTCTTTTATTTACTGTTCTTAAATTCTAAAGGTCTTCAGAGGAGGCTTGTTCCCTCTTTCTGTAGTGCTTTCTAGCTGCCTTGGAAACTTTTTTTCAGACAGAAATGAAGGTGTTTTTAAAAGAATCTCTGCAATTTTTACTTTACCTTTATTCTTTAACTTGCAGTGTTGCATCACCATTTTTCCATTTTGCCTCACTGATAAAAGTAATATTAATTAATTTCTCATTGCATGTGCATATAAAAATATCTGGATAGCAGAACTGTCACTCCTGCACACAGATATCTCTCATGTGTTCCTTTGATGTGTTTGAGTTCTAGACAATGAATGTAAGCATGATTCTTCCCAATTGTGTTGGCTACAAAATAGAATCATTTAATCTCTTAACAGCATTGAGTATTTGTCATCCTTGATCAGAACTTAGACTTTCAGTGCTTTTTATTTTACCTGTAACACTTACTGATTTAGTAAGTACTAGCTTGTTCAGTAAAAAACCCAAAAAAATCAAAAAAATTAAAACCCTGTTCTCTTCATATGTTCAGTGGAGATACAGGAGTATAATTTATTCATTTAATTTATTTAACTGCAGAGATGAAGGATCATTACAAAGTTAATGAGAAGAATGAATACTCCTTCTGCATTACAACACTTAGACCCTAATCTTAAAACCAGTTTTTAAGGTTTAATTCTGTGGTTTTAAAATTAATTTAGATGAACATGACGTTTTCCTCTGGTATCAGTCATAAGGCTTTTAAAGTAAGTCCCCCATCAGATACTCTTCTTTCTCCACTCATAGCAAAAGCTCCGTTTGGTGAAGCATTGTGGGTTGCTGCTTTGATGCAGTTTCCACAGCATGAAGAGATTTAAAATAAATGTTAGTGGAACATCCCTGTAGTCCAGGGTCATTGATCTTTTTTAGTGAACTTTGAAAACAAACAAAACCTTCACCTTTTTGGTAAATTGCAGTGGTATACCTCGGTATTTCTTGCTTGATTAGGAAATAGACCTTCTGAGGTTTGGTAGCCATTTGCTATACTCCCAAGAATAATTTTCTTATTGCTCTTCTCTTGTGCGATGTTAAAGTTGATATAGAGGCACATTTCTTGGGAAATGAATACTCACTTCATAGAAAAGTTACTTGAAATTGTACCAATTGCATTGCTTTTAACTCTTTTAAAATGCCTAGCCAGTATTCAAATACAAAAACGTTGTCTGTTGAAAAGCTTACAGCTGAAGCATATTTTTATGGCTGAGAATAGAGTTTTTGTTGGATGGGGAGAGTCCCATTCCCAGGGGCTTTCAAAAAGACCATAAAACTCCAAAATCAACTAGATCCAGGTAATACTTCTCCCTCCTGCAAGATAAGGCCACTTAGTTAACTGAATATAAGACAAGTTAGGGCATAATATATGGGCAGACTGAGTCAGAAGGTACTTCACCTTGGAGTGTGGCAAAATGATAAATTACACAGGATAACTGAAATGGCACTGAATCCATGTTAGACACTTGAGTCTAATGCTATTGCTAAGAAGTGAAGTAAGAGGAAATTGCATGCATTATCTGAATGAGATTTGAATCCACAGATACTGAGTTAGTGCTGTAGAATTTAAGATACTCTATCAATTATTTAATATAAACTTTGAAATTAAAATATATTTTTTGTGGTCTTTCCATTACTTGGATTGTGTACTTGTCTAAAAACTACTAAATTAATCATCTATTTGTTGATCAGTTTTAGTATCTCGAGAGATGGGTACCCCTTACTAAGTAATAAATATGTAAGTAAGCCCTTCTTGTAGAAAATTCTTTTAAAGATGTATAATATGCATGGATTTAATGAGGCTTTGATTGTGCTAAGCTGTCAGAAAGCTATAAAACTGTTTTCATTACAGTCAAGAAAATTTTTAAGGAAAACATTTTTCAGGTTGGGCCAAAATACTGAAAGTCCCATTTCTCAAACTTGGGAAACTGGATATTTACTCTGGGTGTGCATTAATGCAGCTTGCAGAATCTTTTTTTGGATGTTTTGCTTTGGCAGTCTCTCATGTTATATCACCACTAGACAGTCGCCCTCTTTTCAGTTTTATCCTTTTAAATAAAAATGGTAATAAGTACATCTAAGATAATGTGTTTATTTCATTTCCATGCAAAGAGAACAGCATTAAAAATGCTATTTAGGACAGACCGCGAGGTGCCCCAATGCTTTCTGATTTCCAGTGTGATTATTGCAAGCAAGCACCAGTATCTTATACCTGAAGAAGGGAAATGAGGAGGAAAGGCAACTAACAGTTTTAGAAGGAGGCTTCTCCAGTGAAGTCTTTAGAGACTGCTGATAAATAGGAACATTTTATTTAGTCACCAATACTAACCAGAAAGTAATGCCTGATGAGGAAATTCCTGCCTGGCATAAAAACCAGATTTTATCTATACTCTCTGCTGCCTCCTTCGTTCTGTCATTTAGGGTCAAGATTCAAATAATCATGTTTTGGTCAGTCCCGTAAGTGGAATTTATATCTCGGTCTGATGTTCAGTAAATTTCATAATGCCTTATGCATGAAATAGATGCCATGGTGGTACTTTTCCTACATACTTCCCTTTGACATCTAATTCCTTTTAGTTATACTCCAAATATGAGATATTTTCTTCTTTTTTTGTGTTTTGAGTATATTTGAAATACTCTGCTTTTAGGGATGGGTTCCTCTGGGAAGTTCAAAGAACACAACAGCTTATATTTAAGACTAAACCATTATAAAATCATGGTTGATTCATAAAGCAGAAAGCCATGTGCTATCGAAACAAGTTAAAAATAAGAAGGCAAAAAAGCCCACTACCAAACCACCCAGGTCCTTTACTAATCTTTCATGGCAATATAGCACTGCCTGTCATCAAGACTACGTCTGGAATTCTACCAAATTTTGTTCAGGAGATTTAAAGTCTTGTCTCATTTGTTTGAGGAAGGCCGCAGTCTGTCTGTACTTACCTAATGCAGAACTCTGTCATTGAATGTGGCAGATATTGCACAGGGCAAACCACTGAATGTGACTGGTTGATCCCTGTAAAAATACCTTCCAAGGCAAACCAATACTTTTAGTCATAGAGAGGGAAAAAAAAAAAAAAAAAAAAAAAAAAAAAAAAAAAAAAAAAAAAAGACAAATCCAATGGTTGCAGTGCCTTGCTCTAAGCTCTAGGAATGTTCATGTAATTCATGATCTGCACTGCAATTGCCACTGTAATAGATACCTAACTGGTAATTTTGGCAATCATATTTATGTTACTTTTGTCTTACCCTGCCACTTGTAGCTCTTTATTGTAAGAATTTTATTTGTCCATTTGTCCTGATGAATTGCTAGTCCTTGAAGTACTATGTTGCTTGAGTGATTTGATTTCTGGCAGAGGTTATCAGTGAGTCTCTATTTAGCTGAAACCTTTATGTTGGGTTAAATTGATAATAAGCCTCAGTGTAGCACTGACCTTGTGGAGCAGTGTGTTAACTCTGTATTGTAAATGCTGACCTGCTGTAGGAAGGGAGAGGGCATCTCCTGCTCCTGGTCTGATCAGATTGACACCAGATATTTTTCAAGGCAGGTGAAAATAGCACAGTGCTTTTGAACTGCTGAATTTTTTGTGTTCCTGCCTGAAGCTGCATGTCTTGAGTGAAAACAAGATGTAATGACTTGCTGTAACCACCAGTTGACCTCTGTGCCCTTTACATCTGAGTCACACAAGGCAACACTATTCTTTTTATCTTTTTGTTGTCATTACTTGCTGTTGTGAGTCACATAAGATGTATGTATGTTCCTAGTATAAACAGCCTCATTCATTTACTCTTAAGGTTCTTGCTGCTCTTTATTTTTCCATTTCTCTTCTAGAAAAAGAAAAAAAACCTTCCCCTGTCTTTAGTTTGCATTCCAAAATCAAGTTGTGTTTAGCACGACAGTTTTCTTGCATATTTTGCATATCATCTCAAGTGTGAAGCAAATTCTTTATTGTATACATATTTAATGTTGTTTTACACAGTAAAGTCTAAAAGACTTTTATCTTTTCTGAAATTGAACTTTAGAGGTGTGTGTAAGATCATGTCTAAGTTGATACGGTATTTTTATTTCAAGTAGAAATGGAATAACTTTTTTTTCTCCTTACCCAGGTGTGGTGTCATTGAGTTTGCTGGTTCATTTGCAATTTCTTAACATTCAGTTGCTTCTGGATTTATACTTGATAAAAGTAGGAGTTTTTTAGTTAATTCTTTGCAGTAATAAGGTTTTAGATGTAAAATTCTGCTGTTAGTTCTATAATGCTACATTACGCCTTGCTAAATGATGAGGCTCTTAAGTCTGGATTTGTGGGGTGTGCACTTCAGAACCCACGCCTAAAAGCAGTTTCCAGCAGATGTGATCATAGTTGTGTGTTACTGGCTGCTGTGCTGACCATCCTTTTCCTACCATTGGTAGAAGTGCCCAGAAGAAGGTGGCCCTTGCATTTTGCAGGGTGCCATTAGTAGCACCACCAGTGGCTATAAAATGCTGTTAGCCGGTTGTTTTATTTTTATCCTGTTTTACGTTCTTATTTAAGACATGTGAGAAAATGCACCAAACCACTCTAATACCAAAAGTAACAAAAAGCTTCACTGCACATAATCTTCTGCAGCAGTACGTTGTTTCCAGTGTCTTAAATTCCCAGTTGTGGGTCTTAGTATCTACAAGAGCACTTTGGAAGGATGCTTTATTACAGTTGGTGTTGTGTTTGTTTTCAGCTGTAGGTCATGTATTTCCATGAGAGCTTATACTCTCAGAATGTGAATTTGTTTGGACTCTAGAATTCAAATATTTCATCTGTGTAATAACTGTAGTTTTCAGTATAAAATTTGCATTTTTGTTGCCAACAGCGTATGCAGAGCTATTTTTAAGGAAAATTATAATGAAGCTGACCAAGACAACTTTAAAAACTTTAGTAGCAATAAGTAATGTAAAGTGTTCTTTTAAATGTATGATGTATTTTCGGAGCTTACGATCTGACATTGTCATATCTACAGAACTCCTGTATTAGTGCAGAGGCTATATTAAACCCATGTCAATGTAGAACTTATTTCAGTTATTTTTTTCTCTTCTACAAATTCAGAATTTCTCAAATACTGAAGTGCGCTTTCAGGTGAGAGAGCAACTGAAAAACTCGTTATTCTACAATTTTCAAAGCTGTTTTGCTGGCAGCATTGGTCCAACATCATGTGTATACATATATATTTGTTAACCTTTTATAGAATTATGCAAAATGGTATGTGTTCACCTTAGAGGGCATTTCATTTACATCTAATAGTGCTTAAAGATCTAGAATGTATGATTTCTTTGATGAAAAATGAAAATTGGAAAACAAGTTATCTAAGTATGAAGCCTGAGACCAAACGTAAAATTAATGTTGTGTATTTGGATTCAGTCCTGGCGTTATGAAGCTTCATTATAATCCAGCCTGACACCCATTTTTATTTATATGCACTAACATCTCTGAAGTGGATCTAAAGGCTGTTTATTTCTGGTTTGCAAGGGTATTTTTCTCCAAGAGCAGCAGAAAGCCTTAGTGTGCAGGGGAATAGGATGCAAACTTTGTCTGTCTTGCAGGAGAAGAAAGGAGATTCCCAAATGGTGATTCTAGTTAATATCTCTTGCAGAGTGGTTTTACTTTTTCACTCTAATGTGTTATTTTTCCTTCTGTAAATAGTTAATTTGGAAAAGAATCGTATGTGAACCTGATAAATAGGCTTTTTGCTTGCAGAAGCAGTGGAATAAATTCAGAATGTTTGAGCTGATCTGTTATATGGGCTATAAAGCTGTTTTAGTCCTGTCACCTTTGGAAAACTTTCCTAAGTTTATTTTGCAAGCACTTCTGCAGTTTGTGTAATATGCCCACATAAAACATACAGACAGGAGGCAAAGTACAAGTAAACTAAGTAAAAATTCTGCTAATGCCAATATTTTTTTTCCCCCTTCTGAGTTATTTCTAAAATCCTGACCCATACTAGATATATCAGTATAATCCACGAGCTCAGAATAATTTTGGAGATAGTTTTGCTACTGGTGAGTTCATTGGTAATTCATATGATGGTTGGGTGAAATAAAATAAAAGTAAAAGCAACATGTGATACCGAATGTGTTCATAGGAGAATTAGTTGTAACGGGTTTTGCAAGTGATGGGTTGCTGGTTTGGTTTTAATTATACGTTGCTGACTTGCCGGCAGCTATTACTGAATCTGGTTTTGGTGGTTGAGTAATGTGTGTTTGTGCGGAAGGCATTAATAGCAGCTTAAATAGGCCTTCACATGCACACGGGGTTTCCAGTGGGAATGGTTTGAAATGGAGTGATTTCCTCACAGCCACCCATGGGGTGTCAGGTTTCCCGCGGGCGAGCAAAGGCTCATATGGAAAACAATCCGGCCGCGCCGAGCCTGCCCTCCTGGGCAGCCCCAGCCCGCGGTGGCTTTGTGCAGCACTGGTTGCTTCCACAGCTCCAAAGCTTGCTCAGTGACTGAACAGCCACCTTTGCATTCGTGGGGAAGGAAAAGGGGCGAGCGAGGGGTTTTGGTCTGGGGTTTCTGCAGCCTCAGGGGTGGTGGTGGTTTTCCAGCAGGGAGGCCTCCAGGAAGGGGGAGTGTGCTTGGCTTCGGAGCAGCACCAGGGCTGCTGGAAGGGAGGATGCTGATTACAATAATAAACAAATGCCGGGGATAGATTACCACACGGCTGTCAGAGCAGACGGCACCAAAGGAGATCCCCAGCGAAGGCTTTGGAGATTGCAGTAGGATCCTTTGCTGGACGGGTTTTTTTTTTTTGAGTAGACAAAGGAAGTTACTTTTTAGACAACTTCTAATGGGTCTTGGCTTTTCTGTGGTGCAGCATGTCCTGGGCGAAGAGAAGAGGGCTGGAGGTGCCTGGTTACTGTCATAGCAGTGCCAGCCCATGGTGCTGGCTCTGAGGAAGGCAGAGGAGAGATGGTCTTCTGTCTGGTCACACCACCGTGTTTCCTAGGACGAAGTGTGCTTCATCCCATTTTTACTTGTCTAAGAAGCTGGTTTTTGATGCTTTCCATAGACAGAAATTTCTCTCAGTTTTTTTTTTTCCCTTTGAATGGAGCAGCGTGGAAGGACTTGTTCCTCCTCTCCACCCATCACATACCAGCAGGTTATAGCTTCTCTCACTCGGGGTCACTGAGACCAAACACTGACCTTGAGGCCTGCAAGAAGCACTTGGATCCTGCAGGCTGTTGCTGAGGTGAGCTAGAGGCAGTCCTGGGGAGGTGTGGAGACAAGGAGATCCCCACGGTGCCATGAGGTCAGGTCAGCCCTGCAAGGAGCAGCACCCAGTGTCAGCGGCTCACCCCTGGGTGCCCAGCCCATGGCAAGGAGCAGGGACAGGGGGACTGTGACAATGGCGCTGTGTGAACTGTTCCCAGAGCACAGCCCAGGAGAGGGACACGCACTGGAGCGCTTGGAGTATTTTGAGACTGTATAGGTGGAAAAAGGAAGAAACTTTCTGAAGGCTATAGACTTGGCTTGGAGGACGTACCAGGAAAATGTAGGCTTCGGGAGACGCTTAATGATGATTGGCCTGAACTTCAGCTTACGTGAATTGCTGACAAAATTTGAAAAGGTATGATAGGCACTTGCACACGTGCCTTTGAAGAGGGCTGTATATGCCTTTGAAAACTACATAGTAAATAAAAAGGGCAGGTCGATGTTTAACCTAGGTTTTCTGTGTTGCTGTTTATGTCCTCATGTGTACCTTGTTTACCTGGACACCCTGTTTATGGATATCTAATGTTGCTTATCTTCCCCATTTCAGGTCCTACAAGATTACTTTTAGAGCATGTCCTCTGATTGTGGGCATTTTTATTTACTTACTTATTTTAAATTGCAAAGAAAATGAAGGACAGTTTGGGTTTTGCTAAGTTAAGGGTATAAGGGGACATTATGGGCTGCCTGTGACCTTGTTCCACTATTGACATAAAGCAAGTGCTCTGGAGTTTGCTGTTAAATTTAGTTGAATGATATTTTAGTCAAATTGGAATGCTGATCAAATCATGATGGCTTTTATAAGTAGAATTATTTCCAATGAATATACAACTTTCCCACTGTTTCATCTGTTCTTTTATTCCATCTAGTTATTCTTTCTCTTACCAGATTGTTTGGTAACAGTAATGCTGAGAGGCAGGAGGTTTGGCTTTGCAGTGATTGTGCTGATGAGCAAGAGACATGAGAGTGTTAAAGAACAGATTGTTTTCATCTATTTGTCAGCACTTCCAATGGAACCTCATTTGCATGCTTGTAACCACTATTACATTTGCTTTGTCTTTTTTTTCACCATACGAACTTCCTGTGTCCTGCAAGACCACAATCTGTAACAAAATACAAAGTAGTTTATTTATGAATTAAGATAACACAGCTTAAAAATGTGGTTACGTAGTAGGAGAGCAGTGTGTAAAGCCTGATTCAGTGTTTTTCTGAACTTCAGCGTGTTCTTTTTTTTAAATGTAAACCAGCATTCTCCTCCTCCGTAGTTACCAGTTTACAAGTTTTGTTTATCAGGGAGAGGTATACTTGAGACAGACACTATTCGGGATCCCACCAGCATGACTCTTCCAAAAGTAGTTAAGAGTAACAGCAAAAGCATTTGTGATATGATTTCTTCACTGTGTAGGTCACTAGCTTCAGTCTGTCATCTGGGCTTCACTCTTCTCTTGTAGCTGCTGCTGTGGTAGCCTGTAAAGATTAGGAGACATGCTGGACTCTGAGATGCTTCATGACTTCAGTAAGAGAGAAGTTTTTAACCATTGTTTCTAGTATTTTGTGAATCATACAAGCCCTGGTATTTGCAAACTCCAGGCTCTCCCCTGTGACTTTAAATATTCCAGTGTTTATTTTATCTCAAAGAAATTGATCATAGCAATTCTCAAGGAAACCGAAACTAAGAGGTTTCACAGCTTTGCTGTATTTTTTAGCTTGAAGCTTGCTGTGAAATTTGTTGTCTACTGTGCTGAAATTTGTAATGCAACATAGAAGGATAGTTTGGTGCTGGAGAAGAATGTTAACATTTTATTAGGTGGACTTTGATCGCAAATTCTAAAATTTTAATCTGTGCTTATATAGCAAGTTTTCTTTTTTTTTTTTTAAACAAGCTCCCCACCTCCCCTGCTTCATCTCTCCCTCTTATAATTCCCCACACACCCATCCTGTCCTTCCTGAGGTGTTTGCTGCCAGGAGAAACAGCGTTATGACAGCGATCCTGGCTTGTAAGCTACTTTCAGCTCTCTGGACTCATTAATATATGTTCTACAGGGAGAATTATGAGTGCTGTTACTGTGGTCGTAATGCAGAAGCCAGATGGCATTTACAGAAGCTTGCATGGCACTCCCTTCCTATGCAAGAGCAGAGTCACATTACACTGCAGTAGGCAGGGCTGCTTTGGCTTTGTTCAGTCATGATTACGTGGCTGCTGGAATTAGTATTAACACATCTATGGTGCCCCTCAGCTGCTGAGTCTGTGCCATGCAATGGAGCCACAGAGGCTGTTGAAGGCAGTCTGGCATTCTCAGCCTTCCTGTAAGTGCATCATCATTCTTGTGATAAAATGAATCTTTAACTACACCATATGTCACCTCTTATGGTACTATCCAAGAGGCTTAAGTGCAAGTCAAGACAACTTCTTAGAAACTTGATATGTTGGTCAAGGTGTTTTGTAGTACAAGCCTGTAAAAATTAGAAGTGAAAAATGTCCGAAAGTAGGTTTTCCCCAAAAAAAGTTCTTTTTTCTTCATGAAATATCTGAGAGTTTAAGTAGTAATTACATTTCTGTCATATCTACAGCTATTTGCTTTGTGAATTGCTTTGATCTTACACTATAGTCGCAGTGGCTGTAGTGATATCCACTATGGTCTGTGTATGACACTTGAGGGGGCTTTAATGTCCACCTTTATACACACTTCTGGCACTGGTGGATTTAAGATAACAGCAATTCTGCCTAAAGGTTTTCAATGTGTACTGCTGGTCTGAATGTGAATTCATTACAAACAGATTGCTTAACAGCAACTGCTGCTGCAGGCAGGCCTCTGACACAGTGGATGGTATGAGCCTTTCTAAAGGCATGACTGTCCTCTGACATCAGAGAAGAGACTTCCTGGATAAGATGGGATTTTTTTAGCCATCTTTTTACAAAAGCATCTCTTTTCCCCCAGCATTTTGAAGGCTGAGACCAATAAAAGTCCAGTTTCCTTTTCACAATGGCCACTTTCATACACCTCTATCATGCCCTAATTTTTACTCCTTCCTTAAGAGTCATCAGAAAGCGAAAAGCTCCAAGTAAAGCAGAGGCTAAAAGGACTATCTGACACGGCACTGTTCCCAGAGGCAGTTGGCAGCAGCAGGTAAAATGTAACTGGTTCAAGATAAACTAAACAATCTGTTATTGAAAAAAAAAAAAATCCATTCCTTTGCTACCTGCTGTGAGACCTGAAAGAATGATGTTCTGGCTGTTGTCTGTGGCATGCAGTTATGTCCTTTGGTTGGCATTGACGTTTTTCTTCCAGCTGTTCCAGCTGGAAGATAACTTTGGTGAGCAGTCGTCACATTTATTCCTGACCTTTGAAAGGGGCAAGTGCAGCGTTTCTGTAACTGTGTCTTTGCTGGCTTGAACGTTGTCAGTGAAGGCAATGGGCAGTAATTTTCATGGGACTTGCAGTTCTGTGCGCCTGTGCCACTCACTGGCATGATTTGTATTGGGTGGAAGAAGTTCAAAATTGTTCTGGCAAAATAGCCTGGGAGTAACTTTTGCTAGGGAAAATGCAGTTTTCCAAGCTGATTTTCATTTATGAAGAATCGACTTCAACCCCACTAATTCTTTTTAAGATAAACATGTGGTTTGAAATGCACAACAGATTGCCTGTCTCTGGCTTGTACCTGGGGATTAAAAGGGTGTAGCGCTCTGTGTGCCAGCACAAAATGCTGCCGGGCTTGTTGCACAGCATCGGCATTGTACCTGTACGTCTGTTTCTTGCAAGCCATATGTGGTTTGTGTGGCATAACTTGCTAACCCTGATCTGTGGTCAGATGTCTATGACAATTCAGTGGAATTCTGTTGCCTAATAAACATAAAAATAATTGGAGTGTAATGCAGAATTTTGCTGTATATAGTGGGTTTAAAAAACATTGTAGTAAAACGTTGATGAGTCCGGCCTTAAAACCCTCTGTGAAGGTAGTGATTTGGTATAGAATGCTGTTGACCTTCTTCTTGAGAGACGAAGTTAAGTTTTGTGCCCTACATGTAAGAAAAAGTTGATTAAGGGTCCTTGATATTAATATCTTTAATGCTATGGGAACATGTTTATTTCCCTTGATAATAATATCTTTAATGCTATAGGAACATGTTTATTTCCCTTACAGAATAAAATAACCGCCCTGTTTTAGATCTTTATATTATTACTCCAGCACTTTTAATAGTGAGACCTCAACAGAGTAACATTTTGTATGTTTTAAAACGCATCGTTTCTTCCACTTTAACTTGGCCATGGAGTTTTCTTCCACTAGTTGTGTTTTCATCTTCAACAAAAGTGTTTGGGCCCCATAAAAAGGGAAATAACTTTGCCTGTGTTACCATCTTTACTGGTATATTGCCAATACAGATAAACAAAATCTGAAAAAAATGTGAGTAGAAATGAATCTGTTAATAGCTTAGAGGGTTGCAGAGTGAATTAGAGGCCCTCTGGACTCATCATTTAGAAAAGGACACTGGGAATGCCCATCATCATGGGAATGCTGTTGATTTGGCTTGGAGGTTTTTTGCCTTTATAAAGTATTGATAGTTTCCAAAGGACAATTATGCCTAATTTTGTAACTGCTCTTAACATATCCTTGCAGTCTGTAAGGGGGAAAGAAAAGACAGAAGTTTAGTAGCTGGTGGATCTTGGAGTTGGGCTCCGAAGTTTGGTTCTGTTCCAATCTTCATCATAGACCTTCTTTTACTCTGAGTATGTCACTCCAGTCTGCCTTTGGGCTGTTCTAGTAGCAAAGGGAGTCATCTGTGTCTTTGGGTCCTTTTCAGTATTGCCATCTGTAGCCTTACTGAGTGGCACATATTTGTGCATTTTTTAAAGACACATGCTCTTCAGTTGTCATCACGTGATAATTTAGTATTTTATTTGGTAGAAGTTAAAGCAAGAAGTAGGTTTCTTATTACGGAGACAAGGTTTAAAATCAAATCCAAACATAAAATGAAAGCTTGAATCCTGCAGGAAGAAAGGTAAAGAGGGAGAGAAGCAAAGAAGTCAAAGAAGATTCAGAATGGAAATAGAATTTTCAAATCACCAAAGTGGAAAAGGGCAGCAGTTTGATCTTAATACTTAAAAGGAATTTAAGGGAAGTGGCAATCTTCTAATAGTCTGGCTAGGGTTAAGTACATATCTAAATACCAATCTAGTTATTTCTTCTCCTTTCTATCTTTCAAGCTTCTGAGCCTTCACTTTGATTTATATGTAAGAAATTCTTTCCTCAAAAAGCTTTCTTTTAATTTAGGGCATTAATCCTGCAAGCAGTTGGCATGTGAACAAATACATTGACCTCATACAATAAATTATCAATCCAGTTTAACAGATAGGTGCATGTAAATGTTTGCAAAATTAGCAAAATATAGCATCTCTGTAGGAGTGCCTCAAAAAAAAGGTTGATAAAGCAAGAAAACATTTTCTGTTTGTAGTGTATTTCTTTAGTTTTGGGGGATTTTTTTCTGTTGTGTTTTTGTTTTGTTTTTCTTTTCTCTGGCCTTTGATTTGTTTAACATGCACTGGGAGACCACACTGGCCCAGATCCCTTTAGCACTGGGCTAAGAGCAATGATGGAGTCTCACAGTTGTATCCCCCTCTTTACATGGCAAAAGCAACAGAATTTTTTCCCTCCTCTCCTGCATCCTCCAGTTTGTTGCCCCTGTGACTCTTAATATAGGAACTTCCATGTCATAATAGGGGAGTATTTAGAGTTTCTTCTTAAGTATTGCAAGATTCAAAGTGGATTAACTCTTACTAGAATTAATCCTCACTGGGGCCTGAGCAGGCATAATCGACTTTTTTCATCCCATTTTTTGCCACATAGAGGACAACGGAGAATCAAAGACTGAGAAAAAGGCAGGAGAAAGAGAAATAATAAATTAGGAGTTACATAAATTGTGGCATTTACAGAATGATAGAGTTCCTATCACTTTGAAGAAAGAAATTTGAAGAGAGGGCAACCACACGTTTACAAATAAGAATTGAAGGACTTTGATAACACGTTGAATAAAGGAGAGTATTACCAATTGCTACCAACTACAGCAGTGTTAGGATAAAATGGGATCCCATCATCCAGAGGACAATACCTGAATAAAAATGCAGATGTTTGATATCATTATTGGAGAATAACTGACTTACCCAGTCCATTTCTTGCTATTAGCCATTTTTCACATCCCACCTTCCTGCTCTACTTCTTCCACGCGCACACTGATGTGGTGTGTGTTATTTGAATTTCTCTCCATCTTTTCTTTGAGGACTGTGACAAACTCACAGTCACTAACTTTATCAATCCTGTTGTGTTATCCATCAGCTGGTAGTGGTTTGTTGGGTTTTTTTACCTGGAAGATGGAAATCAGAAATGAGAGAGAAGTTAATTATGAAACTGTATTCTTTGAACTGAGTTGTCACAATGTAGCTATCACAGATGGAACTCAAGAATGTGAACAGAAGATTTATTGTACCTTAATCAATGTAACGTGATGACTGGAAAATGGAAGAATCAAACCCCTTTTTAATGAAACATTTTTGAGCGTGCATGCTGAAGTGGCCTCTCAAGTAAAATCGAAGAATGCTTTATGAAGGTTCTAGAATGAATGGGTTTACAATTAATACTGCGATTGTAGAATGGCAAACTAGAGATTAGTTTGTTTTCAATAGAGTTGTCATTTGTGACCTTGAAGTGGCAAAGAAAACTATTTGACATGACCTGGCTTTTATAGCACAGATTCGTTGTAATTAGAATTGTAACTGCTGTACGTGGTTGTATCTCCTGCTGTGTGGGATTGAGCTGGGTTTCAATGCATGCTGGAGTTGTAAGGACAGGCGCTGCAAATGTTTTCAAATAAGCATCTAATTCAGCTGATCACTGTGCTCTCTTTATTTGGATTGGCTGATCATCAGACACTTCCATTTTGTTTTTTTCCTTTTGTCATTTTTGTTTCTGTGTTTAAAATGGTGATTTTAATCAGGTTGTTTTAAAGACTGCAAAACTGTCCTTTTACCTGCTTTAAAGGAGTTAAGCTCAGGGCAAAGAATAGGTAGTTGTCCAAAGTCACATAATAGCTCTTCTGGCGAGACAGAGCTTCACCCGTGCCTCCCGCACTCTCTTACCTCCTTCCCCACTGCCCCATCTCTCCTCCCCCAGCTTCTTCACCTGTATCCTGACTTGTTTGTTTTTTTCCCTAACTCAGGAAAGCTTTCATGCTATCTCAAATTCATGGCTACTTTTCCACTTTAATTTGTAGATGTGCAAGCAGGAATACATCTTAAGGATGGGGCCCCCTCCTTTTCTGCTTCTGGGAACAGATGGTGATTACTGAGGAGCTGGCTGGAAGAATAAAAACCTTTAAGGAATTTCAGTTATTTGATTTCCTCCTTTGCAAAAGAAGTTTATTTACATCTGCATCAAATTCCTGTCATAATCTTCGTTGATTAATCCTATTGAGACAGCCAGTACACCTCCTGGCTTTCCACACATTTACATTGCTTTATTGGAGTATACATAGATGTGTGGATGCTAGAAACCATTGGCAGTGGTGCAGGAAGTTTTGTTTGCTGTTATAGCGTCTTTTAAAAATAATACTGTGCTCAATTAGATGAAGACAACATCTGTAATGTTTTCCTTGAGGCAGATGGTAGATGAGAGAATAAAATGTGTTTAATTTCTAAGGGGAGGAGAAATGAGTCAACTGAATGGAAATCACAAGCTTTTCTTTTTCTTTTCAGTCTTTACTATGAAATTCAGATTATAGTACATCCTGCCATTTTATGCCTGCCTCTCCATATATTCAGGGCATAGTGTGATGTAGTTTAATTGTAAAAATGAACCTTTGGTTGCTGTAGCCATTTACCTGCAGTTTAAGGGGACAGATTTTAGTTAAATGCTTTCATTATGTGTGACCTAAAATACTAGATAGAGGCTGCATTTCACTAGACTGTGTAAAGTTTCTGGAATGTTTTGTTTCAAAGAAGAAAGAGATGACATAGGTAAGGCTGAATCTGTGTGATTTCTGGAAAGGAAATGAGTTCTAGTGCACTTGCAAATGCCACACTGTGTGAAATGCGTGGGTGAACAGTAGACAGTTAGTTACCTTCAGTGCTACAAAACACAACATCACAGAACTTGGTGTTTATAATTC
Organism: Platysteira castanea; assembly: GCA_013397175.1. Taxonomy (NCBI): domain Eukaryota; kingdom Metazoa; phylum Chordata; class Aves; order Passeriformes; genus Platysteira; species Platysteira castanea. Next base: position 854,365 of record VYXC01011874.1, on the reverse strand, counting down.
TATTTCCTTTTTCACAGCCTTGGATGACTTTGAGACTAATTTTCTTACACTTAGGAAAGCTAGACCTTTTGTAGTGACATTAATAGGATTGCAGGTTTTCTCCTCTGCATCTTTTATCAGAGCCAGCCAAGAAAGTTGGAATACATGCTCTGTCCTAGTGTTTAGGAGTACTAATTAGAGTCAGCTCTCCCCTCCTTTACTTACAGAATTATGTTTGAACTTTTCTTGCTGGTATTTCAGGACATCCAAGCTGAGATTGATGCCCACAATGACATCTTTAAAAGCATTGATGGAAACAGGCAGAAAATGGTGAAAGCCTTGGGAAACTCTGAGGAAGCTGCTCTGCTCCAGCACCGGCTTGATGACATGAACCAGCGCTGGAATGACCTGAAGGCAAAGTCAGCTAACATCAGGTGAGTAGTAAAAGCATCAAGGTGTGAATGGGGCACAGTTCCTGTCTTCTAAGAGGTTTGACAAATATGACCACAGCATTGAGGTGAAATATCTGTTCTCTTTCATGAAGGACCCCTGAGTGCAAATGTAAAACCTTGGTGAACTTGTTCACCAGCTAGGCTTAGCTACTTGTTCTCTCTCCAGAGCTGCACAGTCATAACTTGATAACCTAGTACCAAAATTTCCAGAAAGTACATTGGGTCTTTCCTTATTATACATCAATGGCAGTGTCAGTGAAATAATTCTGTGAATCTGCAGTTACTTTGAGGAGGAATCAAAAGTTTGTTGATTTTGTTTTTACAAAATTTTGGTTTTGAAATTAGTAAGTTGATAGGAGTTGCATCTTAAGTGTCTTGAGGCATTTAACTGGTATTGCATTTTTAGTTGCTGCTATTCAATTGAGAAGTTTTTTTAAGTACCTATTAATCAAAGAATGCATTTTACGTTTTTTTGACCCTGTCAGTGCCAAGCTCAAGCGTAGTAATTGTTAAATCTTTGTGATGTCATTTTTAAAATAGATACTGCCACATTGACGGATATGAATCAAACACTACATGAAAGTGAATTACATAGAAAATAATTTCTAGGGCTTTTAATTGCAACCGCTTGCTTGTTGGCTTAAGAAAACTTTTTTTTTTAATAGAACAGAACAATGTTAAGCATTCATATGAATTTTCCAAAGGCCAGGAGATGAGCTGAGCTTGAAATTCAGGCACAAGAGTTTGAACAAGTGAGATAGATGGAAAAATGTGATATTTACTTTTAATTTCTACTTATCCCATCACCAACCTGCTAAACAGCTAAATGAAGCAGGTACATCAGCTCTGTGAAAGCCCACAGGCAGAACTCGAACCCAAAGGACCGAGCAGTTTGGTGTGGGGGCTTGCAGAGACTGACTCCACCACATATGCAGATTAATGCAAGAACTGTTAAACTTGGATTTTTATGAAGTCTATTCACAAGTCCGTGTAAGAGAAAGACAAAAGCATGATCTTAAAATAGTAGCTTGTCAACTGTGGAGTCCTAGCAAGAACCATTGTGTTGCTTGGCCATTCCTGGGGTTGGTCGTAATTTGGGAGAAATGGATGGCCATGAAAAAGGGCCTTCAAGCCATTTACCATGTACAGCAATGAGTTCCGAAGCTGTAGCATGGTAGGACTGATTGTGCAGCCAGTGCTCAGAAAAGTGGGAATACATTTTCTGAGTACAGACCCATCTTTTCTGTTCCGCATAGATATGGCAGGTGTATCCCACTGGGCAGCATTAATGTTTATGTTGCTGTGCTGACACCTGCGGTGCTGCAGAGCCACATGCCACTTAAGATCAAAGTGGAAGATAGGCAAGGAAGAGAATACTGGTGCAAATCTAAGACAAGTAAATTAACCTTTCAAATCTCAGTCGCTACTGAAAAGAGCATAGTATTTCTGAGTTCATGTATTTTGCTCCGTCCTTTGATTGCAGTTTACTTTTCTAGCTTGTGCAAGAGTCCTGAAAGCCTTCATAGGGAAGTAACAAAGCACAGAACTGATATGAAATCTGTTTGCCTTGAAGTTTTGCTTTCTTGGTGTATCTTTTTTACAAGGATGATTTGGAATGCAAAACTATATGGATGAGTCAAGTGAGAACAGCATGTTACTTAGATGCTACGACTGAAGAATGAACAAGCTGATTGTTTTGTTATGGGTTTTAGCTTGGGATAGTGCTTCTAAATTAAAGTTTCCATACGCTTTTTAGAAGATTTTCAGGTATTTGTACATTCTGATTATACTGATTTTTAATTTCCGAAAGTACTTCTCTCACAAATAGAGGTAGTATGAGTTTTTTCTCATCACTTCCGTCCTCAGAGCTGGTGTTGCTAGTCACTGTGTTGACTCTTACCTACTGTAACTAAAAGGAGTTCCAAAATGGAAAAGCAGCACTGTTCTAATATATTCTTAAATGCATGGAAGCTGCTTAGGCCTGTACTGGTAGTGTCTATGATGCCATCTGAGAGAACTGTCTCTCTCCTTGAAATTACTTGTAGACTTACACTTCTTTCTTTTTCTCTCTTCTTCTTAGGAATAAGATAAAAGCAAAGCTGCAGACTTATGGGGGTCTGCTTTTTAAAGCCAAATGTTTAGGGGAGATTCTTTTCTCCTAGGGTAGGAAGTGTGAGGATATTAGTGTTTGGGGGAGGGTAGAAGTAAAAGTATGGGAGAAACAGAAAAGGAGTTTCTCTCTGTTTCTCTAGATTTAGACCACCCACCAATCTTATTTTTTTCCATGTGTTCCCTTGTCACTCAGTGTGAAAAGTGCTACCACCATAGCAGAATCAAAAGCTGAGGAGGTTTCCAGCTGTGAAGAGAGCCTGTCAGGGTCAACAGAAGGGGAGTTGTGTCTGAGTTGCTGTTTCCTTGGTGATCTTATTCAGCATGGGGAGGGGGAGAGAGGGTTCCTCTCAGTCTGGTCAGTTGGATGAGAGCATCTGTGTTCTTCAGGTTCATCCAAGATTCCCTTAGGAGTGCTTTTGCATACCAGGTGGTTGATGCTGGTGAACATTTGTGCTCCAAGTCGTGCTCAAAAACAGTCATCTATAACTGACCTCTATTTTGATCAGAGCAGATTCTTAAGCCACCACTTGACCTGGTAAATCCCTGAGTTTGCAGATTCATTTGTCACATGAAGCTTTGTCTGCGAATTGTTAGTCAGTAGAAGTACCAATTTTAAAACAAAGGCCAGAAATCCTGACTCGGAGAACAGAGAAGCCCAAGAAATATTTCAGAATTTCTGCATAGTTTATCTTCTGTCTCTGATAATGTCTGTATGACAAATGTAAACGTGATACTAAAACTTTACACTGAAATGCAATTTGAAGCATATCTTGACTCCCTTACTCCTGTGCAGCATTTGCTTTGGATGAGGTTTACTGAACGTGTATTTCTTTGCTCTCCAGGAGAATTGAGTATTTGTGTATGCTCTTCAGCTTCTGCATCTTGATTTCATTTTCAGGATTGCTTTGGATAAGATTAAAAGGCTAATATTCTGGAAAAATCCAGGCGGATGTGATGAGTTTTTCCCTGTGTATTTTTTCCCTGTAATATCTTTCTTTAGGAGGTTAGCTCACTTTGTGCTCAGTGAAAAATTTTCAAGTCTCTGCTAGTATAGTCCATTTCCTCCCCACCCCTTACTGCTCTACCCCTGCAGGATTAACTTGTGCTGGACTTTGAAACCATGTGCTAGAGTTATTTTGGTATTGACATTAATATGGCAGGCATGCAAGTATTGAGTGGTAAATTACAATGAATTTAATCCAGTATCATATGCTATAACATTCACATTAATATCAGATTAAATTTTTCACTGTTAATATTATTGCACTGCATGTTAAACAGTGGTGAATCACCTTTAAATTGTCCTTTATCTAGTTGCAGAAGTTTTTCCTCTCCTTACAAAGCTCCAATTTATTTTGCATACAAGAATTCCACTAAACAATTAGAGCAGAATCTTGAAGCCTGCCAGTTTTTAGAGGTGACAGCTGCTTACATGTGCTAGAAACAGTAATAAGTCATGATGAGTAGAGGTTTCACTACCAAATAAATAAAGCTATAAATATGAACATTTTAATTGTAGTTGCTTCTAGAAATTCTCAAAGATTTTTTTTTTTTTTGGACAGAGTCTAATGGCAAAACTGTAAATTCAAATGTGGGCTGCCTTGGCTTAGATGAGAGAGCAGTGTCTCTCCTGTGCCTGATTAATAAGAAGTATAACTCTGTTTTCACTTTGAGAAAGAAGGGCTGGTTCTGAGTACCTGAAAAAATACTAGGAGAGTGGAGAGAATACATTCCACTCAGAAGCTGCTGGCCTGTACACCAAGGCCTGCAGCAGCAACAGCTTGCTTTTAATTCAGTGCAGGGTGGGCTGCTGACTGGTGTTTAGGCCTGAGCTACAAGCAGCTGGTTGCAATGCAGTGTTGAGATAAAGGTATCAGTGAGAGCAGTAAGGGACAATAGAAACCATAACACACACAACTGTAGGCAGTAAAAGGTTGCTTCTAGCAAGTACTTAAGATTTTGTATTTTTTCCCAAGTAGTTACCTAAGAGCTTTCCTTCACAGGATTGAAGGAGAATAGATTCCTCTTCCTGAAAGTACTTAGCTTATCCTTTTCAGAAATGTGGATTTTTTTTTTTTTTTTTTTTTCTCTTTGTATTTCCCTCCTTATATACTCTTACTTGACTGCTTTATTGATTCATCTATCCTAGTATTACTGGGAGATCTCAGTGTGGCCAAACCTAAGCTTGTGTTGAAGTTAACCTTGCGACACATTATCCCTTCAGTCCAAGTGTTGTATCAGCCCCGCACATTCCCTCTAATGCCATCTGAAATGATAGTACAAGACAAGCCAGGTGAAAGTTCCTAGGTGTGACTCAGTGAATCAGAAGAAAAGAAAGATAACCATTAGTGTGCAAAATAGGAAAGGGAGTAGAGTTTAGTTCATTCATCCATCAGAAGCAGAGGAGGAACTTGCAGAACTGGTGTCAGCCTACACTGAAAATCATTCAGCTCTACTCTTCTGTGTGAAGAAAGAAACTGCTTTTTGCTGATATAAATTAGGTACATGCTGATCTTGAATGATACCATAACATAGAATGACTACAGTAAAAGAGGAGTAGCTGGTTCCTGTTGAAGATTTCTATGCATCTTTTAAGCACTGCAGGGAGAAGACCTCAGGTCAAGATATTTCTGAAAATTGTAGGAAAATATACTGTGGAGTTTGACTTGTTTTGTCAGTTAAAGCGAGAAATGGATTCACTGTATTAGTTCTCTAGTAACTCAACATTGACAAAAGATGATATATTAAATAACCTGTGTCACTGATTGGTATGTTCAGCAGCACAGGCCATTTGCTGTTGATCACTGCTGGTAGAACATGCTGGTTTTTGCTTCTGGAGAGTCAAGGTCCTGGCATGAAAGGGTTCAGTTTGGCAGTGCTTCAGCTCACAAAACGTGCTTGTGCTTGTTGCACAACAGTGACGGAGTCACAGAAAAACACAGGATTTTATTATGTTGCTTAGACATGCAGTGTTCAAGGTTTTAAGTTTAGAGTCAAAACGTCAGGTACATATTTGTCTATGTTCCCCCGTTTCTCCTCTGCTTATTTTAATTTGTTGTGCAAAGTGTTCTGAAATAGAGATGTTTTTAACACAAAGTTGCTTTGCAGTTAAACACTTGAAACGTTCTCATCTTACTGGTGGAGTCATTTTGTTTAGTGTTTCCCATGCTGTTTTTGCCATTCAGGGTTTTAAAGATGCTCTTATGCTGTTTCACAGGGCTCACTTGGAGGCCAGTGCAGAGAAATGGAACAGATTGCTGACATCCCTGGAAGAGTTAATCAAATGGCTGAACGCAAAAGATGAAGAACTGAAAAAACAAATGCCTGTTGGAGGGGATGTTCCAACCTTACAGCAGCAGTATGACCACTGCAAAGTAAGTTGCTGAAGTTTTATGGTTATGCTACTGTGAATTATAGAATGAAGCAAATTTTTGTACAGGAGAAATGGTGAAAGCTTCCTAGTGACTAATTTCTAGAAAAAAGCTCTAGGTCTCCACCCATTTTGCTTACCCACCTTGCCCAGTAAAGCACAACTAAGATACGCTATAAAATTTCATCTGAAGGATTTCTGAGACATGTGTTCAGTCTAAACACTTTTTTTTTTTACTATTTCCTGATATTTTTGGAATCCTGGTGGGTGAAACTGCTGTTTTACTCTGAAAGTTAAGGAAGGCATACAAAAGTAAGAAGTGACCAAGAATCACGAAAGCAAAGTTGAATGTAAATTCAGTAAAATCATGAACAGTGGCTTTCTACTTGTTACTAAACTCACCAGTGATAGCAGCCCCTACCCATGCACATTTACACTGCAAAGATGACTCAAAACTGTTTTAGAGAACTAAAATTTTTCTGTGCCTTTTACTGTTGTAGCTATAGCATGCTGTTCTGGTTTTCTGTTTTTGCTTGTCGTGTTCTGGTTTGTACATGGTAGGCTATTAATTCCTAAGTACTTCTTGACAGTAAAAAACTTAGTTGCATCTACATTTCTTCATTCATGTAGAGTGTAGAGTCTGTCTTGCCAGCTCTGATCAGTAATCAAGTGAAGATGGTTTTGCCATTGGAAAAATTAATTCTGTTAAAGCACTGGTTCCATCTTGTTTGTTGATCTGTATGGTGTAAACAGGGAAAGACAACAAATGCAGCTTTATATAGCTAATTACAGGATAAGTATGTTCGCCTCTTCCAACTATACTGGTGTCTTTTCTGCTGCAGTGTTTAGTGAGGGCAAAATTTGAGTTCGGAAAAACTTACTGATACAGAAATACTTGGAATACTGTGAGGTAGTACAGAAAATGTAGTCTGACATGAGCAGCACTTTTGGAACTTCACTCCAAAATAGAAGTGCTTAAGGAAATCTGCATATATTTCTCCTTTCATTTAGTCTTTTAAAGTAAATTTATTAGCATAAACTCAGGAACTTTGTTTCTTGAGAGTTCATCTCTTCCTAATCCACTTAAAGCATCATGCTCTGTTTGTAGGCACATCTGCTGTGAATTTTTTTATAATGATCAAATAGTGGATTGCTAGTGCCAAAGAGCAATAAAAGGCTGTAACAGAGCTAAATATAATTTTGAAGGAGGTCAGCGGAAGGTGGTAGACCTCAACAAGTCATGTTCTAAAGGCTTATTTGTGTCTTGTATAGATTACAGTGTGTGCATGATAGTAACAAAATAATACTTGTAGTTCCTCTCATCTGAAGAACTCAAATTGATTAATAAAACTGGGGTTTTATTCTGAGGTAGAAAAATTTAGTAGTAATGATGCTGGATGGCTGATTTGGACCGCTAGTGAACTGCAGCAGTTTGAAGGGGAGAGCACCTCTGGGTTGTTTAATCCTTGCCCTTATGTTTGAAGGTATTTTGTTATGTGTCAAGGTTAAGAATCCAGTGAGTGCATTCGGGAGCTTTTGGAGATTATTCTTTCATTTTTCAAAAAGGCAACGCTCTTGCAGTGTCACAGTAAGCGTTGAAAATAGTTGCCTGAGTCAGGTATTTAATACAAGCTGCATTAATGGTCTGCAACAGCACGAAGTTAAAGCAACCCTGAGTATCACATTATTTTTTATATGCCTATGCCAGCAAAAGCACTGTATACACTTGCAGATATTTCTTACATGATGTCTGGATGACTATTTCCTAACAGTTATTCTGTTAGGGGGAACCAAGAGATTCCCATATATCATGTAATGATACTGTGCTATACCAAATATGTATTATTAGCAGGTGGCATTTCACATTCTGTTGAAGTGTTGCTTATTAGCTATTGCCAGAGGAGGGAAGCTGAACCAGAGCTGTCTATTGGTTTGATTGCCATAGCAATGCTTCAGTGCTGTTTCTTAGTAGGATCTGTTCATTCCTTGCTGAAGCTGCAGTTTGCTAATACACTTGATCAAGCTGAAAAGTTGTGGTTTTTCTCAGATAGAAAGTGAAAACTGAAGGGATAAAAAAAAAACCCAACAAAAAGCCAACAAAACAAAACTCCAAACTTGTTACAAGTCTTTCTGCTTCCTCAGCAAGGTTAAGTGATTGGTTGATGTGGTTAGGATGTTGGATAAAGATGTCATTGGATGAGGAGCACAAGTTTTATTCCTGTGATTTTTATTTTCTTTTTCCAAGACATTATGTCAGAAAGTGCCCTTTGAGTGGATTTTTTGTAAACTGTATGTGATTCCATGTTGTCAGTTACTCTGCTTTGCCTTTAAGGTGCTCCAGTTAGAATATGTATCCTGTCTTAAGCTGGGAGTTTTCAGTGGGGATTTGAGATGTAACTGTATCAGATGAATATTGCAGAGATACGACTTGATTTCTCTCGCTCCAAAGGATACTGCCTTTGTTCCACCTCTCATCACCAGCTGTCCTGGTACTTTTTAAAATGTTTCTTCGTCCATGCTTCTTCAAGTGTTAAATCTCCTGAACATTTCATTTGTAAGATTTACTTTTGATCAAAGGGGGTTTTTTATGATCCCTTGTTGAGTTTCTGCAGCACCACATCAGATGACCTTGTAAAGGTTCTCCCAGGTCTGTCTGTCTGTTCATGTGCCTCTGCTCTCCTCTTTTCTTTAGTTTCATACCTGAGTATAGCTTTGAAGTTGTCTTCATGCAAATTGAGCAGTTCAGTACCTCACTTTGTCTCCACTACTCTGTGACCTATTTTCTCTTATTTCCAACTTGCTTGCCTGATCTTGTCCTTGCTGGCACTTCAAAATGTAAGTGGTAAAATAGTGGCTCAGCTCTGTAAGATGTGCCCTCATGATAGTCTCATCTCCTTCCCTTTGTTTTTCTGAGTTCTCCTGTATTAGCGTTATTTTTTGCCTCTAGTTACTCAATAATTGTTGTTTTTATTAACCTACTTTTTTTTCCCCTCAGGTACAGGAGATCACTTGTTTGCTTCAGATTAATGGCACTAATTCTATTGGCCTTTGCCTTTGTTAGTATCTCCCTAACTCATTGCTTGGCTTCAGCACTTCTAGATAGATAAGTGCGGTATTATGTGCCAGTTTGGGTTGGCTCACATTGTTTGGGTGCTACTGAGGTCTGTTTGGACAGGAGGAAATAAATGGTTTGCTTTTTGATTTTTAAACTTGTTTTTGTTTTAAATATCACTCATTCTTCTACGCTTTAAAAGCAAACATTACTCACAGCAGTGTTAATAAGTTGAATTTGGGCTGCAGATTTAGCCTCTATTTCCCAGATTAACAGAAATCTTTCAGGATGTGGCAAATATTTATAATTTTTTTTACTCTTTTTTGTGTTCTTCAGCCAGGCTTCCATCATCTGTAGTAGTTCATAGTCCTATCATGTACTAAATGCTAAGTGCAGTCTAGCAGTGAGCACATCCAGTCTGGGTGTTGTGTTGGCTCTGCATGTTGCAGGGGGCAGATCAAGAGGAAGCTTAAATAACGGTGCATGAATCCTATTTTGATTATTCTCAAAATGTCTTTGAGAGAGGGGTTGAGGAGCAAAAAGTCCCAGGAGTGATGGAAAATTTGGGAATGCTGGAAAACTGAGAGGAAGTTTAAAAGTACGTGAGCTAAAATGTTGTTCATATGGAGCGTACCTATAGCTGAGTCTACATTCACACTCCAGAAGTGTGGGACACAGGGAATGGTTTATAGGGAAAAGAAACATAAGGCACCTGCCTTTTCAGAGTTTATTTCCAGGTTTTTTTCCAAAATTGTAATTTCTCACTGTTGCTAGTTTTCAGCGGCTCATGTTTCCCTTTCATTCCGTTCTTTACCAGTTTTCCGTATAAATATGTATTTAGGATTTTAATATGTGTGATGCAAATTTTGATCAGCTACATAGACCAGGAAAATGTCAAAAACCAAAATGCCACCCCAAGCCTGTTCCCCCCAGCCTCTACCCCTCAAAAATCGTCCCCTGTGTGCATACTTTAATATGCCAGAAAAAAGTAGCTGCAAAAGTACCATGAAAAATCAGTGGGCTGGTTTTGTGCATCTGGAAATACTTAGAGTCACCCGTGTGTACAAGAGAAGGCAGGCCAGATGCTGACACCTTGTTCTTTGGAGATGCACTGATGTTGCCCTGGTTTTTGTTAAGCCTTCTGTTTTTAACCTTGGAGTCAGATTCTTTCACACAGATTCATGTAAATAATAGCCAATGTTTACTTAACGGTATTTTCTGGTTTTCATTCCTTTTGTGATAAGAGAACTTTGATGAGCATCTTTCTTCTCCAGTGGGATTGAGAAGGAAGTGACATGTCCTCCAATCCCTTGTGGAGTTGGGACGTGTATATGAATGTGAAATTGTAAATAATAAAACAGTATTATTCCTGCCTTTCTGCTGAATCTGGCAAGTGTGAGAGCGTCTTTATTGTGTCTTCCCAAACACACACTGAGAGCTTTATATATCTCACTTTTCCACTAGAAGAGTTTCTGACTGTACCTTTTTAAAAGTGTGCTTTTGCTAAAATACAAAGACTACCTAAAAGCTGTAAATCACTGTGGTTTATATTTCAGAGAGAACCAGGACGTTTCAAATTAAGCAGAAATAGGTACCCTCTTGCATAAATCCTGTTGGCATGTGTCTGCATAAATGAACAAATGTCTAGCTAATGCTAAATAATGCATGCATCTTGGATCAAAGAGATGCTTAACTTAGCTTCATTTGAGCTCAGAATGAATTGGCAAAGGACCTGTGAATGTTTGATTGATAATTTTATATCTGTGGCTAGGTCATTAATATTTTAGATACTCTCCAAACTTTTTGGGGTTGCTGCCTATCATGTTTGAGACTTGTTTTGTTAAAGTAATCAAATAATGGAAGTTGTAGTATTTCTTTCTGTTTTACTTAGCTATTTTCACTTAATCAAGTGTTACCATAGCCAACTGGAAACTACTTTCTAGGTGTTGTTATCCCTTCAGGATGCCTGTAATTCTGTTATTCTCTTTAACAGTGGGAGAAGTCTATGAGGAAAAAATAATTTTCTAGCCTTAAATTTCCCTTCACTCTTTCAGTTTGCCTGTCTGACTTTGGGCAATGGGCTTATTCTTAAATTAATTCCTACTTAATTATTCTAGATTTTTTTCTGGGATATTTTCTGTATTAAAATCTGCTTCCATGTTAGGAATTACTAAATGTAAGAATGAACAGAGATGCATTATGGTATTGGTGCTGCTTTAGGCTATGCTCTTAATTATAATCTAGAAAGAGCTTTATTAATTTGTTACTCATCTCGTCACATAAGACAAAGCACACAAAATCTGTGCTACTTAGACGTGGTCAGCTAAACTGATTGGTCAGTTAACTGGTGGTTTCTGAAATACTAATTTTGACTAAGATGTGAGCTGTGAGGGGGTAAGAAAGGAGAATTAAGTGGTCCACGGTTGGAAGTGGAAAATCAGTTCAGCCTCTTCCTTAGAGGAAGAGCTGCAACTTGGTCTGACAGACAAGGATGTGATGGAAGCAGGAGCTTGAGCAACATATGCCGTGCTGCTGTGAAGTGGCTCTTCAAAGTGAGGATGTGGTTTCAAAAACTACATGCTCTGTCAAGAGGGGGAATAGCCTTCCCAGTAGTCAGTCAGCATTGCTGAGCTGTATGAGAGCTCCTTAAGTAAACTTGTAAGGGATGAGAGTTTTCTAAGAACTCTTGAAATTTTGCATATTTGAAAGTCCTGAATGTTGATTATTGATGAAAAACCCCACTATTGTACTATACCAAAAATTGTGCTGTTCAAGTACAGTACAGCTCTTTAATCTTTAACTGAGACTTTTCTTTGTGGTGTGTTTAGACGGAAGACGTGGAAATCGTGGGTGGGAATATTTTGTTACAGGAGAGGAGGAGTTTAGTTAATGCCTGAAGTTAAGTGAGAGTTCTCAAGTGGACAGACCTAAATCCATCGTTCAGTAAGGATTTACTCAAACTGATTTGTGTGTTACATGAATGATTCAGGTGTGTGTCACTGCTCTCCTGGGCTTTTTCTCCAGAAGAATGATGTGTAAACAAAAGCATGGCACAAGGAATGAAGTGTTAAATTAGGATGCCAGTGCAGTGTATTTTTAACTTTGACAAAGAAATTGTTTCTTCTGGCTGTATTTCATCTTGTTCCCAGAAGTGTGGTTGTCTTGCGATAAGTCAGGAAAGTTGCAACAGATCAGTACTTAAAATAATAAATAAGCTGGATAATGAAAGAACAAATTATTCTGTTACTAATGCAGAGTAAAGTAGCTTGTCTTACTGTGGAAAAAACAATTCATAAACACTTTTCCAGTACAATAAATGAAACATTTCTGTGGGGTTTCCTTTTTAATAACATCATTTTGATGTATACAGCTCATGCTGCTCTTTCCTGAGGAACCATCATCTCATTTGTTTTAATCAAAGACTCCCATATAAATTTTTAGGACCTCACTGGGTGTTTTTCAAACCACTGAATAAAGGAAGATTTGTAGATATCCTCAAAAATCTAAGAGGTCATTCTGACATTGCTATGGAGGAGAATGTTTGTGTCATAAATTAGGCTTACACTGCAGACACAGCACAGCAATCAGCCTCTTTGTCTTTAAAAGGCTGCGGTGAGTCCAGTGCCTGTTTCTGTGGTATCTTTTTATTTCACCTCACAAAAGACCACTCTGGTTCCTTCATTTTTAGTAGTAGCCCATCTACAACTAATGAAATCCTGTAACATCTTGATGTGCTGGAATGTACCAGACATCTGTTTCACTCCTGTGTCTTGAGCTGCAATACCACGACTGGCTGTGGCCTGACCTTCAAGGGTGAGCCATGAGCACAGCCAGGGAAGGTGATGGAGCACAAGCGGGTTAATGACTGATTTTTAATCTCTACCCGTAAGACAGCTACTCTATTTCCTTAGCTACCTCCGTTGTTCATCTTGCTGTGTTCTTCTGACTCCACTATATCTTTATGGACCTGAAGTGACTGCTACTGCATGTGATACTTAGGATGAAGTTGCATCAGTGCAATGGTTGATACTGTAGTAAAACAGTGGCTTTTTGTTTTGTCCTTTCTGAAGAGGCTCAGTAGTTCATTGGCTATTTTTTGGTTGCAGTGGTATACTAAGCAAATTATTTCAGGGACCTGGCAAAGAAACTCCCAAGACCTTTTTTTTATAAGCTGCAACTGCCCAGAAAAATGCTCATGGATTTCAATTTGTGTATGCTTTTTTAAAGATCAGTTTAAAAAAATTCATTTTCAGTTCAGTTGCATTTTAAAAGGTAGGTACCACCTGAATCCTAAGGACAATATGTCAACAGATGAGCTCCCTCACTGGATCTCAGAGATGGACTGGTATAAGGAAATGAGACAGGACGTTTCTCTGAATGCAAATATTGGTTTTTGCTGAGGTCTGTTTTTCCAAAGGCAGAGAGCCAGGAAAAAAACACTGGCACAGTCACAGTGAATCTGTTTTTTCAACTGGAGAGTGCTGCTAGAGAGCCACAATAATACAGTGTCCACTGCCATATTTTTTTCCAGGAGCTTTCATAGCCTGTATTAGACAGAGCTGAAAACTTTGTCCTCCTCATAACTTCCTCATTTAATGCCAGTTTGAGATTCTTTCGGTATAGTCACAAAACCAGCTCAGGTCTCCTTGATTTCGCTGTGATCTATGAGAAGAAGAAACACTAAGAAGAAACATACTTTATTTAACAAGGCTGTTCATTTGTCATTCAAGGTGTGGAATGGAGCTTGTAGGGATTAATGCAAATCTTAAGAACCTTTTTATATAACTGACACTTTTCCATATGAATTTTGTGCGAACACTACAGAGTTTTATTTTCTTTCGTCTTGTGTTCTCAGTGAGCAGAGTCCCCTGTGCATCACTGCTTTGGAGAAACTGAACGGAAGCATTAGTTCATGGTGCACTTAAATATGCAGTAAGAGGGAGGCTGTTACCACTGAAACTGACTGCATTTGCAGACAGGGACTGGTGAAGAATCTGTTTTATTTTCTGTTAAGAACATCCTAATCTAGATCCTGCTTCCTGCTGCTGCAGGCAGACTCTTTAGGGAACAAGAATATTTATTCCAGTTAACTCCTGAACTATTGGATCCTCAATCCCTTGTTATTACAGTCAGTAATCCACCCTAGGAACGTCAGCAATAAACTCGAAAAATTTTGTTTCCATGGCAGCCACCCACTCCTGTTTTCGTGCAGATTCTAGAGATTAAGGGCTAGGTTCCAAAATGTATGTACAAAATAGGGGAGAGGATGGGATTCTGCTTTTTCTTATACTTCTTTGTTGGTTTTCCCATTTTTCTTCTGTTGCATTTTTAGAATGCAAAGGTAGGTACTGGTTTAATGGACAAGGTAATCTCACAGGAGGTATTTTGTGCTGTTTTCTTTCCAAGAACTCTTAACCATACCTAGTAGCTGTTCCTAGACAGTTACTACACATCTGTATCTTCTGACGTGGGTTTCAGTGAATTTCTCTCCTCCAGAGTGGTTAGTCTGTGGGGCTGGGAAACTGCTGGGAATGTTACTAGAAGCAGTTTTCTTCTCTGAAGTTTTGGTCTTTCAGCTTTGGATGCCAAAGGGTTCTAAACATAAAATGGCGCTTAAAGATTTGAATCTTTCTTTGTAGAAGGTGCTGGTGGTTATGTTTTTGCTAAAATGTGATTCCTGCAAAGTGAATTCAGCGCTGTGCTTCAGACAGGCGTTATATTGGGTCTAGGGTTTCCACTCCTACACTTTGAGCTGCTAGAGTTCCTTACCGCTTACAGATTCATCCAGGGTTAGTTGTTTTGGGGAAAAGATGGGGTTTTTTTCTTTTAATCAGATTTGGAACCTCAATGCTCATCTTGTGAGGCCAGTAACATGATTCCTTTCCTCGTGTCATTTAAAGTTTCAACAGTAGCTGTCCACATCAGAAGACTTGGGGTACCCTGTGCTTCAGTATTAAGGTACAAGTACAGTTCTTCTATATAGTGGTGTGCCTGATACGTCTGCAGTGTCTGCAGCCATTCCTCAGAGTTACTGGGATTACTTTGTTTTAATCAGTAGATTGCTGAATTCTATGAGCATGATACAATTAAGATAGAAAATATTTACTCAACAAAGTGGCTGTAGGTTGTGGGGGTTGGGTTTCTTTTGGTTTGTGTCTTGGTTTTGGGGTGGTTCTTTAGGCACCTCTTTCTCTGGAAGGAGTGTAATGTTGTCCTCACACATTTACTACTGAGGAATTATTTTACATGCCCGGTTGATCATCTTGTAATTTATTCCCGTGTAATGTGTGAGGACATTTTAAAAGCATCCTGTACAAAACACAACTTTTCTTGAGGATCCTTTCTATCTTGTTGCTTAATGATAATGTAGGATTATGTCAGAGCTAGTAGTGAAGCTGCTGTGTCCTAACGTGGTTTCAAGCACTGCATATTAACTGGCTGTGAAACTTCGTAGCCCGCTCTGCCAAATAGACAATACAAATGCAGTAACTTCTGTGACATGAGCAGCCTCTTCTGGTTCTGCAGTGAATGGAGATCAGCCTTAACTCTAGTATTTGGTAGTCTGAGATGCCGTGCTGTTACTGACACATGACTGTGTTAATGTTAGGTGGGTGCTGTTGGTTATCCCTGTATCCTGTTTCTCTGTAGGGCAGATTCTGAGGGAATATGGGAAGCAGCATAGTTCTTCTGAGCTTCTAGCCACTGGGGGCTGTTCCTTAAATGAACAGGCATAGCTTGTGGTGAGAGAGAACATTCCAAAGATGTTCTCAAAGAACTTAATAGCTGCTGCTAATGGTAATTTGTGTATTTTATGATAGTGTTTTAGTCTTTTAGACCTTTCGTGTTAAATGAATGTGTAAATGGAGAGAAGAAAATCTCTATGCCAATGTTGATAGTGTAACACAATATGCCAGTGCTATTTCTTAGCCAGTTTTATAATATTGTTGTCAGCAAGTTTGTGTTTGTTAACAATATTTATAAGCTTAAGAGTGAACCAAAGCCATAAATCATTAAAATGTTCTAACAAATTCATTTTCCCTTTTGTTTGAAGTTGCACTGATTTTTATGCATTGTGTCTATGTTGCTAAGGAATTTTTAGTCTAAAAGTCCTAATATAGGTAATAGAATAGATTTTCTTTAAAAACCTCAGACTTCCTCTCCCTTGAAACAGCTGGTTTGTGACTTACATGCTAGAAGAATTTTTAAAATATAAAGTAAAATATTGTGATTAATGAAAGGACTGTGCTTATCATTTTTAAAACAGTCATTAAAAATGCATACTTTATAGCTGTGTGATTTACTTGGGTCTAAATTAAGAATTTCAGTACCAACAGAGACTTGAATGACTGAATCCAGTCATTACCTTTATTAGTATATTTTTCATTAAGTTGGTGTTACAGGTCAGCAAGAATTTAATATAAGCAGCAACAGAAGAGAGAATAGTAAATTAGATAGTTTTAAAGAAATTACTGGAACAAATACATCATTTTACAATTATATATCACTATAGGTCATCTAAAATTTCTTTTGCCCTTGTTCTAGATTTTATACAGTCTATATTTATTTAACTTTGACTCAATCTGATATGAAATCTTCCTTGTTTCTTTCTATTTTTTAAATAACAGCAATTCATACATTTTCTCTTATGTGGTTCTGTCTTCATTTTGAATGATGGATCTGCCTCAGAAGAGAGAGGCTAGAAGCTTATTTAAGCGTTCACTACCTTGAATGGATAAGGTTCAAGCCAGGGAAGAAACCCTCCAACAGAACAAAATGCTAAAACTGTAACGTTTTGATGCTCTGAAAGGAGAGGGAAGACTAATTGTGAAAATATTTTCATCATCAAATAAATGCAAGGGAGGGGGAGGGTATAATTTTTAGATAATTTTCAATGTTATCTGATAATTTTATCCTGTGCATGTGATTTTTCCATCTCAGGTTTTGGAGCAGAGAGATACTGAGCAATACTTGATGCTGACATCAGTGCTGTGGTCAGCGCCTGCCATCACGCTGGGTAGGGACACTTTCAGGAGTGTCCCTCACTCCTTGATAAGGAAACAAGTCCCTAGTCTTTGACTAAAACATAGACTGCTACAAAGCAGTCATGCTTGGTTGAAATTACTCATTTTCAATAGGTCAGCCTCATTTGGGATGATTTTCTGATGATGTATTCTTCTCTAAGATCATGCAGATAATGCCTTCTGACATTTCTGGCTGCTACAAGATTCTTAGTCCACTGAGCATGGTTGCTTGGCTGCAGTTTCTCAAACTCTTTTTTCACCTGTGTCTTCCTATTTGTGCTTTTCATGGTGTTTGTGCAGCAACACTGGGAGAGAAGGAAGAAGTTATTATCTTAATGCTAGGTTCCTGAAGGAGTGGCTAGTGGTAAACACAGCACAGTGTATAAAACAAACAAATAAACAAAACCCCATGGTGTTGTAAAAACAAAGGTACTTTTCTTGCTGGAGAGAAAACTAAAGAACAGACACAGGTCAGATGTGAATCACATTATTAATGCTGTTCTGGAAAAACACTTGGGTACTAGATGATGTGTGTGGCCTAAAAATCTCTACATACTCCAAGTAACCATGCTTACTGCATTTTGGTTATACTTGTAGAAAAATGTGAAGAGATTTCTAAGAAAGCAATGACTTCAGAGTTAAAAGTACTGAAGCTAGTCCACCCTATTGCTAAATACAGTATTAATGAACTAAATACAATAAATAAAATTCCTAAAATACAATAAATGAAATTCCTTTACTTTTTAAAAAATCTGTATCTGGAGTGTGCACTTTCCACTAAGGTTTCTTGGGAAAGAGAGTAGTATATAGGTGTCTTGCTGCATTTGCATGTTTTCACCTTTTTTTAAAATGGCTTAAGTTGACAATTTACATTTCTGGGAGGTTGTTACAGATGTGTTGAAATATTCTTTGGTATCCAGCCACTAAAACCAATTCTAGTTTTTGGTTTTGAGACATTCCCTGTGTTCTCAGTGTTATTGTTTATATCTTCAGCATTTTATTTATTGCTTTTACTTTTCTTCATACCTTTATTAGGTAACTTTGCCATGGCATAGAACTTGTTTCTGAGTATTGAGGACTAAAAATAACAATTTAATTCTATGCTTTTTTTGGTTTTTGTTCTTTGCTTAATGAGAAATCGTTTGTGGTTTCAAATTCTGTTTGTAAAGAAATCCTGTTTAATACATGCTGGTTCTACTATATGTAAAATATTATAATTCTTTGCCTGAAGAGCTACAAATAAAAAAGCTTGTCATGCAGAGAAACAAAGCAGAGAAAGGAAATGAAGTGAGTGAACAGGAGTAATAAGTCTGTCTTGTGATCTCTCTGATGTGCCCACCCTGTATTGGAAAGTATTTGTGGAGCAGAGTTAAATAGCCCTGCTTCACAGAAGTATTCTTCTAAGTGCTAGTATCTTTCTCTAATTGACCCCTTATCACTGTCACTTATATTAAGTGCCTTTTTTCTCATAATCAGAAAGCCACGTTGTGGTCATCCCAAAAAAATGGTTTGACACCTTTTGCAATAAGTTTCCGTAGGACCTTTTTTCTTTTTTCCAGGTTAACAGTCATTCTTATAGAATTATTTTAAATCAAGGAATATGGTTTATGTGAATAGCTATTAAAAGAATTTACAATGGGTGAAAATAAGGCAAAGTTTTGTCTGTATTGTCCGTGGATATTTTGCAGAACTTTCCCTGGGTTATTTGAATTTCAGTCGTTTTCTACTGGATGAAACCCCAAGCAGATTGTTAAAATCAAATAGCAGACTCAGTTGGAAAGGAGGAGGGCACAACCCTGTAACTGGGTGATGGAACACTATTTTGAAAACATTGACAATTTTCAAGTGGGTTTACTCAGTGTTTTGTACTAATGTGTCTATAATGAATGCGCAGCAGTATTTTAATTCTAGTTTCTTATTAGTAGGATTGTCTGAAAGCAGCCATATTATCTTTTTTCCTTTTACTTATCTCATTAGTTGAATTTACAGGTCCAGATGGATTTTCTGGTTTTTTTATGAGATGTTGTTAGAGCATCTATTTGAAAATGCAAAGACTTAGCAGGGCTGTTGTGTTGGGCAAGTTTAGTTTGCAGAGGCATACATGGAACTAATAAAGCGACACAGACTATTGCATGTCGTGACAAGTTTGAGTGTCCCCTGTTTGACAAGGGGCTTAAACTCCCAGCAGAAATCTATTTTTTATTTATTTTCTGTGTGTTTCATGATGAGGGAAAATTCTTTGCTACTTAAAACAAACTCAACATTCTCCACTCCACCCCTCCACCCCCCGCCAAAGAAATCCAACCCCACCACAACTATGTGGTGGTTGATACCTGCTGCATTGCTGCTGTGCCGTAGAATATGTGAAGTATTACGCTTGGGGCTTGACTTTTTTGTTTTGGTTTTTTTTTCTTCTTCTTAAGTGCCATTTGCTTTTACAGATATGGCATAGGTGCCAAGTTCTGTGTTTTCATGTTCCTCTAACTTCTGATGGCAACTAGAATGAGCTGAAGGAGGTGACTTAAGCAGAAGGGAAAGTTATGTTGCCCTTAGGGTATTCCTTCCTCATGTCTCTCTCATAAATGCCTGGAAAAATGTCTGAAGTAGAGTATTTCTTCTTTCAAACACTACTTATTTTTTCTCAGTAATGGTTTTACAGTAATCTGTCTCTACTGAGCAGATGTTAGATGCACTAGCACACAATCCAGAGACAGAAAATTTTGGAGAAGTGACCCAAAGCAGAGATCCAGTATAATCTGTCATGTCACAGTAACAAACTGTGTGGTATCAGCTTTGCAAAGATGCTGTCATTTTAGATAGTCTTGAAAATAGGAAGCCGTAGTGGAAGAGTTCAGAGCAAAAAGCTACAAAGGAGATTGAAGTAGACTGTGGTGAGGAAGACATTTTGTTCGCTGGTGATTATTCAGTTGTCTGTCTGGACCATTTGCTTCCAAAAAGAAACCAAAGTGACTGTTTCTAAGAAAGAGGAGTAATTAATGTTGACAGGATTTCTGCTTCTGAAAGGATTTCCAGTAGCAGTCCTCTCTCATGTATGCATGCATGCATACAGAATAGGAACACTAGAGCTGGCCTCAAACTGCAACTGGTCCCTAGCATTTTTTCGGCTTCAATATTCAGCTGGGCTCTGTTGCCTGTGCTTCTTCTGCAGAGGGGAATATTCCTCCCCTTATGCAGTTGTCATACAGGAGATGCTCCCCTGAGACTTTTTGCAGTGATCTGAATATTCATAATTTATAGGTGATGTCGTATAATACATTCACTATTTTTTTTGGTGATCACAGTTCATCGGCAAGGACGCTGATGTACTCTTGCACTAAGGAGGCTGACATGGAGGAAACCTCTCATGAGATGTGGGCACGCTCACAAGGTGCATCCTATCTTTACGTATTGGGTGAATATTCATAGCGCTGCATATCGCAGAGTTGCTCTTGAGTGTATTGAGTTTGAACTGTAATTACTAAAAGTTTTTCTCAAGACCTCTGCATTAATACAGTAGGTACCATTTAATGGTGAAGTAGCTTATGATACCAAACATATTTGACTTGTCCCACTGACAGCTTTTTGAAGAAATGCAGAGGAAACTTTAATCACACCAAATGAGCAAAAGGGTACCTGAATTTAACTGCTCTTAACAACAAGGCAACACTCAACTTGTGAATGGTGGCATCATCTCGTTTTGAAGCAAGAAACTAATGGTATTTCATCACTGCTCAGCAGTCACACAGCCTAAGCAAACCCAAGCCAGTCTGTTGCCAGAAAGCAAAGAAAGAGGAATGTCTCTGTTATGTTGAAGAGATAGATGCTTACTGTTGAGGGCACAGGGAAATAGGCAGTGCTAACAGGATATTTGAGGGCTTTTGCTCAATTAAGTAATAAGCCATTTAATATGCAGCAGATATTTTGTGTGTCTTGTGTCAGGCTGGAGGCAGTACATGTTTTGGATGCATAAACAGAATAATACTTTTTTGTGTGTGTTGTTTACCCCTCCCCCTTCTTCTGTATTTCCTGGTATAAAAAGCAAAAGTTGTATCGGTTGCTCTCCATAAAGGAAAGATGGAGTTTGATGCTTTTCAAAAGACAGTGTTTCCATCAAACTTATTTGTTGGGTTTTATGTAACTGAGTAGTAACTTCTATTCAAAGCTACCCAGTTATACACTGTGCACAGTTACACAGTTTGAAGCTAATTAGCGTTAGCATTGAGGACACAAATTTCCTTTGCTTCTTCAAAGGAGGTACAACTTTGAAGGGTGTGTAAGAAGTGTAACTTCTGTTCTGCAGACAGCTCTTCAAAACAATTTCATCTGAAATGGGAGGATCCTTGTTTTGATGGTATATTGCCTTGTCTTGAAGGTTGCTTTTTAGGTGATACAAGCTTTTTAAATTCCTTTCAGATAGACTCAGTGCAGTGCTTTATTTGGCATTGTACAGTGATCTTTTCCTATGGAGTTTTTCAGGATTTTTTTTGCAGACAATTCAAAATGTTGTTTTATCTTTGCTGATTTCTTGTTGTCAGTCCCCTGTGTCTGGACACTGATTCTCATATACTTTAGAATAAAGGTTCTGGTTTGCCCCTAAGTTTCATACAAGTAGTTGTCCTGTTTCTGACAGGAGCAGAGTCTGGGGAGGCCAGCAAAAGAAAAATGGAGCAAGTAGAGAGGGTTAGTTCTCTTCCTGCCTTCTGTCAATCAGAGATGTGTGAAAATGCCTGTGATGGCACTATTGGTTTACAGAATCCTCAGAGACTTTCTTCAAGAATTTGGATGAATCCTTCATGAAAATCTGTGATGTGTTTTTCCCAGTGTTGCATAGGTAGTGGAGTTTATTCTAATGTCTACTTTAGAAAATGGAGAATTGCCCTAAAAATCACTGACAATTCATTTTGTCAGAAGTGTGTAGAAGTTTGACCAGTGAGTCAAAGCAGGTGAACCTTCCCCTCTTTAGATTTCTTGCAGGCCCTTTTTAGGTACTGAAAGGCTGTCAATGCTGTACAATATGGTCTCCCTGGAGCCTTCTCTTCTCCAGGCTGAACAGCCCCAAATCTCTCAACCTGTCTTCATAGGAATAGTCCTCTCCAGGAAAAATGCAAGGCAGAAGTTCTATGCTCATTTTGCTTTCAGCCCTGGAAACCTAGTCATGACTTTCCTCAGAGTCATGAGGAAATACTATAAAATATATTTTAAAAAGAAATAAAAAGAGGTCAACTCTTCCAAGGTTGTTGATATCAGATAGCTGTCATGATCCCATAGCAGAGTGTGATGGGATTAGTTTTCCTTCACCAAAAGTACACTGTAGTCCCATTGATGTAAAACTGAATGTGTTTTTACTGGCAGTTTGGCATTTGAAAATTGGTTCCACTGCTACTAGGGTGATTACTGCTGTTGTGTAAAAGTAAATACTTTTTTTCCACACGAAGAGTGGAAAGCTGCAACAGCTTCCGTCTCTCTTCCTCTGTCAGACTCCACACTGATTCAGGCGTTTTTGCTGTCTCTGGGGTACAATCTGTATGAATTCTTATATTAAATCCTGATTAGGTATGTTAAACAGATTTTTGTCTAAAAGCTCCATTAAAGACATTTTTTCGTGTGCATTGCAATGTAAACCAAGCCTGTTTTAATCTACTGCTTTTGTGTAGTTTATGCAAGCCATCAAATTTAATGATTCTCATGCCCTTTTTTAGCTGTCTTATTACAATGGATTTAAACCAAAATAGGCTCACTTATATTAGGAACTTGCTGGATGAGCAAAATAAGCATATTCTAGCAGATTTTGTTCTGTTGTTTATATGATACTTTGGTAGTACTCATGGTACAGTGAAATGCAAAGTAAGGGGTGAATATAAAAAATTACTTTCTTGAAGAAGGGAAAAAGATCCAATGAAGCAAGTTCAGTGGATATGCTCTGTGTAGCAAGCCCATCACAAAAGGGTTCCACTGGCCATAATGGTTATGTTTCTGGGGATTAGTAGCCAGTTCAGTAGAGAATTCACATTAGCACACTGAAGTCTGTCTTTTCACTTTTTTGTTAAGAAAATAATAATATATTTTTAAAAAAGCTTTTTGAAGGTAATGTCTTTGGTATTAGCTCAAGGATGCATCGTGTGGGGTTTTTTCCCCCCAACATAGTTCCAAATCACATTTAAACTACATCCCACCCCCAATATAAATAAATAAATTTTAAGAAGAAAAAAAGAAAAGCCTTCAGGCATTCCATGTTTTCCAGTCCCTAAAGACTATGCTCCGTTGAGCTTCCAAACTTCTCTGGGCAACCAAGTCTTGGTTATCACTGACCTAGAAACAGAAATAAAGTCTCATTTCAGTGGACTTGGAAATATGAAATCAAGTTACATAACATTATTGGTGCTGGAAGACATATTAATGAAATCATTATGCCTCCTTTTTTGTAACCTTTGCTCAATTAAGCAGTGTCTCCCTTCATCTCTATTTGGATTTAGATCCTGTAGCATCTCTAAGGAATGCAGGACTTGTAGTTCTTTCTTGAAAAATTACAGTGCAAAAAAAAAATTAGTTCAATTTTTAAGAAAAAGCATAGCCCTGTACTCTGGAATTTAAGAACAGCTTTTTAATGTCTTTCTTGTTGCAATCTGTGTAACAATTAAGCTTACTTCTGCCTTTGTGCTGTACTGGATTCTTTTCTAGTGCACAATAGAGGCCTTTCAAAGTCTCTGTGAGGTTATTTTAAGTGTGGCTTTTCCAAACAGGCGTCAAAACATCTTCTTCTGATTTTAAAATGCTAATAGATGAAAATGGAGAAAGTAGCCTTAATGGTTTTGTATAGCCTTACTGGTTTTGAACTATAACAAATTCAGAAGAAAGTCACGTACCGTTCCTTGTATTAAGGTGTCTCACAGGAGTATACAGATGAAGTTTGACATTGTCAGTCTATTGGTTACTGGTGTTTAGAATGTCAGCAACAGCTTTGTGTTTCTTGTCTCTAAGTCTGATACAGCATACTTTCCTTCCATCTCTTTGGCTGTACTGCTGCAGTGTACTTGCTGAGAGATGTTTTAGACGCTTATTTTATATAATGCGTGTCTATTAATGCATATTTGGAGGTGGGGGATGGTGAGTAGCCATGAGCACATGCACTCCTTCAGAGACTAGAGTGGGAAGGGAAATTATCAAGGGGCAAGACAGCCTCGGGGAAAAAGTTACCCCTATTTCTGGCCTGAAGCATCTATTTTGATAAATCAAAGGGAAAATCTTAAGTAAGCTAACACTTACTTGCCTCTGGTAAAAGATCACCAACATGCATAGTCTAATTCTCTTTTGCCCACATCTGTGCTTTTATATTCCTGTCAGTTTAGTTTCCTTGTCCATGCAGGCGAAAAAGAGGAATTTGCCATAGATGTTACTTCCAGGTGTACACTCACATTAAACCCTTGTGGTTGACTCCCTATTTGCACACTTTGTATTGACACTACAGCAAAAGAGACAGCAAGTGGCAAATGGTAAACTGAGAGACAATTTAGAAAAATGCAGCCTTTGACACTTTTCTTTGGTCCTTTTTGAGATGTTTATTTAGATTCTTCTATTGAAAAAATAAATCCAAAATATTCAATATATATTTATTATGGAGGCAAACAGCTTCCCCTTCCCCCTCCCCCCCATTATTTCCTTTTCTTTCCCTGTTTTGATGTTGGTCACTGTCACTGATTTATCCAAACATGTAGGATTTGGTCTCATCTTTAACGTCCCATGTACTACATATGTCTTTGTATCTCCATGTACTAATGGTTAGTATATTAGGCACCATTTTTCTCCTGTTATTTCTCTTGCCACTTAGATTTAGAATGAAATAATAAAAGGTAAATGCACCATCTCAAATCAAATATTGTTCTTTAATTGAATATTTTCTATATCAGCTGGGGTAGATATATTATAAAATTGACTTTTACAGGGAGATGTGTACAGAGACCAAAACACTTTTGAAATTTTATGTGTACATGTTACATTAGTAACAAATAGTAGATTAACAAACAGATACAAATAGTATCTAACGGGAAGGAACAGCTTTTAAACATGCTATGCTTATTTCTAGTTCATTCTTTAGTGATGGAGACAGCTGGCAGAGACTCAGTCACAACCTTATCTTTGTGTGATCTTCATAAACAATTCCTCATCTCATTCTGAGTTTGCTCAATCATCCTGCTTATTCTTCCCATCCTATTATGTGCCATGGGTTACTTTTTTCCATTTCATTTTAGTGTATAAAAGTACCAGGAGTTTTTCAAGCACTGGGTGCAGAATAAAGATGAATAAGTAATTAAATGCTACAGGAGCTGCTGATTGGCAGATAAGGCTACAGTGTGCTAAACTGATATGAGTTACAATAACATGCATCTTTACTTCCTTGAAAGAGTGCATAATGAGACCTGATTTAAATATGTTCTGTTTTTAAGAAACATGCCATGTGTTTTCTTTGAAATTAGCTTTGCCTTCATCTGTTAGAACTATTAAGCAGATCTGCTCAGTGAATTGTTCTATACAAGTCTGTACAATTCAAAAGAGAAAAAGAGACTGTAAATTAACATGGAGTAATTTTAGAAGTCCACTTCCTATTCTCAAAAAGTAATTTTAAGGTGCAGCTGAAGGAAATAGGTGCTTTCAGGATACACTAAACAGTGTAAAAAATCACAATAGCAAAAGTTCTGTAGCTTTTTAATTTTTCAAGAGTGGAAAAGAGTTCAGCTGCAAAGCATTCCCAAGAGAAATTTTGTAATGCCCTGGTTTAGGCAAATTCCTTTAAAAATCTTAGCTTACAAGAAGAGTTTAGTTTTATATTAGAAATAAGATGTATCTCTAATGAAGAGAGGGCAAATGGGTTTGATTATCTTAGCATAACAGAATAAATGGTCTATAATTTCCAGAGTTGTAAAGGGAGTAACGTATGTTTCACAGTCACTGAAAGAGGAAAAAATCAAAATGCAGAGTAAATCACTGGCTCATGGCTGAAAATCTTGGAGGCAACACTTTTGTTCTCTTCTCTGAGAGGAGGACTGTGTTAGTGGGGTCCTGAGTTACCTGCCATAGTTGACTAACTTGAGACCTCATACCTGCAAAATGAATGCTACAATGCTTATTGTAGTTACTGCCTTGTTTCATGCTGTGTTAAATAATTCAGGAGTGTAGTTTTGTAAGCCCTTGTCCATCTACCAGTGGAAGACTTCTTTCAAAGGAGGTTTTTTTAAAAATTATTTTTGGCTAGTATTGTTTAAGGTCAGCTACAAAAACAGTTTGTGTTGACACAGCATTAGCACACCAGATTTTAGGTTTTCATGGCTTCCCCCCCCTCTTTTATAAGAATCAAGAATGTTTAAGATTAGTGTTGGTTTTTCCAGGACTCTTACATGTCCTGGTTTATGTAGGAAGTAAGAATGGTTTTGCAAATGCAACAGAACTGTGTAAACCGTAGACATTGGATTTAATAATCTGTCACCTGTCAGATTACTGAGGGAGGTGAAGCTTTCATTTTAAACCATTACCTAAAGTATACAGCAGTTCTGCAGTTTATAATTGTTGTATGAAGTACAGTGGTGTGAATTACTGCCCAAGTTATGTACAGCCCCTTTTTGTATGACCAGTATAGCTTTAAAATATTTATGTACTTTTATAAACATACAAAAGCATAGTGTGGGCAAAATAAATGTGTTATCTCTGTGCTCAACATTCACTTTTTCATTTTGTATTCACATCTGCATGCTCAACAGGACTCAAAAAATACTTGCATCTCTGTGTTCAGCTTATTAGTGGACAGTTTTCAGTGACAAGTTTTGTGATGCTTCTCAAATTTTTTTGCCGTACCTTCACTTATTTGATCTATACCAAAACTCTAGTATAAATTTTCTTCTAATTTTCTCCCTGAAAGTCATAGCCAGCAACAGGAGAGGAATTCTTCCTCTACTAAAACTTGTGCTCCACTCAAAGCTTACAAATGCTTTAACTATCTTAGTTCTTAATGACAAAGGGGAAATGAAGTAATATCCTTCTCTGCTGAAGGAGACACATCCATTCTGAGTAGCCATTGAAGAGGTATCTTTTGCAAAACTAAATAGACCACCAAAATATATGATTCTACTTCTTATTAAATAAAAATCTTTACAATAATCAAATTCACTATTGCAGGTTTTATGTTCCTTGCTGGGTTTTTTATTACTTACTTTTACTCTGTAGTGTTCCTCTAGATGTGATTTTTCCAATGAAATGTTTATTTTGTCCATTCAAGACAGGTGATATTTGAGCTCAAGATCAGATTTATAAGTGGGTTTCTTTTTTTTGTTCTATTGCAGAGAGGTTTACTGGGACAAGAGTATTATTGGTATACTTGGGTATCCTTGCATTGTGTATTCTCATTGCTTTTCTTGTTTACTGGCAGAGAGACACAGAAAAATATATTGAGTATTGCTAAGAAAAAGTTATGCAAGTCTGAGTGGCTGTTCCGAAAATTATTTTTGCACCTGTGGCATAAAAAAAAAAAACAAACAACATCACCGAAACATAAAGTAGGTAGGAAGTCTGTGGTGTGCTCAAGATACTCTACTGCTAAATGATTTTAGTAGTATTATTTCAGTGTATGGTTTATTTCATGCTAAGAGAGTTCTCTGTCAAAAATACTTGGTAAGGACTGCCATGGATGACTTACAGTTGATGAGCTCTATGGGCCAAACTCTTAAAATCTTCGTGTTGTCAACCTCAATTTGAACAACTTCAGTGGCAGGGATGGTGGAGAATTAAATACAAGGTCTCTTAGGTCAAACTTGATTGAAGTTTTATTGAGGGTCATCAGGAGAAACTGATGAAACATACTGTGTGAGGGTGAACAGGGAGAGACAGAGTAAAAGAGATCTGTCTCTAGCTTGTTTCTAATTGCTGAAATTTTCTTAGTATACTCAAAATGGGACATAGCCTCCCTTTTCTTGCATGCTTTGGGAGTATTTTGGAAGTTGTATGGAGGAGAGAAAAGTAATTCTAGAAATATTTCCTGTTTCAAAGTGTAGTAATCACCCCTCTGTTTCTAACAAAGTCTTTGAAATTAAAATAAATTATATCTTACTGATGCATCCACATAGGTTCTACTAATCAAAAGTCTTCTTAAGTGGGGAATTTTTTGAGCCATAATACTGCCTGCCTTCTTTCTTGAAACAAATTTCAGCATAGAGGATGTTTTAATGATTTGTAAACTATGGATGACTTTGAAGTGTCTTATTCTAGTGTATGTAATGTGAAATTAAAATATTGATACATACTGTGGTGAACTGAAGAGGTTCTTCAGGAATGTTGCTTTTACAATGCTTCCATTTCTGTATTTTTTTTAATAAGTAGGGCTTGGTTTTTAAATGGCAATTTTCATTACTTGTTACATGTAGTATATACTAAATCCTCCAAAGAATATTTTTGCTATTCAGAAGCACACAGAGATAACACTGTTCTGAGAAATGTTTGTATAAATACAATAGTTAATGGTTACTGAAAGTTGGACTGTGTAATGCAGGTTTCCAAATGTAATGGGGGTTAGTGTGTTTTCAGTTATTAGTTTTTGTTTTTGTTTGTTTGTTTATTTATTTATTTATTAGCAGAAAAATGGAAGGATTTTGAAGGATAAGGAAGATAAAAGACTGAAGTGGGGGAGGAGGGAGGAAAAATAACATCTTGCCTCCTGCTAAGCTAAAGTTGAGATGAGGGTGTTTTTTGTGATTGTGGCATCAAGAGACTTACTAATGAAAAGGATAAGATAGCATTTGTGATGCTTTTATGGTATCTGGTTTTCACACTTTTCAGTGGTAGGATCCTCATTTTATTACATAATGTTGTTGACACTACTGACTGATTTTTTTCAATCTGGAATTGGGCCTTAGCAAATTGTGACAGCAAAATAAGCCTTGGTTTTTAAATTAGAACTAAAAAATACATGGTAAAAAATAAGCATTCTAATAATGTTTAAAGTATCTTCTTTTGTGTTTCTATATGTAGAAAATAATACAAATAAAACAGGAAAAGCAGTTTTCTTCCAGGTGGGACAGGTTTATGCTTGATGATGGAAGAAAATGCTTCATAAGAAACATAACAGCTGACTACTTATAACCTTTTTTTTTAAAGAAGGTTGGTTGCACTTAACTGTTTAATAATTAAAGTCATAAATGCTGGAGAGCAAAATATGCTGACATTCATTTCCACCACCATGAAAAAATCTTACATAAAAAGAGATTTTTTTCTTTCTGTATGTAAGTTTCAAGTGGTTTTTGCATAATAAAGATCAAAATATTTTTGAGGAATGTAAGAGATGGCTTTTTCAGAATGTGTTATCACAATAAAATTTCTGCTACATATTCTCTAAATTTTAAAAATATTGCTAAATAGCAGACAGAAACAAGAATATTTTCATTTTCTAAGGAATGTTCACAATTTTTGTAATTCTTTTTGGCATTTTGAAGTAATTTTCTGAAGTATCAGTAGATGCAGTTTGTTATTCCAGCTATCTAAAAAGTAAAGAGAGTGTTGTAGCAATCTACTACATATTACCAATCCTGTTAAAAGCAATAAACCCATTAAATTTACTTTTTATTAGAATTCTAATGTAGTAGTTTCAGTTTGTTGTACTTTTTTTAAAAACTTGCCATCATCACCTTTCTTGTATTCCTTTCTCCACGTCAATTTCCTAGAAATTACCTTTCCAGCCTCAATTTATTGCTGCTTCTGTTTTGTAAAATTTGCATTTTATCTTGCAGTCTGAATAACATTGGCTATTACTCACTCACTAGGCAGGTCTGATTAGAGAGATGAAAACAGAGAAAACGGTAGAGTTCACAAGTCAAGTTACAATTGCATTCTTCTTTCCTTTCCCAAAAGGCACTGAGGCGTGAACTGAAGGATAAAGAGCAAACCATTCTCAATGCTGTGGACCAGGCACGAGTTTACCTTGCTGACCAACCAATTGAGGGGCCTGAGGAACCAAGAAGGAGCTTGCATTCAAAAACAGGTCAGAAAATACTTCTGGGAAGGGCCAAATAAAGAGAGAAAGGACTTGCATGTTTCTAGTACGTATTTTATATCCCAGTTACTTGCTCAGACCCTCAGAATTTTCCAGATCGCATCCTGAAGGCTTTTATATCACTGTTTTAGACTCCAGTGTTACTTCTCTGCTTTGGAAGTACTTACATTTTAATGGAAGAAGTAGAAACATCTCTACTGCCTTTTCCAGTTTTTGATTCAAAACTCTAATGATAGTTCTGTTCTTTTTTCTTAATACAGTAACATACGTACCTTAAATGTAGTTGGAATAATACTTCAAGGAATCACATTCAAACATCCAAATATCTATTGCAAAGTTTTAATCCACAAGTAGAAATAAGCGTATTTGGTGGTGTATCTCATTAGAAGTAAAATAAATAAGCTTTAGGAACGAAGTCATTACAGAATCTTAAAGATTTGGATATTAAATGAATCATTGCTAAGGAATGGAACTACAGCTATCCTAGAAACTGTTTTTTCATTGTATTTGTTGAGATACTGGTCTAAATATCAGAGACCAACAAGAAGGTAATAATTTTTCTCCACTCCCCCACAACCACAAAATAGGAAGTTATCTCTTGTCAGTCCTACAGTTATGTCTCTGATATAAGCTACAGCATTATGAAGTCTTACTTTTACTCACACAAGAACTGTTCTTGGAAAATGTAATAATCTGCTTTTGCAGAACTGGCAGTTGCTGTAAGATGTGAATCATTTACTGTTCTGTATAATTTACAAAATCACAGTGTAACTGCTTTTATCAGGAGTTATTTTTTTCTTTCTGTACATCACCTTATACATCTCCATTGCAAACTTCTTAAGTTTGTTCAGTGGAAACAACTAATCTTTCCTGCATCCATACTTCGTGTTATTGCTGTGCAAATTTCAAGTGGTTTCATATTCCGTAGTTCAACTTTGTGATAAAGTTTGAATAGCTGGTGATTACTGCCAATGAACCATTTATCTTGTTGATTAGTGCTGGTACCCTAGCTTAACTTCTTTTTTGAATTCCTGACTCCTGAAAATATTCAGTTTCTCTTTACTCTCAAACCCATTTACTATATGGCATCTCCAGTGCTTTAGTTGGTCTAAATCATAAACAAGCTTGCAGTTGAAAAATAAGGATGCTTTCTGTATATTTGTTCATTCTTTCATACAGAAGTCTGAAATTGCAGGTTCTCTCCTCAAAAACATAGAACCTCTCAGCACAAACAATGCCAGTACATAAAATGTCACCAATGTAAAATACTCATTTTCTAACAGGAGTTGATATCAGTGATCTAGTCAGTGTTGAGTGACTAGATACAGACTGCAAGAGCAAACTTCAGATGATAACCTGCATCATAAATTCTTGTTATCCAGTCTATTATGAAGATAATGATTATTATTTGGTGCTATACCAATGGCAGTAAGAACAGACTAGCAGGGAATTTGATGACCATGGTAAACTGCATAGTAATAACAGCCATGGTCTGCAAGTGGTGTGGGCATGTCTCTGGTCTAGTCATTGTATTTGAAAATCAATCCTATGTTCAGACTGGGAAGTTTCGTAGATGTGCACTGAACTTCTTTTCTGTTGGAACCCTGGATTCTGATAATTTTAATCTCTCTGAGTTGACAAGCACTGACCCCCAAAAATACACTGCATTTGACCTGCAGCCCTGGAAAAGGCTTCCAAAGTTATGTGGTAACACCGAGATTGTTAGTGTGTGATTAATAGAAGTGTGTTATATCACTGGGTGAAGATACAGAATTCTAGGTTTTAGGATATAATAATTTATATATACAGGTAACAAAATGGAGGATGTAGGGTGGTGGTTAGTACTACTTCTTTCTTCCTTCTTCTTCATAAGTTTGAGCAAGTTAGTAACTGGACAGAAAAATCTGCAATGCAGAGGTCAAGTTAACAGATTATTGGGTTGTAAGTAAAAATAAATTTGTTGGCATTATATAATTGGATAATTTGGCCTTCAAAAAGCCTTGGAAGAAGAACTCTGCAGCCATTTTTCACCTTGTTAGCGTAGGAGCAGAACTTATGTAGCTGTACCATAGGTAAGAAATAATAAACAGCCAAGTCTAAAGAAGAAACAGCATCTCCTGCGTCTCTGTCCAGGCTCTGAGTAAAAGAACACAACAAAAGCAAACAAGAAAAAATCAACACTTTTCCTCTTTCTTCTTCACACTCAGTAGTTCCATGGATTTTTTTTTTTTGAGCATGTGATGAGTTAGTCTTGAATACCAGCCAAACTGCCAGCCATCCACTTACATCTTCCACCACAGTGGAATGGAGGCAGGAGATGGGAAGAACATGAATGAGGAAGCTGGTGGATCAGGATGAGGATCAGATGGGTCTCAGATGCAGATCCCTTACAAACTACTGTTGTGGGCCAAACAGGTTTGGCTTGGGGAAAACAAACTATTTATTGCCATTTATAATAAGTAATTAAATACTAAGTTGGTTCATAGTGGGGAAAAAACCTCACAAAGGTTAAAACCATTTCCTCCCCACTTTCACAGACTCAACCTGACTCCCTCATTCCTGTCTTTGTCCCCTTGTTGTGACACCAGTCACTCTCAGAGAGGCAACAAGTGGCGCGAAAGGGTGGGAGGGTGGTGACTCCATGGTTAGCCTAGCAGTTTCTTTCTTCCGGTTCTTTCCTCTCATGCCTTTCCTCTGAATGCTATCTCCATGGGGAATATCTGCCCTACCATGGGGTTGCTGCTCCTCCTCTGACCTTGGTGTTCCCACTGCTGTTTCTCCTGTTGCTTCCCTCTGGTGTTTTTTGTTTCTTAAATACACTTCCCCTGAGGTGCCACCAGCGTGTCTGAGGGCCTCAGGTGTGCCCCATGGTGAGTTGACTGGAGTCTGCTGTTCCCGGCACAGGGCAGCCCCAACCTCTTCTCTCAGAGACCCCTGTGAAGCTCTCGCTGCCAGCAGTGGGTACTCACACCCTGTGCAAAATGGACCTTCACTTTCTGCAGATTAGTAGACTTTAAGGCCAAAAGCTGTCTTTGAATCATCTTGTCTGATCTCTTGTATATATAATAAGCTGTTAATTTTCACCCATGAGTGAGTCTAGTAAATTTTTTCTGACAATTGATGTCACCAAGTCTCCAGAAAACTTCATCTCTGAACTAGAAGATGGCCGGACACACACCATTTTTCTTCTGATTAACCATTTTCAGTGAAGGGTGTGGGCTTTAGTTTGCTTTTAAGATGCTATTTTTTAAAATTTTCTATCAGCCTCTTGATCGCTGATGTTCTCTGTAGTTGATTAAAGTTAACTTCTTAATTTCAGTGAAGTCCACTTCATGTTGATAAAGGTGAAGGAGTGTGGTTATGGATTCTAAGCTGACAGTCTGTTTTTTAAAAATATTGACAAACAGTCAACACTGTACAGTCTTGATTTGAACATTGCTTTAGCTGGTTCTGTAGTACAAATAGCAGAACTATTTTGCTAACTCAAACTTGGATTAATTGGAAAATCACAGTTTCTTGAGGTTATTTCTTGCCTTATATAAGGGAAGGGGTCTTTATGGGGGAATGGTAAGCTAATCTGAAGATGGTAAAGGTAAATTTTTTTTCTATTTTCTTCAACCTCTCAATCTAATTCTTTATTAATCAGTATTTTTTATTTTCTCCCTCACCATAGGTTTTTTCATGCCAGGGGAGGGCACTGTTGCAAGGGCAAGGAATGAGACAGATGTAGGAGAAAACTGATAAGAATCAGTATTGAACTTGTCTGACTGAGACCTATTTTGCAGGCCTGTGCATATATACATTTATTATTCCATCCAAAGAGAACGTTTGTTATAGGATGCCTTATGATAACCCACTACTGTCTCTAATGGTCTTGGTAATTTCAAATACATGACAAGAATGTAAAACCAGGTTATGAGTGAGCCTTG
Source organism: Platysteira castanea (assembly GCA_013397175.1). Taxonomy (NCBI): domain Eukaryota; kingdom Metazoa; phylum Chordata; class Aves; order Passeriformes; genus Platysteira; species Platysteira castanea. The sequence goes on along the minus strand of VYXC01011874.1, from coordinate 820,423 downwards.
GTTTCTTCTTTCCCATCTTCACCTTGTGCTTCCTGTAATGGCCATCTACTGTACCAGAGAGTAGCTGTCATATTCAGACAAAGCTCTTCATCTTCCAGGAAACTACTTTCCTAATTAATTGTATCTCCCATCTGTCTTTTCTTCTGTTTTTGTTTTGCCATGTTTCTGTAAAGAGGCCCCATCACAAAAAAGCAAGCTTCACAGTCTTCCTGTATTTGAGCTGCCACAGCATCTGAGTGGAGCTGATTGATAAGCCAGCAAGCCAGCTGTTGAATTTCATGGATGGACAGGTTAAGGAAATTGAAAATGCTCATGTTTTTAGCATTTTTTGTCACTTGTCCATGGTATAGGAAAAAACTTTGATCTAAAAATGTTAACTGTAATTCTGTATGGCATAGTTACAGCTGGCTTCTTAAATCCATATACTGTTAGTAAGGTCAGAGGCCATTGGAAAGAAAGTACAGCAGAAATCATGTTTTATGTCTGCAGGGTTATATGAACTGTTGATACAGCTTTGCTGAAATTCTGTCCTTAAATTCATTAAAAGTGAAGCGGTAGAACATCCTAGCAGATTATCACAGGCCGCTACACTGTTTCTCATTGTAATAGTGAATGTTTCTGGTGTCGACTTTCCCTGGCTTAAAATTAAAAGCCAAACACAGTTAGAGGTGAAAAAGAGTTTTACCTTGGTACTTACGTAAGGATCCTCAGGTGCACCACATCCAGGTAGAATGCACTGAAATGCACCCCAGGATGCACACCGAAAAATGCACCCCCAAAAATGCCCACCCACGATGACTCGTGTATACAGTTACAGACCTTGCACATTAGCATATCTATCAAAGGTTCCCCAGTGAGAGGCTCGAGAGAAGCCCCTGTCCTGAGGAACCTTCCCCCTGCATGGGCCTATCTTGGTTTACAGAATGTGTTCTGGGGAGGACCTTGGTGTTTGGGGCTCTCTGACCCCCAACTGCGAGGCTTCCAAGATGTTTGGCCTCTTGGCTTAAGGAACTTTGGGTCTAAGGTAGTTATCAGACTTGGGGAATTACAAGTATGTGGGCTAAAAGCACTAAGGATACATAAAAGCTGTATAAAAGGGTATATGAAAAAGCAAAAAATCATCACGGCATCACTGGGAGTCTGCAGTGTTGTCCAACTACTTCAGTAACTTCTAGTTTTCTTAGGACAATTACATTCCTAGCTTTGAAAGCTGCTATTTGGTAGCAAAGGTTGGTGTGATAAACACAGCATTTAAAAATAAGTATTTACCATCTGTTACCTGCTATTAATTGAATAGAAAGCCCCGTAAATCACATCTGTGTTATAAAAGAAATATATTAATAAGTATCAGTGAATGGCCTGTAGATACTTTATTTACACTTGTAGAGGCACAGTATCTTCACCTGTTTCAGACATTAATAAAAGCTGAACTTCTTTGCTTACCACCACTGACCACATTTAGGTAAATTTCTCTGCCATAATTTTTCATTTTGCAAGGAAGATCTCACTGAAAATAGGTAATTTACTCTTTTCTAATGTATATAGCAGGCAGCATTTCTATTCCTGTTCATTTTTGTTTGTTCTCTAGCTATCGCACACCACTGGAATATTTTTTTCCTCTGCTGTGCAGTTGGACTGCATATGAAGTCTAGAGTGTGAAATTAGAAGTGCTTAGGAGAATGAAGAGGATATGGCCCACCGGAAGTCAGTGGAATCATATCCAGAAACTACTTACATGATTTTGAACATTGCTGCTTTTGTTTTAGTTGGAGCTCATTCACTTGGGACTTTAAAGAGTTTCTTCCTAAGATAAGAGAAATGTGCAGTTACCCATGAGAGAATCACAAAGTAATTATCATTCTCCTTTTCAAAGTAAATCTCTTAGTCACCCTACAAGTTTAGTCCAGTTGGGTAAAGCCTTGAAATTCTTCCTGCAGAGTCTATGATTGTCTGCCTGTAGTCATGTTAATAAAGTTCAAGGAAATAGTTTCCACTTGCTGAGTGGTGTGGAGTGCAAACTTAGAGGACTTTAAAGCCTGATTTTTTTAATGGAAACAGGCTGACCTGAGTTCAAAATGGTTAATTTTATTACTGGTTGGTTGATTGGGGTTTTTTTTATTCCTGAGGACCTTGGCATATAAACATAGTCATATCCACCTTTCTGCTCTGTTATGTCCCAGTTTTACCTGAAATACAGGATGTTTTCTATATGGAAACATGTTATTAAAGTTTAACTGTTGCCTTGTTTAAAAGGCTCTGGAAACCAGTGAAGCTTTGTTGCAAGACAATTTCCAGTTATGCCACAAGCAGTGCAGATGACTGATGGCTGTCAAAGGTTAGGACCTTGTGTGAAGGAAAATGCCTTTCTTATTCTCTAGAGCAAACATAGCTCAAAAACATTGTAAATGAGCTTCAAGAAAGCAAACTGGAAATTGCAGAATAATAAAAAAATGTAATATCTGTGAAGGAGAAAACAGGCTGACAAGAGTTGCTTAGAAGGTCCAAAAAGTTCAGAACATGGATGTTTTTACTGTGTGGTCACTATAGGGTGCTGTCAAGTCAGGGAGCCGTATCTTCTGTGCTGCCTAACTTGTCTGTTTTCTGGTTTTATACTGTTTTGGAATAAAATAGGTGCCTTGGTTTTGTTTTGAAATGCTGTTAGGGGATGTATGTCTGCTGCAGTCATGCTGAGGAGCTACCTGCCATATGTGCAGCACCAGAAAAAAAAAATCTTTATTGATCTTTGGAATAAATAAACGATGTGTTACAATCTGCAGTCACTGTGCTTTGAAAAGAAACAGGAGTAATTCACTGTTGCCTTGCGTAACTGAGATACAGTGGTAATGATCCTCTCTCCATTGATACTTTCCCTTTATCAGCAATTGGGAGAAGACACAGCTTGGTGATACTTTAACAGGGGAATGTGGCAGGAGCATACTAAAACTGAACTCATACCTGGTTTGTGTTCATGGAGCAAAATAGTTTGGGTTTCCACTATGCAAAATGTTGTGAACTTGCTTTGGATCACACCATTTATTGCAAAATGTTGGCATGCTTATAGTGAGAAGTATTGTGTGTGGTTTGTTTATGTTTACAAATGACACTGGTTATGCTGGAAAAATGCCTGGTTCCCAGGACTGCTGTAATCTTCATTGGTTTTCTGGAGAGGGATGCTATGGGATGACTTAATTATCTCTTTTACCTATAAGCTATTTTCTTTGTTTCATCCTTCTGTGTCTTCACCACCAGCACCCTCTGGGAAATGTCAACAATCATTATTAAAAGACATATGTATTTGCTGATATTGTTCTCAGTTGTCTCTATCTGGAGTCCATACTCCAGGCCTTTTCCAGAACTATTCATCATACATGATGTTAACAGTTTCATTTGCTCTACTATTGCTATTCTGTCTTCTGTAGACCAGAGATAATTTGTCTTTTATCCTGAAGACACTTTTCTCATTCACTCTTTATTTAATTACATTTCTCTAGTTCAAAGAACTTTCAGTTTTGGTATATGAAAACCTAAGTGGGCATAAAGGAAAATGACTTTGCTTGTTTTATCTAAATAAACAATAGATATTTGAATAGAAGAAGGTGACATAGTGAGTTATGCTTGGATGGTTGGGTGCTCGGAGTCTGACTAACTGCTGCATTTAACCAATTGCTGCTTATTTTTTAAACTTCCTGTTCCCATCCCATCAGAACTAAGTTTTCTGTCAAGATTGTTAGAAACTCAGGCAATACTTTCTCTGCAGCAATATTAAAGACTTCATGATGCAACAATAGCACTGCTTTTGGATCTTCTGTGTGGGAGTTTCATAATGTGCCACTGTGCCTATTCAAATAGTCTGAAAGTTTTCATAATGAATACAGTGCTGTGTCATCCATTGTTTTTTGCTGCAAAGATTGATAGAACCAAGGAAGAGACAGTATTTGACATCATGTGAGAAGGAGGGAACATGAAATCATCTCTAGTTCCAGTACGTTTCATTAGGAATATAGCAAAAGCGGAAGGAAATTATTGTAATTTTGGCAAGATGGAAAGAGATCACTAGTTCAAGGCCGCATAATAAGGATCAGTCACAGTTGCTTAGAATGAAAACTGCTACAGTCAAATAGTTTAAGAGATCTAAAATAAATTCTTAAGCAAGAAGAATTTTCTTCATTGGTATTATCCATATATGTAAGCATGCAAGGAGACTATATGCTGTAAAATTCAGGCCTGAAAGTTTTCCTTCTGTGGCACTCAGTCTTTGTTAGAGACACAGAAAAGCTGTTGGAGCTTTCAGTACATTGTGACAAAAAATTTTATTAAAATCGAGATTGTTTCTTTTTCAATACAGAAGAGGGCCTTTTTTGCCTGCTTGTTTTCCCTAACTGCAAGGTCAGGTAATATCTGTCCTCTGGTAAACAGATGGTCCAATGAATATAGGCTGTTCCTACACTCCGAGCAGCTGCTGAACTGAAGATAATGTAATAAGCACTATTTAAAAAAAGGAGTGGGAACTCACCGATCAAACTGATGATTGAGAAGACTTTATATAAAGTAGGAACAAAAGAGCAATGACTATTGTGTTAAATTTTTTCACAGAAAAAAGGAATTCTGTGTGCTGGTTTGTTTAATGACAGGCTGGTTAAATGAATTCCAGACTAATAGAAGAAAACTCTTACTGTTAAGACACTTTCTTTGAGATTTACAATTCTATGCTATGCAACCAGTATCTTGAAGAATGTAATCTCTGCTTGAAAAGAAGTAATGTGTTGCTCTTTAATAAGTTGGGCTATAATGATGGAAAACATGAAGTTATACAAGATGTATTTCTCTTAAATGAATATATGCTGAATGGTTTTATAGCTCATAAAAGCATGTGTTTTGCTCTATTTCCCTAGTAAATGTCTTTTTAGTGCAAGTTTGCAGCAGTTCCAAGGCTTTCGTAAAATAAAACAGGCTTGCAATGAATTAATATTTTTCAAATACAGTATGTGGTAGATATCCTTGCACAATAACACTAATTTGACAAACGGTCTTAAAAGATGTTTTGGGTTTCAGTTCTGTTGGGATACTTGTATCACCTCGGTAATTCTGGAATCTTCTTCCCATCCCCATATATAAGTGATTAGTTCTTTTGTGAGTAAAGCTGCCTTGTTTTAGCTGGCCAGACAAATAAAGTCAGGCTATTGTTCCCCTCTTCTAATCACAGAATCATCAAGCTTGGAAGAGACTTTCAAGATCATCTAGTCCACCTGTTAACCCAGCACCAGCATAACCACCCCTGAACCTATCCCCAAGTGCTACATCCAGTCCACTTACTGCTACAGCCACTTTTCTTCTTACTGCCTCTATTAGAGCAAGAAGCACTCATTGCATCTGCTGGGTGGATATCTTTAAGGAAAGCCAAAGGATTTTGCAAGATTTTCAGCTCTTACTATAAAGCTTTTCACGTGTTCTTTGTCAAGTGACTGGTCTTTTTAACTGGCTAATAATCTAGTTTAGAGCTGATCAGGCATTGCAACATTCTACTCTTTTGTGCAGAACTGGTAGGTTTTGGCTCTGACAACAGATAATGCAACTCTGTGATGTTGGATCAAAATGGTAGATTGCAGCTACTTCTGCTTAGTCCAGTTTCTGGGTATAGTGTCCCCTGTATTCACATGTTTAAGATACCAGAGAGGAGGCTTCCTCCAATAGGTCTGCAATTTTCTGTCCCCTTTCAGTGAAACTCAGTATTGCCTTATGAAAAATACTCCACCTCTAGGTGCTCCCTTAATCCTTATTTACAGCCTTGCAGCTTTTACTCCTGAGGTCCGGTTGTCCATGACCTATATATGTATCTTGCAGCTCCCCAACCTGTGAGAGAACCTGTGATACTAAACTTTGCTCCTTAGGTGCAGCTTGACTTCTAGATTGTTCACAGTCCCTTTGTCACTGGACTGCAGTGAGTTCCCATTCATTCCTCAATAATATTATTCTCAAAGGTGAATAATTCCAAAATTACTTATGGTAACAACTTCTTTGATGTCTTTACATAAGCAATTTGTAGCTATTCTTTTCTGTGTAAGAGAATTTTCTCTTCTGAAAGATTTTTGCTTAGAGCTTAAGCTTTATTTCTTTTCAAAAGAAATATTTTCTTTGCAAAACTTGGGGTACAGATCATTCCAAAACTGTGTTTTGCTATGATGCAGTTTATTCTACTGTGAAATGCTGTAAATCCAGAGACAAGGTGCAATTGATCACAGCATAGCTTTGGTCTTCATCTTTATTCTGGTGTGTCAGTATTGCAAATTGTAGGTTACTGCCACGTCTCTGTATCCCAGAGCTACATGCATTGTTCATATCTCTCTGTATCTGATAAACCATTGCAGGTTTTTTTCATGGCCGTTTCATTCCAAGTTTCTCTTCTGCAATACCTTCTTGCCACTCTGGTGTCCCTAAGCCTGGGTATAATCTCTGCTTTTGGAGGCAGAGTACACATAGGCAGTGCTCTCATGTGATAGGTTATGACAGCCAACAAGTCACTGGAATATCTTGGTAAGCTCAAAATGTCTTTTGTACCACTCAGCTGCATTCCCTCTTCAAATGGCTCTTTGTTTTGAGGTCAAAACGTGCACCACAACCCACAGGCTGGATGTATGCCTCCTTTCCCTTGGTGCTCTTGGCTCTTATTGATTGCCCTTCCGCTGGGCTCTGGTTACCGTTCCATTCCTCATTTGTTGTTTCTCCTTCATAACCGCTTCTCAGCAAGGTTCTTGTGGTTTTGGGCAACACCCTCTCCTCCCTACATCAATGATTATAATGCAAATTATAATTGCATTGTGCGTTGATTTTTGTTTGGTTGGTTGGGTTTTTTTTCCCCCAGAAGGCATCTGGGTTGTGCTGTTGAATACTCTTCTAGTATTTGTAGTTAAGCATATATCAAGACTAATAAGGGCTAACAAGATGTGAAAAAACTTTAGAAGAAAAACCAGAACAAATATGTGGAATTGGTGGGCAGAAACTCTGGTTGTGATCCAAGCAACTCTATGTTACTTTTTCTGTCTGGAAAAAATTGGCTTCTCAACAACAAATTGGAATATATTTTAATATTTTATTTCATATTAATTACTTGAAATATGCTTTTCTGTATTGGGTGTTGTGGGACAACAGTTGCGTACAAGAGGCATAGTAGGGTAACTTTTGCAACCATAAATGTGCATTTACTTTGACATTCATCTGGCCTCTGTAAAGCAAAAGCTTTCCTCCCACACCATTTTTGGTCTCTTGCCCTCTCACCCTCCTCCACATTAGCAACTCCAAGCTTAGTCAGTTATAATGATTTTATAGACAGTTATGAGTAAATGGAAGATTGTATGTCTCATCTGACTTCTGACAAAAATGGTGCTTTCATCTTTGCATGATTGTGTATAATTTATTCATAGGCAACACTTGAATTTTAATCACAAGAGTACTGTGATAAACCTTTTCCAGGGGTTTGTATAGGACTGAATAGAAGACCAATTGGCTTAGTTTCAGTGCATGTCGCGTCCCTGCTCCTTCTTTTGTTCTCTGGTTTTTGCATTATATAGTTTCTTCTGCTTCCTTTTATGTAGAAAGGGAATCCTCTGAGACTGGCTATGTTTGTTTGTCATTACTGAAGCAACTCTTCCCTGATGAAGGAAGCTCCCCATGAGATTTTTTTCAGCAAGTACCCTCTGGGCAGTAGACAGCAGGACCTGCTGGGGATATTTTAGGGTTTTCTTTTTAGCTTTCTGGTTGTCTGAGTCTTGCTCAGTCTCAAACTGAAGGTGCAGAAAAAGCATAATGTTTTCTTATTGATGAAACTACATGACTGGAGTGCAGAAATCGTCTGTTGTGGAGGTGAGAGAAGCCACCAGCTGACTGGTTGTCAGTTCTGGTTGTCAAAGAGGGCTGGTGTTGAGTTCTGCCTGATGTCGTGCAGACTCAGCAGGGACTGGGGATTTCAATATAAGCAATTTACTGAAATAATCAGTATCATCTCCTGTGTGACCACGTTCTGAGGTTGTGTGTGTGCCTACTTTAGCTTTTCTTATTGCAAAGACCATTGGCAGCTTGTCTTTGCTAACTTGAATGGGATTTCCATGGTTGCTGGGTTGTGTGGGATCTAGACACATAAGCCTGAAATTTTTGAGAAGTAGTGCATCAGAAGGTTGATTCTTTTTCAGTCAATAGCTTCACAGAACATTTGTAGGTTTGGAAAAGCTATTTAAACCAGCCTTTTAGGACTTTGGTGTTAACACAGAAAAACAAATGTGGTGCTGCAGAACCACACCCCGCATATGGTACTTAGTATGACTTGGGTTTTGCTGCTGAATATGAAGAGGCATCCTGATGCCAGGGTGAAAGGTGGTGGTAAGAGATCCAGGAACAAAGCACTGTCCTTGCTCTTTCTACATGAAATGGTCTAAAGATTACCTATTGAAGTTTCCAGGAGGGAAGAAAGAACTTATATTTCCTTTCCCCGTGCCTCCAAAAGTAACAAATCAGCAGTAAGCTGCTTTTACTTCGTGGGTGTCATAATATATGGAAGTCAGGAATAGTTTCCTGTCTTCTGATCCAGCTCTATGTTGCCAGCAGGAGTGCTTGAGGTTTATTTCAGTTACAGCAAGGTGGACTTTCTTCTACATTGTACCTGCTGAAATAAATTATCAGTTGACACTGGACTTAGTGACTGTCTTGAGTGTGTATTTCAGGAGCACTGTCTGTTTAACTAGGCAAAAATAAGAAATAAACAGTGTAACTGTTCTTTCCTTCGGCAGAATTGACCCCTGAGGAGAAAGCCATGAAGATTGCCAAAGCTATGCGTAAGCAGTCATCAGAGGTAAAAGAGAAATGGGAGAACCTAAATGCCAGTGCCAGTATCTGGCAGAAGCAAGTGGACAAAGCATTAGAAAAACTGAAAGATCTTCAGTGTGCCATGGATGATCTTGATGCTGATTTGAAGGAGGCGGAAAATGTGAGGAATGGCTGGAAACCTGTAGGAGACTTGCTCATAGATTCATTACCAGATCACATTGAGAAAACTACAGTAAGTGTGGAACTCCTAGACAATAATTAGCCTGTATGTGTATGTCACACCTCTCCATTCTAGTCCATCTAGTCATATTAGATATTTATACACTGTATGCTGAAATTCTCATGTGCGATGTAAAGTCTTTAAAGATGATATCTGAGGTCTCAAATAAAGTCCAGTGCTGGGATGCATTCACAATGTTGGCTGGGGTTACATACGCACATAGATCTTTTTGGCCATCATGTGTAGCTTCCTTGTTAGGAAAACATTTAAAGCATTTTCAATCATACAGAAATATATACATAGTTTTAATTTCTGTTTCTTAACTTCCACAAACTGAACACCTCTACTGTCTATTTTTGTTTGTATGAGTGAATATTTGCATTTCCTTTTACTTTAGCCTGGCTTTTCATCAGGATTATTGCAAACTGAAGAACACCTCCTACCCTGTAATGTTCTTGTGGGCAAACCAGTTCTTACTGCCTGGATTTCACGCCACCCATGCAGGGCTCAGCATCCCAAGCCAGGGCTGCATGTGATGGGTAGTAGTCATCCCCTGCTTAAGTTCATGGATTGGACAGGGACCTAGTAATGCGGAGCTCCCTAAAGAAGAAATATCTTCTGATAATTAGCATTGTCCAGAAAAGCCGACTGGAAATAGTACAGTGCAGTGAATATCATGGATTCCAGGAGAACGTGGGGGTATGCACATGTTCATACAGGAGATTGCTGTTTTCAGCAAGTTCAGCATTTACTACTAAGCTTCTGTTTCACAAACACAGCTTTTCTGTGTTTAAATTTAAGAATAAATATGGCAAAGCATTAGAAGACCCAGGGGTTGTATACCTGACCCTCCATGTCTTCAGCATAGGGTGCTGGTGTTAGAAGAATGAAAGGCCATGGGCTGCAACCAGGTTTCTGTAGATACTCTCTCTGTGTATACAGAGTCTGTGAATTCATAGGGCTACGTTATTTCACGTATAGCAGTGTAAGCATTCTCGTTCTCCAAATTATTTTGTTACTTTGAAGGTTAATGGAACTGACATCTTTAGAACAAAGACAGTCAAAGCCGAGTTAATATTCAGACTGCTGTTGATTTGAGAAGAGTAATGAACCTCTTCCTACCTCTCTTATATTTTAATATGGATACTAAAGCAAGAAATAAGAGGCTAATGCTGAATAGCTCCTTGTTCTCATGCTAAGGAGTGATTTGTCATATCTTAATGGTTTTTTCTGTAAAGCAGACTAGAACAAAGTCTTTCAGATTTTCATTGCTGTGGAAAAACTGTAACATCTGCTGAAGTAGTAGGGGCTTACTGGCTGTCCAGAAGCCCAGTGTTTCTTTCTTGACAGTATGTTCCTTCTGTTCCTTGGCCTGATGAGAGTGATTTTTGAAGGGAAGCAAATAATTGAATTGTCCGAAGATGGTACTTTCTTTACAGTTGTTTAGGGCTTTCTTCATGAGGTTTAATCAAGCTGTTTATAGGATTGAACACTTAACTGCTCACAGCAAGAAAGACATTTGATGCATCTTTTAAACTGTGACTAAAACTTGCATCATTTTTGTCTTAATACTGTATTTAGTTTGATTTGATTCAATAAACCTTTTACTTCTTTTTAGTCATTGTAACAGCTTCACTCTCTGGTTCTAATCGGGTAAAACATTGTACTCCTTTTCCTTAGAAGATACATTCCTTCATGCTTTGCTAGTTCAATAATAGTTTTTAAATGGAATTTGTGTTAGCTGCTTAATACTTGGAAACTATAGCTACTGATCACATCTTTTCTTTAGAACATTTGGCAGGCTGTATGCTGCTAAAACTCCTAATATAGCATTGTGTATTTGAAAAGAAAAGCTCTAATGCCATACAGGATCACAAAAAATAATAAATTAAGTTGTTTTAAGGGTGCAATTTGCTTATGGGCATTTCAGTAAGTTTCATACTCTTTTTCCCTGAAGGTGGATATGAGTGATACAATAGAATATTGAAGTGAGTGAACTTTCTTTGTCAAGAACTGATCTGTATGCAGTTCTTTAGCATAAGTTACACATTGGGCAGGTCAGCACCATGTGGAGTTCACAGTGGCTTTTGTGCTGCTCAGATGTTGATTCAACATAAGTGTATGTTTCTAACCCTTTTAGGCTTTTAGAGAAGAAATTGCTCCCATCAACTTAAAAGTTAAAACAGTGAATGATTTGTCCAGCCAGCTGTCTCCACTTGACCTTTATCCATCTTTAAAGATGTCTCGTCAACTGGATGACCTTAATATGCGGTGGAAACTTTTACAGGTATTCTTCTGCATATGTGCAGCAGGTGGGGGGGGAGGGGGGAGAATATTTCTCACTCTCATCTGTTTTCTTAAAAGATGCATTATTACCATTTGTTCACTACTTCTGTCACTAAGATGTTATTCTGTTGGTACCAATACAACAAAAGGAGCTGTCTTCTGTAGCTTGGCCAAAAGCTTTTCCTTTCAATCTATTTCAGCAGTGTATTCATACAGGAAACTGCATTAAACTCCATGGAATAGTGAGAACTGTAGCAGCATGGGGTTTTTGTATGACTTGTAGCAGTAGATTTTACTGCGTAAGTCTGTGTCACCAAAAACTGGTGTAAATATTTCTGTTATGTTTCCAGCTTGTGTGAAAGCTGTTTTATTTTGTCTTTGAATGTTCAGTTTCTGTAGGAAATTTCACTTAAAGTGACTTAAGTATTATTAGAGCTATAACAAGATATAAGCAGTAGCAGTGTAGCATAAAAAGCAGAAGAGGATATGCTGAGAGAGAGATTCATATTGCTTAGTTATGATTATTGTGCTTAAATGGTCTGAGAAAGGTAAATCAATATGCCTGATTACAGCTGAAACTCATGCATAGTTTCACAGTGAATGATTTAGTGAAGTTTCTTACATCAGTTTAAAGTTGATGTATCAGTTTTTGAAGTTTCTCCTTTTTTTGTCATTTTTTTGGTAGGAAATACTTATCTCTAGTGGGAATGAATTTTCAAAACCTGGGCACCAGTTTCTGGGCCAGTAGTTTTGAATGAGTCACTCCTGAGAGACAAGGCTGTTATTGTGTCCTATCAGAACCTTGCTTTCCTAATATCATTTGGTAGTGGGGTTTTTTTCTTGTTTCGTTTGCAGGGTTTTTTGGGGGATGTTGTGTGTGTCCTCTCAAATTTAGTTAACCAAGCAACCAAAGTACTGCTGGATTTGCTACTGCAGTTTCAATTAAACTGAGGGGCGTCATGTCAGCCAGTGAAGCAGTATCTTCCAAAATGGTTCTGTGCTGGAAAGGCAGCTGTGAGATCAATGCAATCGAACTGAGACCTGCTGACTATGGAATTTGGACAACAGAAGGGTTGGGAGGAGGTCAGAAGCCTCAGCAGTTGGCTATAGCCACCGTGAAACTGCTGTTGTTCATTATTGATCTACAGTTCTCACACAAGAACACTGCAAGATACAAACATGATTCTCATTAAGCGGATGAAAGAAAAAAATGTAGCCTTAACTAGGTGGATGTCAAATAATTGCTGTGACACAAAAACACTGATTTCACTAACAGGAATGTAAACAAGTGATTTTCTTATCATGACCTTGGTGTTGCAGAGTACAAGCAATGTAGATTTTGAGTATCTGTGTTTGTGTGTAGGTGTCTGTAGAGGATCGCCTTAAACAGTTACAGGAGGCACACCGAGATTTTGGACCTGCATCACAGCATTTTCTTTCCAGTAAGTTCCTTGAATTAATAGACACGTATAAGATATAATGGCTTTCTGAAACACTGACAGATCTTTACTCCAGGTTTCCCTATGGCTTGAGGAAGTTCCTCCTCCATGATATGATCTACCTCCTTGTTTTTGTAGGGGTGTTTCATCTTCATAACTTCACTGACATTTTGACTAGTGTGCTTCCCACTCTACTGTCTTTCTGAGATGGTTGTCCCCTCATTGCTTTATTCTTGGTCCTCTGCTGCAATGTCTGACAAGTGACTGTTCCAGGATCTTCGTATGTTCATGACCACATCTTTTCATCCTTTGCTAGCTCTTTCTTCCATTTCCTTTTGCTTCCACACTTGCTAGGATGGCACAAATGAAGAGCTGCCTGGATTTTCTTTTTTTTTTTTTCAAAGAAAGACTTCATGCCATACATTCCTGGAACTTCAAGTAAAGGGCTGGGAAAAGCAAACATGCATCACTTCCTCAGGACCTATCCTTGCATCTTTTTAATAAACATTTTAGAGGTGTAAGCCTATAATCTCACATCTACTAAGAGGCCAAAAGCAGATTTTATATAATTGTTACACACAGATAAGTTGTGGTACCAAGGCCCGTGTTGGTTTCCTGATTTTCTGACCTACCTTCCATCATCAGAGCTAATGAGACAGAATTTTAACCCAATCACGTCTCCAGTTTTTAACTGAGAGCTTCTATAATAAAGATAACATTGTTGCAGGAGTTGAGAACTCAACATAAAAATGAGCAACTCTTTCCCAGAGATTCTAAAGTAGTGTATGTCACTGTATAGCTAACGCACTAATATAATTTAAACCACTAAATAAATCTTGATTTTTTTTCTTGACTTATGTGACAACCATGTTCTTATTTTAAATTGACAGTTAGTTTTTCACTAAACCAGATGCAGTGTGTATAAAATATTACAGCTGTTATGCAAACCAGCAATTCCTGGAGCCATTTTGTCCTGTTTTTAAATTGACAGAACAAGCAAACAGCTTTAAAAGTATATGATTTATTTCTTTTTTAAAGCCCTGTTAGAAATATTGCGTACTGTTGCCACAGTGGTTTTTGTAACTCTTGTAGTCTCAAACTTGTAACATGGACAGTACACCTAATTATTTGTCAAAAAGACTGTAGATAGAGTGCTACCTTTGGCACTGCTGAAGAATGCCAGATGAGCTGTTCAAGAGACTAGTCAGTCTAGTCCCTGTAAATAAAACAGGTTAGGAAGCAATGTAGAAGAAGTTTCTCAGACTCTGAGTCTCTTATTTTAGTTGAGGGAGAATCAGTGGAAGAGTCCACATGTAAAACTTGCCAGGAAAGGTTGGCTGGTTCTGTTTGTCTTGGCCTGGATCATTTCCTTGAATTGGCTTACCGCATGCCACAATAAAACACCGTGTTCACAAGTCTGAGTGGTGAACTGGCTTTGTTGCTGGTTAAAACATTCATAGAATTACGTCCACAGAGACTATGCTGTGCCTTATCAGCATTCCTCAGCCGTGTTTAGGCAATACTCTTCTGGCTTAAAGAGACATTCAGTTTATGTTATATGCCAAAGTAAAAAAGGGAAAGTTTCCAGGATGTGTGTTGGTAGATACCACAGAGAATTACAGCTAAGTAACACAGTTTTGGAAAAATAAATAATATGTAGTCATCCATTTAAACCCTTTGTTAAAAACAACCTCTTTGCTCACACAAACTACAACTAAAGCTTTTTTTAAAAAAACAAAACAAACAAAAAACCAAACAAAAAAACCCCAACCCAAACCTTGTTTAGAGCTTTAGGTAGACAGAGTTAAAGAACTTACACCTACCACTTTATATAATGTCTGTTAAATGTAAGTCAGGGACAGTAGCTTCAAAAGTAAAATAATAATTTTAAAAATCATTAAATCTGGAGAGTTGAAGGCTTTATCCTGACAGGTTGAAAGACTGTGTATTCTAAATCAGAATTTTCAAACCTCCTTAGCAGCGATAAGTGACTTCTAACTGTGAGGAACAAGTAGAGTAGTAGTCTGAATAAAACAATCTCAAACTCCTAAAACTGAGATTGATTATATATGTATGTGTTGTGCAAATCTTTATTTCTGAAGTTGCACTTCTGACTTAGAGGTCGGGTTTTTATCTGTGCTTATCTGACAGCAGCTATTTTCAATTTACCTCACCTGCCTGTTACTCTGTCTCCAAATACGAACAAGGAACCGTAACTTGCCATCACACCATTTTCAAATTACTAGATCCCAGTTGTCATTTAATCAGGAAGTTTTGCTAGCAAGACACCTATTTCTGCCTGTTCATCAGATTCATGGAATGACTGAGTAGCCCTCTTTGAAAGGAACTGACCTCAAAAGATCATGTAGTCCAACCTTTCATGGGAAAGGGAGTCTAGATGAGATTATCCAGCACCCTGGTTCCAGCCCTGTTAGTCCAGTGACTTCATCTCTGCAGTGGCTAGAAGTATTTCATTACTAAAAAGACACAGTGCAGCATTTGATACTACTGTTTGACTTCTTGGAACACCAATTGCATGGATTCGTGCAGACCATCACTATGAAGGAGCTTCAAAATATTTTGAAGACTACCCAACAGTATATTAGCTCTTCATAGAATGTTCTGCATTAGGAGTCTGAGGTAAAGCTGTATTAGTAGGCCACTGCAATCTATGATCCCTCTTTTTGCTGAGCTATTTTTCCCTTCCCTTCATTGGGAGGCAGAATTTAGTTGATTGGCTTTTCAGTGCTTTTGGGATGGAAGGTGGTAAGTATTTTTCAAGTTAGTTACTGATCAGTAAATTTTACACATCCCTAAAACAGATAAAGGTGAACAATCCTTATAATCCATTATTCTTTGCAAAAAGATTGTTTTTGCTGTCTCCTGCCTTTAGAAATAATAGCTTGTTTTTTCTATGATTAATTTATTTTCTAGGGCTGACAATCCACTGCTCTCTGTTGTGTTTCATGTATGCTTTCTAAGATAAATCCCTGAACATCCACAGAGCACTGACTCCACATATTCCCTAACAAACAGCTTATGTCTCCAGTGGCTTGCTCACACCATCTCTCAGCCATACTAACATCTGCAGGCCTGCTAGTGAATGCCAATTTGATCACTACTATATTCAATTTTCGTCAGTGATTTTTAATAGAAAACAGTAATCTCATTTTCTAGACTTCCATACAGCAGGGAGCTGTCAATGTTTTACAAAAGTTGTTCCCAAATAAATAGAACATGACTTGTTCCATAATAATTAGTAATTTAATTGATTACATTGTTTAGTTCATTTTTATGTCAGTGCAGAATATCTCTATCATAACAATTGTATTTAAGAGAATTCTTACTTAGCTGATATAATTAGTGTACTAGAACAGGAGCCACCACAGGTGCCAAATTGCAGCACTAGAGAGTGAAACTCTAAAACTTATGGCCACCTTCACCTATCTGGTTGATTTTACCTTTTTTTTTTCATATTTATGAAGGCCTAAGGTTTATTTTTTAGGTAGCTATATCTATTTGAGCATTTAGCCTTTACTATATTTTTTCTTTACCTACCTCTTTATTGCAAATATTATCTTTTTCTTCAAATAAAGATGGAATTCTCTCTATTTCTTTCCAATAAAGAATGTGGTTTACTTTATTCCCATAATTTCCCAAATATTCTTCCCAGTTAATCTGTCTTTCAGTACATGAATATTTCTTAAAATATAAACCATGAAATTTATGTGGTTTAGGAAGAGGTCACAGCCATGAAACCCCTTGGGGAACAGCTGGCTGGTAGCAGGGCGAGACCTATCTCTGTCTGTAGCTGCAACAGCCGATGGGGCTTACACAGCTTGTAAGGCTCACTGCAGTCTTGAGAGGTCTTAAGGGAAGAGGAGGAGAGAGATACTTCCAGATGGATTTTTTTTTTTTTCCCAGAGAGGGATGAATCCTAAAGTGGGCCATGCTTGCAGAAAATTACATTAGTCATGAGTTTAATTACTTGAGATCCAGTGTGGATCAAAGCTGTGTCTCATTTTACCAAGGTTCCAAAGAGGGACGTTAGGACCCAAGAGCAGGTGCTCTGTGTCAGAAGCACTGACAAATGTGTGCAATGTAAATTCATCTCTTTGTGATGATCGCTTAGTCCTACCTGTTCTTTCAGTCTTGGCTTCTACAGGAAGTCTAGTGCAAGGAGATTTTTTCCATGGTAAAACCCTGATTACCCAGGCACTAGTCTGGTAATTTCTGATATGTGTGCCTATGGTTTTCAGTAAACAGCTATTTTTAAGTTGAGCACCAGCAGCCCCGTTGGCCCAAACACTTTTTACCTTTTATCCCCTGGGATGTTTAGATCAGCAGAGTTGCAGTGTCATGTATGACTTCACACCTTTTTCAACTCAGTGTGCAGAAGGCTTCCTGATATTGTGGACAACACCTGATTTGCATAAATTCTGTAAAGATTACAGTCCTTTAGAAAGGAGTGCAAAGACAGGTTTTAATTCATTTTTTTTCTTGCCCAGTGCTAATACAGTGCTAATATTAATTTGAGTTGCAAATAGGAACTAAGTGTTGTAACTAATAAATGTAAGGTTGATATTTCTTCTTCTTGTTCTATTGTAGAACATTATTTATAGTCCTGGAATCATTTATTTTAAAAGCATAAACTGATAATAATCCTGTAGAGGTAGGAAAACAAGTGTCTACAGTTTCCCTAAATGGGTAGCTTGCTTGCTCAGAATTTATCATCCTTCTTTGAAGTAGAATCATCACAATTGTTTTATTTCCAGCATGGCATCAAGTAGATGCCTGTAATCATCCTGATAGATTGCCATAATTTTCTTCTGCTGCTTTTCTAATTACTGAAAGTAGTCTGGGAAATTCTAATTGTTTCCATTTAATTTATTATAACCATATTAATTCTAAAATAAATAAAAGATAGTTAGATTTTTTAATATGACACGTGCTTTCTCATAACAACCTTCTCTTTTATTTCCTCAGCCTCAGTACAGTTTCCATGGCAGAGATCTGTTTCACATAACAAAGTGCCCTATTATATCAAGTAAGTTTACCTCGATTCTTTTTTTCTTAAGCATAACAGAGGGTCCTATCACCATAACCTAGCAGAAAAACATAGGTACTAAGTAGTTACTAGAAATGCTATTAAGAGTTTCTCTATGTAGAGTTATGCTGCCTATACTATAAAGTCATGTTTATTGCTTTGCATGCTGTATAATTTAGAAATACATAAAAAGAAGTCAATGACAAACCCCAGTTAAAAACCTTACTCTGATAAGAAACAGCAGAGGCACTCCAGAGTAATACACTGTCAGTGTTCAAACTGGACTTGTTCTAACGTATGTGGCTTGTTCAGAGTATAAACTGTAGAGGGAAGAAAACGGAGTAAATAATGTATTTAAAATTATGAAATTTATAACCTAGAGCAGAACAGTGGTGACTTATATCTATTGAGCCCATTCATCATTTTGGGCAAAATTTCTCTGGAAATAGACACACCTTGACCGACCTTTTGTCATCTTTACTTTTTTGGAAGTTTTTGTAGTGCTTGATATTAAGATAAATTTTACACTGGTATAAATATTTACAAAAATTTTACAAATACATTGAATACCTAAGTTACAGAGGTGTGGAGATCTTGATGTATTCTACTCAGAGCAATCCTTAACTTTGCTTTTCTTACTCTACCAGTTTGTTTGCCAGTACTTTTAAGGTCAAGGATTTTAGCTTTGAGAGGAGGATAGGTCCTTGCCAGAGAGGTAAATGAAATTTTAAGAGGGTACAGTATATAATCGAGACCCAGAGTAGGTCATTTTAGGCTGAAGGAAATCCGTGTTAAAATGTTATCAGTTTGGGTTTGGGAAAGGTGTAGGATTTTTAAGTCTGTAGGATGACTATGAATTGCACCTGAAGATAGTTCATTTTAAAAGAATATAAGTGAGGATTTTTTACTATTGAGTATTACTCATAACTCTGAGAGCCACATTTTGTGCTTTAAACAATTTACAAGTACTTGAGAGCTTTGAAAAGCAGGTAGCAATATATCTATGTCAATCAAACCCGTTAGCATTCTTGAGATGTGACAGTTGTTTTTTTCCTGTCATATGAAGATTAACTTCTTTAAAGGATCTGAGTAGGTAGGTAACCAGAAAGAGCAAAAAACATCCTTGAATTCTCTATAAAAGCATTTGTGCTTCTGCTCAGAAATTTTGCAAGAAGCAGCAAAAACTGTGACATGCTGGAGAAGAGGTTCCTGCCTCCCTTCCAAGTGGAAGAGGAGAGGGCAGAAGTTGGATGTTGGCAGCTCAGACTCAGGCAGAAGTGCTGTTAAAATGATCACACCTGCAGCGGTTATTCAAGGAAAGTGCTGAAGTGGCAAACTACAGAAAGCAAGAGGAAAATTACCCTAAACCTGTCATTTTTTCTTGTGGGTGTGTCCTTAGTGGACGTTGAAAGATCCATGTTCCTGTTATACCTTATCAGAGTTGATAGCTGGAGCTGGGCGCATGAGCTGGCCTTAGAGGGGTTCTGTGGAGCTCACCACTACGTTCAGAGTTGGGAAACAGATAGGAACAGATAGAACAAACTAAGATATATTGTGGCAGCCCAGAGTATCCCTCTGACTGTCCAGGGGGGTTTGGAGCCCCGCCAGACAGTCTCGGAACTCGAGATGAAAGCCCAGAATTCTATATTCGAGCCGTGTCCTTGGAGAAAGCTACCCACATTGAGGGAAGAAATACAAAAAGGAAAGAAAATGTGTAATTAGCTTATCTTATCACTGGGTGAATGTAGGTTTTAGATTTATGGAGGTATGAGAGAAAAAAGAAAACATGGAGGGCAAAGGGCGGTGCCCCTTCCCTTCTTCTTTCTTCTCTCTCCTCCATCTTCTGCTGTGACGATGGTGATGGTTATTGGTGGAGGTAGCACTGTCATGTTAAGAAAAGGTAGAAATTAATTGGGAAAAATTGATAAACAATAATACGTTGTAGAACTTGGTTGGTTTTCCTAAAAGAGATATAAAGGTTAAGACGGCCTTCTTGGGTGTCACTCCTGCGATGTATCTCAGTGGAGCAGGTCGCTGTCGGCCAGGTCCAGACACTATGAGATAAGAAAAAATAAACAACCTGAACACAAACTCGCAGGCGTCTCCAATCTTTCTTGGCTCCGGCAAGGGACTTTCTAAGATCAAGAAACAGCCATAAAACATCTTAAAAACTCGCTGCCATAATATATCTTCTGATCTGTGCTAAGCAAGCCAAAGATTTTGAACTTGAATATTTCATATGCATATCTTTGTTTTTTCTTATCTAATACATTCTTCTGAGTTTCTGAGGATCTCTCTTACCCTACCTCAGCTAAAGTTCTGATTTTGAGAAATCTTTTTTCATTTTTTTCATTGCTGGTTTGGAAGAAAATCTTTCCAATACATGCACTAGGTGCAGTCCTTCAAACACACCAGTTGGTGGCAAAGTATCCCCTGGTACAGTGGCCTCGCTCCCATAGTAGTGTGTTGGCGGCCCTAGAGCTAGATTATGGAATGAAGCCAGTTGGGGCTCAGAAACAAACCCCAAAATCTCTTAGAAATTGTTTTTAAAGGTCTTGCACAGAAAGTTTAATAAAGGGGTAGAAGTATAAGGCAAGTTCTTTGAGGGTTGAGGTCTTTATAGTAGCAGGCACCACCGTTTTATTTTCAGGATGGCTTTAATGAAGTCAACAGAATTAACTACTGCATCTCAAATAAGACTTTTCCAGTAATCTTACCCTACTTTCAACATGATATATGCTGCTGAAGCAATGTCTTGATTCTTGTGTCTTGAAAAAGAATGATGGTACATGTAACTGGTAGGATTTATTTATTTTAAAAAGCTTGAGGATTTCAGAAGCTTCACAGTCTGGAAAGCAGACTGGACTTGGCAGTTTCCTACATTTTTTGTTTCTTACTGATCTAAACTTAATTGTTTTCAGCAGCATCTAGATAAATCAGAGAGTTGTGGAAGATAAAGCAGAAAATAGCTGATTCAGAACTTCATTTGCTTTGTTATGATCAGGCTGGAGAGTACTCTTGGCTTTAAATACTCTTTTAAATCTTTGTCTGTTACTTAATTTCAGACACAGTTTAAGGAAGAGAGAAAAACAATACTGACATGAAAAACGTACTTATTTTGAATGATGATATGAATAAGACAATTCAAGAGAACAGTCAATAAGATTTAATGGTGGTTTTTTATACAGACAGAAAAGCTAGGAAAGAGGGAGACACGGACTTAATTTTCTTTTTTTTTTTTTTAATTATACTAACGTCTTTCATTGAGTTGCCCTTGATGTAAAGCACAGCGTGAGTCGAAGGAACAGTTGCAATAAGTCTCAAAACCTTTATCATTTGAGAGCAACTGACTATATTTACAGGAAGACTTCCATGTTAAGAGGGAAGATTTAAGATACCAGTTGTTCATTTTATAGTATAGCAGAACACGGATAATAAAAGTATGATTCAATGATTGGTGGCTGAAAAATGAGAAGTTTTAAAAATTAATTTTGAAAGGGAAATAAATGCTAATTGAAATCAGGTTATTTAAATCCTGCATAAGATCACTTTTTTTAGACAACCATGAATTTGTACCTTTACTTCATTTTGATGGCTTTTTGTCAGTGTCCCTGAATGAAAAATGTAAAATATTCAGAAAGTGACATAGCTGCAGATGATGATGTAGTTGTACCTCTGTTGAGATGAGTATTTGGGAAAAATAAGAAGAACCAACTGCACTCTACAACTTTATTGCACACAATGTAGTTTAAAAAAATACTAGGGAACTGCACCTGAGAAGGCAGGAGAAAGTACTTTAGGTAGCAATTAATCTGTAAGGAGAATGTCAAAATGATGCAAGATGTCTGTGTTTTCAGATAAGAAGCATTTTGTTTGGTTCCTGACACCAGAGATAGCTTGCATTTACATGAGTAGAGAGAAGTGGCTCAGTGAGAGGTCTTTGGTGTGGCAACTTTGAAGTCCAGTTTGTTCTCCCCACCCCATTTGCTAAAAGTTGGCATGTCTCCCCTTTCTGGGGTTGTATTTAATCAGATAATGAAGCACAGGAAAGATCAAAAACTCAGCGTACAACCTCCTCTGTCCTATAAGTTCAGACAGAGGCAGTCTGGCTTGGGACATTTTGGAAAGGATCAACTATCCTGCTTAGCTGGAAGAAGGATTTAGAATTCATTTGGCCCAGGTTTATCAAGGTGTGTGTCTCCAGGGCTATGGTGGATGTTTGATAAAACGGAACCTATACATGATTTACCCTGTCACTTTTCTTCTCTTGAGCTGTCTTACTATCTAAGTCAGATTTGTGAAATGTTGCTGCCTCTGTTGATGTGGTTTTATTTATTACTTTTTACATCCTGTTTGATTTTTTTCCTTAATGCTGATTATAGAATATTTTGTATTTCTGTAGTCTGCGTCTTCTCTGTTGCAGTAAAATTCAATGAAAACCTTAATCTGTAAAATCTTGGGACTGCTGGAAAAAAAAAAGCAGTCTTTCATACTTTTTAAATTAAACTAATGAGCATATGTAGAGGAATACAACACAGAAGGCACTGTATTTATCAGTGCACTTTAGGTAATAAGAGTGTGAGATTTGGACAAAAGGTTTGGCAAACTTGCCACTGAATACGTTTTTCATAGGTTGGTTTGCAAAGGTTTGAGATTTAATAGGGAAAAATTCAGTTGTTTTTAGTTTATAATTATTTGAATCACACAAATAAGACATCTTTCGCCTCTGTAACAGTAAGTGAAAGAAACAAAGCCTATATTACATAGCATTTCAATATAATATTCTAAAGAGAAACAGAATAATAAATGATACACTATGATCATTAAACATCCATGAGGGAAACATGATGAATATGCAGCATAATCACCCTGGCATTTCTCACTGTTTTTCTTCAAAGTATAATTTAGGTGTTCTTCAGCCATGTACCTTTCAATGCTATAAATTATTAGATATTTTTGCTGTGCAGAAGAAAGAAAAGGGTGGTACAGAAGAGGTCTCAGTGAGTTTAATCTCATGCAGGGCATTACATAGGGAGAGCCATTTCTTGTTGCAACCATTAAAATGATCGATACCAAACTCCGTAGTTGCCCTGGTTACTTTTCTGTAATCCTACAAAGTGGCTGGCATCACCAGCTTCTTAGAAATCCTATTTTATCACCTCCTATATTGTGTTCAGCTTTGTAGGGGACCGGAATAACATGTTTTCTGCTTCTCCATTTTTTAAGATTCTTCAGAATGTCTTTCCTGATGTTTGGTTTATACCTGTATGGGGAAGAAGGGGAGAACTAATGGAACAGGGAAAAAATTCTTTTTCTTATTGTAGTTATAGCCATAATCTCATTCTTATAAATATTAGATGTTTCCCTTAGAAGGGAAAACAGAGTCCAATTTACAGAAGGAGGTAATACAGGTTTGAGGGTTTGAGAGTTTCTTCAGTTACCAGTTCCTGTGCTAGTTTTCCTTTTCAATTAAAGAAATGAGGTAGCACATTTCTCTGGAGTGATTTCAAAATATCTGCATATAAATTGTTCTACCAAACTCTAAGGTGCAATACCCTTGTGATGCATTATGCCAACTCTTTCCATCACAAACCAGTATTTTTTAATGGGCTTAAAAAAAAAAAAAAAGGAAAAGAAAATATGCAGTATCTTTATAAAACACCATGACATAAAGTGGGGATGTTATGCCATTTGGAATTTGGCAAGGATAGCAGAGTTCTGAGTGCTGTTGATTCATTAGTGATCAGTAAAGATTCTGATTTCAGGCAATGTCTTGTGCAAATGAGCATAGGAACAGAAAGGTACTTAACATCATGCCAGAGTGCTGTTTCTTGTGGTGTTTGCCAGAACAAACACTACAAGATGGTTTGTTGATTATCAACAGAGGCCTTGTCCATGATAAGAAATTATAAAAAAGACACACAAACCTGTCTCTAGTTTTCTTTCTTGTACAAAAAAGCCGAAAAAAAACATACGGACTTTTTGTCACAACTCCATGGGCATCTTGAAACACCTGGAGATGTAGAACTTAATATATTCATTTCAATAGGACTGTTCTTTTATTTCTAGAGACCGTAAATTAAATGACATGCTAACTGTTTCTCAGCTTTTTATTTACAATCAGAAAGTGTTTCTAAAATGGATTATCTTTGCCAATTATAATTAGAAAGCTGCCAGCAAACATAATGGATAAGAAACAAGTTGTAAGGGCAAATGTTTGTCTAAGCTTTAGAGCACTTCATAAATATGTGGGGGGTTTCTAGTGTGGCGTATTTGATGGTTGTCCTGTTTTTTAGTTAGTGAAATTTACACAAATGCATTTAGACTTTTTAAATTACACTGCTTTGTCAGGTAATGTATTCATGGATGCATGTTTTGCTGTGTGGCTCATATTGGGTCCCTAAGTTTGGCAGAAGAGATTTAGAAGACTCTTACTCTGAATAACTCATTCTTTTGACAGTAACAACAACAAAAAAAAAGCTTCTCAGTGAAATGTTTTTAATTCTTCCCTGACTAAACCATGAGGAAAGATGTAATATGTTCATACCACTTGTGTTACTGTCCTGTAGAGGAGCTCACTTCTGTAATAGCAGAAATCTCTCCTTATGACACTGAACAGAATGAAATCTAGTAACCTGGGCTCCTGAACACATTGAAAAATTCTTTTTTTTGGTGACATCTGCAAGTGAGATGAATTATGAGCCCAATTGTTATTTACCTTCAATCAAAGTTAATATCACCTCAATCTATGCATAGTTCTTGACATTAGCAGGGTACTTGAAAGAGAAGGTGCTCCTTGGCACAGTCATTGCTGTAACTGGGGACACAAGTCCCTTGGTAGTTGTAACAGAGAGGGAAGACTCTGCAGGTTTCTCTGCTCTTGGTTAAGTGCTTCTTTTGAATCTTCTCAGTTCAGTGAGATGATTTTTTTTATAGTTCTTATTAAATTACAATCATGGTTTTTTTCCCCATGGCTCTGTCCATAGTAGTCTGGCTTTGGTGCCTAAATGAAACCTACCCATGGAATATATTTGGTGGTGGAGGTAGCAGCACTGCCCGTGGTAGTGAAGCTGCTGCCTCTCTTGACCTGAACAGACTGTTGAGCTGGTGATCCATTCAATCTGAGCCCATTCCACTTCTCTGTGGGATCCTTGTACAGAATTACAGAAAACCAGCAGTTTCTTGCTAGGTGTTTTGGGATGAGGCTGGCACAGCCATGTTCACCCTCTGTAGTCACTTAGCAGCTGTCAGATAGTACTGACTTTAGGTAATTATGGAAGGGATTCTCTCTTGCCTTTTTTCAGTTTCACCAGATGATGTTCACTTGGCCTCCTTTCTCACAAATTCTATCTGGAATAGAAAGAAACTGAGTGATAAAAGCCCATTGGTCTTTACGCAATCTGGCACAAATATATTTCTGTTGCAAATAAAATAGAAACATAAAAATATTTTATGGTCATTATTTTATTAGGCATAAATTTCATGCTCTGTGTTTTTCTGCAAAGGGAAAACTATGCTCTTCAGGTATTTACTGCATTAAACGGAGAAACAAGGCTACAGAGCAGGATACAGAGGTTTTTGATATCTCATTCACTTTTTCTGCTTCCTGTTAAGTAAACACAAAACAGAAAAAGAAGCGTATTTTTTTGTATGGCATGTTGTTACTATTAAAGTGATTTTAGTCTTTTAGATACAATTATATTGAAACTCTGTATTTAAAATATGCAATTTCAATAATGAAACATTTGTTCTTAATTCTTGGAAACTTGATGTAAGGGATAAAGTTTGATTAGTAAAATCAGTTCTTATGCATTGCATATGGGTTTATAAATTACTTAGAAGGTGAAAACTAAATTGCAATTAACTATACTCACATCCTAATTAAGCATTGCAAATGTGTAATGGAGTACATTTCCAGAGGAGGAATAAAAAAAAGGCAAGGATTTATCCAAGTATTTAACTATTTTTTCATGTATTTTTTTAATAATTAAAAAAAAAGAAGAAAGATAAAAGTTCTCTGGACCTGGCTAAATAATATTTGCACTTCTGCTGCACCTCTCAGGAATACCCTTACAGCACCCCAGTAGTCAGAAATATATTTTTTCCTGAAACCATATTTCTAATGCCAGAAAACAGGGAACTGGGAAATAAAGGCTGTTATTCAACAAAGTCCCTATAATCACGGCTGGTTTTGGCATCATAGTTTCTAAGGCAGTTAATAG
Organism: Platysteira castanea; assembly: GCA_013397175.1. Taxonomy (NCBI): domain Eukaryota; kingdom Metazoa; phylum Chordata; class Aves; order Passeriformes; genus Platysteira; species Platysteira castanea. Next base: position 794,395 of record VYXC01011874.1, on the reverse strand, counting down.
GACTTGACTCAGCTAAATTGCATGTAGTTTACGTGCAGTGTTTGCATTAATATTTGAACATTTAAAATAGAGGGAAATGTATGTCTATGTATACGTGTATTTACAGCTTCTGTCACAGTACTGCCACCTACCTTTACTTTTAACATAGAAGTTTGAAGGTATTTTTTAAACTAAGGTTTTATTTTTCTCAGACTATCCTAAGAAATCCTTTTCACTTACAATGTTGACAGTAAAATCACCAGTTGTTTGGGGTTTTTTTGTTTTGTTTTAGAGCTTGACTTTTGGAGGTGGCTTTTTAGGGAAGTTGAGTTAAAGCAATGTCCTTAAAACAAGCTTTATTAAACTGATCACAAATTGTATCCATTTCTGTGGGCAGTTGCAATGAATTTAGTCAAGAGTTCCTAATGGGCAACATGATATTTATGGCATCCTGTTAACCTGATAGTGCAGACATTTGGCAGCTTCAGGAGTAGTTTTGAGATTATGAAATAAGTTGAGCAGTATGAAATACTATGTTGTATTTTTCTGTTCCTATTTACTTCAGTATTTACTGAAGTGTATATATATATTTTTTCTTTTTTCTAATATACTGTAGTCTTCAGGGTGAGAGTGCTGGACAGTCACCTGCCTTTACCATGGCAAAGCATAAAATCTAGATGTTTTCTTTCTTCTTCATTTGTTGGTGTGCCTTTTCCAGGAAAATGATTGTCAAGCTACTTGTTTTCGAAATAACTTTTCTGGAAAGGGGTAAGAATAGTGCTGTTCTAGAAGTATTTCTAAGAAGTGCAAACCCAGTGATTTACTGGTGTGTATTAGCTTTGGAGTTCAGCATTACCAGAACCTTGACCACCTTATTGGAAATTTGAAACATGAATGCAATTCATGTGACAATGATATCAAAATGAATTCAAATAAAAGCTTCTATTCAGGAAAATGTGTTCAGATGTAAAGATGTATCTCAGTGTTTTCTTCTGAATTGAGGAGAGTTTACTATAGTACTTTGGAGTCAGTCAAGGTCTGTTAGAAATTGTTTTGATTATTGTATAAATCTCTCTTGTTTAGATGTAGTCATGTGCAGGGCTTCTCCTTCCTTTCACTCAGCTACTAGGGAGTGGTCACAAAGAGGGAAGAGATTCGTACCTACTGTATTAATAGGTAATACCTATTTCGCCTGTGAACTTCCGTGAAGAACACTTCAGTGAGTTGCAATGGTGCCAGGTAGACAAAAGAGATCCATGGCAGAGTGTGAAGCATGATGATGGGGAGAAGCTGTCTCTGAATACCTAGACTAGACTCAAAGCTGGGAGGGTCATCCTTGTGCGTGGTCTGTAAAACGAAGATCGTGTCCCATGTACAGAGACCCATTTCATGCACTTTTCACTGGTGCATGTTTGAGGCTAATGCATACACAAAAGGGTCCTCAGCACTTACTTCGTTAGGAGCTTGCCTTCCCTTCTGGTACCTGTCCTCTTGCTGCAGTTCTTCAGAGCAAGGACCTTCTATTAAATTTTTTTGTACCACCTAGCATAAAAGGGTTCGTTCTTGGTTGGTTTCTCAATTAAAAAATAAACAATGATGATAAATTACTGTGCGCCCACTGAGGTACAGCCATTTATATATAGCAAATGATGATACAGTTCACTACGTTTAATGCCAAAATGGCATTTAAATTCATTATTTATAACCAAGTATCCCTCTATGTATGAGAAAGAATTGGGTACATTTACAATTCTTAAGTGGAAATAAAGGTGAAATACTTCGTGTTCTCTGATCATTACTGTTAAATTTGCTAATATAGCATAGTTTCATTTCATTAACTTTTAAAGGGAATCATGATCCTTTTAACACAACTTCTGAGATTAATTACCTTTGCAAATCTAATTCAAATATAAATACTTCGGGAGACAGAATGTGCAATCTTTCCAGCAGTTAATATTGATAAATACAAGTAAAGTGTGCCTTGTAGAAGGGAATTGGAGATTTCAATGGACCTGACATAACACATGTTTTGACCCATATGGCTGCCTGCTTGAAACCCTGATAAATTGAAACCACAACACTAAACAGTAGGTTAAGGGATGCAGCCTATTGAATCTCTGTTCTGTGAACAGCGGAGTAGAGCACACCCCCTAAATCAAGATATTTATTGATTGATTGTGTGAATGGTGATCAGGCTTTCCACTGGACTCCATGATCTTGAAGGCGCTTTCCAACCTAAACAATCTTGTTACATGTTAAATAAATCCTACAGGTCAAGCTTAGTCATTGTCCAAGTTCTGATACATGTGCTCAGATATGCAATGAAGATTTTAAAAAAATCTCAATACTTTTTATTTTAAAATTGTTTTTTACAACTATATTTATTGTTTTACAGCACAGGAAATTTTGTATTTTAACTTATTAGTGTGCATCTTACCTGCAGGGTCAGAGTCCAGCTCTTACCGTAACAGTTAGAATCATAAGTAAATGTTAAATATGGATTGGTTATTGTCTGACTAACTTTGTGATTGTAAAATCAAGGAGCTGGGTGGTACAGTTCATGCATTTTAATTAAAGCTGAGGGATTTCTTGCCACTTAAATACAGAAAATCAGGATATCTTTAAGGTTTTATTTTTTGGAAGTGCATATGCATATTTCCTGAAACTTTGTTTACTTTGTTTCTTTGTAGTCATGAGACACAGACAACTTGTTGGGATCATCCTAAAATGACTGATCTCTTCCAGTCCTTAGGTGAGTGCATTCATTAAAACATTGTGATTTTTATTCCATGAGTAAAAGCTGCATTTGAATACTGATCGTGTTGGAGTTCCCATGAACTGAGTATAACAGCACTTCCCACTTTGTGATGAGACACACTTTGCCCAAAACCTACTGCCTTGGTCACTCTGTATACTGTCTTTTGGTAGTATTAATTCTGAACCATATACTCTGAGTGTATGCTTTAATACCCAATACCTTGGGTTTTTTTCTTTTAACTTCACTAGGAATTGTCCAATGATACAGGCTCTCTGCATGTTTAAACCAGGGTCCTGGTCTGCAAGGAACTAACTTTGGTAGTAAATTAGAGCAGCTACCTTTTCAGTAAAAGATAAACTGTATTATGAATGGTACAACTAGTTCAACATGACCTGATAGCATCAATATTTACTGTGAAATCTCCTGTTCTAAGGAGAGGAAGGGTAAAAATGCTGTTAAGTGAGGAAAAAATGTTACTGTACCAATGAGTTTCTAAAACAGAGCTTACAGCTATGTGACTGTCCCTTTTAAAGCACAGTTTACAAAGTCATGGCATATAAATTATAGCTTAAGCCATTTTGTCTGTTACTATGACATTTGCTGCCCTGTATGTTATCTGATGGAGTTACAAATTATTTGCAAAACTTACTGTATTTGAGCAATTGTCTGGAAACTATGTAACAGTGCATAATACATATGTAAAACTCTCCTGTATATCTATGTATTACATGTGCCAAGATAGTGTCAGCATTTCTGGAGGGCCACTCTCTTTAAGGTCCTGGACTATCAAAATCAGGAGGCTTTCCCTAAAGGTGGATTGGACTGAGGTCTCACCTTGTCAGATTTTTTAATTTGTTATGATATATCCTATTAATTCGTTGCAGAGAAGAGAAGGAATATCAGACTTCTTCCAAAGTGTGAAGATTTATATGTGAAGGAAAGTTATGGGCTCTATTTTTAGGGCCGCTCATGTTTCTGTTCTGCTGTTTCAGCTGACTTGAACAACGTGCGCTTCTCCGCCTACCGCACGGCCATCAAAATCCGGAGACTGCAGAAAGCTCTGTGCTGTGAGTTGGGCCTTTGAGGCAGATTGTTTCTCTACAGTACTTGGGGGAGGGAGGGTCAGCTTCAGTCTGACAACATTAACAGTGGACCAGAGCCACCCTTGACACAGTCAACCAACAAAATGGCAAGAAGAATTGCCAACAGTAGATGTCATTATTGCAAATAAATAATATAAATTAATAAGAAAAGAGGTGCATCAGGTAAGTTGAAGTGGTATGCCCACTAAGAATTGTTTGTATCTCCAATTTTCTGTTCTGCAAGTATTTATTTATCTATATTGCTAGGTATTTTAAAAGCATTTCCTATTATATCATAATTGCGGTTTAATTCAGCAGCAAGTTGCGTGATTACCATGTTCCTTCAAAGTTTAGCAGCCTTGGAAGTGATAGATCAGGAGATCTTGTCCTGGTCTATGGACTTGAGACTTCTCCAAGTCACACAGCAAGTACCACACTGCGGTTCTGTGCTCTTGTTTGAGTCTCCTGTGCAAAGCAAACTGAATTTTAAAAATTATTAGGCCTTTGAATGGGAAACTAAATACATAAGAACACACATCTAACAGAAAGAAAATAGAGTGAAGTAGAAAAAGAAAAAAGACACTAGACAATTTTAGAAGGAGATGTGGGATGTGAATGAGCCTAAAGGTCGCAGATTTTAGACCTTTTGAAAGGTCTTGGCAATAGATGGTGTAAAGATGTATGATGTTACCAAATTTTCTTGTTATAAATTAGGAGTCCTTGGCATGGAAGGACTTTTCAGCACTGAAGGGTGCTCAGTACTGCAGGCTGAATAGGAACACAAGAAATGCAAAACCCTCCTAGGGGTGCAAGCATGAAAGGGGTTGCACAAAGAGGGATCCCTTCCCACCCTCCAGGTGGTTAGTTTTCTTTCCAGCCTAGAAGACAGAAGTCTGAACTTAGCTGGACTTTAGATATGCATCATACTACATGAAGCCGAGCCTGAGATGGTAGCCAGGTACTCCAGAAAGCTGGACTGTATCTGTGCACAGCACAAGCTCTTAGTAGTACCCCTTGCCACTTCTTCTTATGATGTGGTCCCACCAAGGACTACAGCTTCATCTCCCAGCAGATGAAGACTAAAGACTATTATGAGCTTTTTGCTTATCACTGTGTAGGGTATAAAGTACTTATCAACATGTACCTAAAAACAAAAAAGCAAAGCAAGAGATCAGAAAGCAAAGTAAAATTCTCCTTGTGTGAGCTCCTCCTCAGGGAACAGTGGGAAAAAACAGATGCATGTGACAGATGCTAATCATGCTGCCTATTTCTGACAGACATACAGCTTTTCTAGTGACCTCTATAGACGAAGCTTCACTTTCGTTGCTTCTAATAAGCTTTGAAGCAGGACATACTTTGCACTCTTGCTTTTACTGCGAAATATATAAATTTCTGTAATAACTGCCATGGGTAGCTCTCCTCATTCACAGATTTCAGAAACACCCTCCTATTATCTCCAGTTTCAGGGGAGGAAGGTGGAAGGGAGGACAGAAGGAAATAGTAAAAAGTAAAGAGAATACTTCAGTTTGAAAGAACTAGGAGTAAAACATCTCTACAGGTCCAATCTGCCTCAGTATCTATGAAGCTGTTTGCTTACCCTGTCTCTGGGCTTCATGGGAAGGGACAACAGCCAAAAAAATCTTTGTCTTTATTTTACATGTATGCTTGATAAAGAATTGGTTTTATTTTTAGGCAGGGAAAGACGACTCTGTGCTACTGCCATTCATTCTTTGGTCTGAGTTACTTTAGTCTTCCATTGTACTTCCTGTAGTTTTAACCGCAGATGCATTTTAAAGGTGTTTGGATGCAGAATGCTTCAGAAAGGCTTATGTGCTAAGGCAAATAAAACATCAAAACAAATCACCAAAAATGCGGATCACTGTAAAATGTGACAAATTGCTGTCACAGCCATGGTGTGTATATAATGTCAAAGGCATTTTTGGTGGGAACTCCCAAGACCACAGCTAGAGCTGGATGTACAGTTCCACTTGCACCTGATAGATTTTGGCTTTGCAGTGAGGACTGATAACGCAGTGTAAGTGCTTTACAAGCAGATTCAGGACCAATTGCACTTTAGAAAGTTCATTTGAGAACTGTACTTTAGAAGACTTTGCTGATGCCATATCTCTTGGTAAGTGTCAAAAAACCTCGGCTTCGGGGAAGTTACTCATGTTTTCCTCATTCTCCTTTTAAAACGTGAAGGTAGAGTTGTGTTTCTTCTTGTTTTGTTTTTTGACATGTAGATTCCTGCAGAGACATACATTTTCATGTATGTATATGTATTTTGCAGGAATATGAGAAAGATTGCAAGGTGGAAACAACAAATTCTTAGCCTCTCTGTCTCGGATTATGTGGGGCAGATGTAGTGAGAGCGCTTTCCCACTGCAGCAGAAGAGTGGGGGCAGAGAGTGTCTTGTGTTGCAGATGTATTGGGCAACTGTGCAGCACCAGGTCCTGAAGATATTTTAGTGTTGTGCAGCATTCTTAAGCTCATTTTCAAGAAATTATAATGCCCCAGATAGGGAAGTATACTACTGAAAGGCAAGAAGGGAACACAATCACCGTGTATACTTGGAATTCTGTTGCTGAGTTCCTCAAGGTGATTTAAAATTTAAGAATGTCAATAGAAATATCAACAACACTGGGGGGAAAAAATGGAACATTCAGACACCAAGGACTAGAAGTGAGATCTGTGAGCACTTCCCTCAGTGCTTTGCAGGAATTGCTATCACTTGCAAGGTCTTTTTAATACAAAAACTCTACAGTAATGCCTGACTATTTTCCATGGAGTTACAGCAGCCTCAAATTTGCCACTAGCTGCATGTAGTTACTTGCTCCTGAGTCAGACACTCATATCTGCTTTAACAGCGCTGAATGATATGGTTTCTGTTTATAGTTTTTCTTTGAGAAAGTCTCCTTGCTGCAGAAAGGGAAGAAATGGCGCTTGTGCCCATTGGTTGCTTAAAAACAGGATTGGTCATTCAGCATATTTAATCAGATGCAGAATGGTACTGCAAAAATGCACTGAAAGCTGTGTAGGCATCATGCCAGGAATGGCATGACAGGATAACTGCCTGTCCCAAATTTTATTCAGCCAGGTGAGTGCTGAAGTAAGCAGGAATGGAAGTAATTTCCTCTGGTTGCTCTCCATGGATAGTGCCATCCAAAAGTGTAAGTTTAGCTTAATTTACGTTAGTATAGCATCAGAGTTGTTATGATTTTTAGTACAAAAATACTGGAAGTACCTCTCCCAGGTCTTTCTGGAATGCTTAGGCAAAAATGTGAATGAGAGATCCTAATGCCAGAAGATCAAGACATGAAGTTAGCATGCTTAATTCTGTTGAATTGCTGTTTTCAGTGCAAGGATTGTTATGTTAGGCCAAACCCAAAGGCTAAAACTTCCTGGCATTCCAAAGCTTTCTGAATTTTCACAAGCTTTGAAAAGGGCAGGTTTTGTGTGCTGTCAGTCTGTTTTATGAAGCTAATTACCTGCTTTTAGCCAGCCATTAAGTACCTTAAAGAAACAGGTTGCAAAATAACCAGAAAACACAAAAGCCCCCCAATGAAAAAAACAAGCAGAAGAACTCCCACAACCCAAACCTAAACCAAAAGCTAACACCAAAACAAAACCAGCAAACTGGTTGCATTAATTTTTATGGTGTTCTCTTTGTCATGAAGGTTTTTGAAATGATGAAGGGCAAGCATGAAAAGTGGCCATCTCCTAAGTTCAGTATTTCTGTGGTAGGATAGCAGGTAGGCCTCACTTGCCTTCGCTTCACGCCCTCCACAGCTCAAAAAAGTAGTCAGGGTTACACTGTGAACTGTTTGTGGGTTCACGTTGTTTTTAAATACGCCTGTGAGCCTTTTCCAGTGTATCACACCTTTTCCAGCTACTGTAGAAGATTATGCTGCAGTGAGTGTATTGCCAAACATTTCGGCTGCCTCCCGTCAAACTAGTGGCAAGGTGTTTTGCTGCAATTACTAGTCTGCCTCTTTGATAAGTACATGGCTGGCATTTGTTTGCAAGCCCAAGAGAAGGGCTTAAAATATCCCCAAACAAACAAAGAAGAAAATTAAAAACAAACAGATGTAAACCCCTGCAAATCTGATGCTGTGGGGTCAGAACAGAATGTACCAATTTTAGTGCAGGAGAGGAAGGGCAAGGGCTATGAGGTATTGTTCCTCACTTTACAAAGATGTGAGGAAGGGTAGATAGGGGAAAAGGGATTGGGAATGTAACCTTCTTTTTGGTACGTGATCATTGAGTTCTTGACAGAATCGCTCGTAGCGGTTAATGTTATCTTGCTCCTGCTTCTTTTTCTGCTGTACTTGTTTTCCAGCCCAGATAGAATTACCCAGTTTGCACAGGCTGCAAATCTGGAGTCCTTATTTAACATTTTTATTCTCCTCCTCTGCTCTTGTGAGACCCCACCTGGATACTGCATGCAGATCTGGGGTCCTCAGCACAGGAAAGATGTGGACCTGTTGGAGCAGGTCGACAGGCAAGCAGGGAAGATGGTTGGGGGATGGAGCATCTCTCTCATGAGGAAAGGCTGAGAGAGCTGTGGTTGTTCATCCTGGAGAAGAGAAGGTTCCAGGGAGACTTTATTAGCAGCCTTTCAGTACCTAAAGGGAGCTTATAAAAAATAGGGAAAGGAACTTCTTTAAAAGGACAGAATGCGATAGGACAAGGGAGAACAGTTCTGAACTAAAAGAGGAAACATTTAGATTAGATATTAGGAAGAAATTCTTTACTGTGAGGGTGGTGAGACACTGGCACAGATTGCCCAGAGAAGCTGTGGATGCTCTCTCCCTGTCACTGTTCAAAGCCAGACTGGATGAGACTTTGAGCAAGTCTAGTGGGAGGTGTTCCTGCCTATGGCAGGGTTGGAACTAGATGATCCTTAAGGTCCCTTCCAACAAAAATCATTTTCTGATTCTATTACTCATTTTGATGATTGCTGAAGAGCAGTTCACAACATGTCAGAGATTAAAATGTTAATTTTTTTCGTTTGAGAGATGACATTTATAGTGCAAATGTGTTACTGACTCTTCACAAACTGCTCAGTATGAGCTTGCTAGATACTTCAACTGCATGTTATGTATATTGTAGCAAGCATACTAATACATTGCAACTATTTTTTTTACTTCAAGTCCTTGCTTCTGTAAAAAAAGTCACTGAGGATTATACCATGTATATTTCCTCTTTTCTGCTTCCTTCTGCGAAAGGAATTAAAAGGGCTTGTTGATGGCTTCTTATATTCAATATTTTATATTATTTATATTTCATGCAAACCCCAGATTTTCACAATGGCATTTGAATGGTTTTGACAGCAAAACCCTTTTCCTGTGTAGGATATCCATTGCATCACCAACTGCTTATAGAAAGAATTCGGTAATTAAGGAAGATAAAAATATTTTTCAATGAAGCATAGCATTTAGTGTTATGGAAAACTACAATAAATAGTGTTCCTGTGTCCCTCTCCCTGCTTTCTTTTAAGCTCTAACTTAGCAGCTGCTGTTCAGTTAATCAGGCCTCAGCATGTTCTTACCACCTTTAAGAAAGAATTCTTACCTAAGACTTTGCTTTGCTTTACCTTTGATCAAAAGCGAAAGTCATTTTATAGGATTATGCTTTATGGTAAATGTGAGGAACCCGGGAAGCCTGGTGAATTCTCTGTGCGTGCATCCAATGTTAGGATCCTCAAATTACACAGACTACTTCAGCAGCTACTTTAATGTTGTTCTGAGCTGTGCAGTGTCATTAAGATATTCTTATTCTAGTCTTTTTAAAATATGTAGTACCAAAATGCTATAGACTTGTCGTAGAGAATGGTTTGTCACTATAATGTTACTAAAGGAAAGCCACTGGGCTCGTTTGCAGTGTTTGCTACAATTTGCACATGAACAATTATTGTCAATACTATGCTCAGGCATCTACATTCACACCTTTTTTTTGTTAAATTTCTTCTTTTTTTTTTTTAATCCTATTATTTTTTTAAACCTATTATTAGTGGACCTGTTGGACCTGAACACAACAAGTGAAGTTTTCAAACAGCACAAGTTGAGTCAAAATGATCAGCTGATTGGTGTCCAGGATGTGATCAGTTGTCTCACTACCATCTACAGTGGACTTGAAGAGAAACACAAAGATATGGTGAATGTTCCTCTCTGTGTAGACATGTGTCTTAACTGGCTACTCAACGTGTATGATAGGTAAGAAAAATGTTTTTTTGTCTCAGTGTGTACCCTCAGGAATTATACATTATAATGCCTTAAAAGCTTCTTTATTAAAAAGTTACCTTTTGATGTTTTTGACTCTGTAATGAAAGTGCAATTGCATGCAGTGAGATGTTTCTTATGCTGTCCTGCTCAGCACTGAACTAAGATTACACTGTTCTTGTACTACTACCAAAGAAACATTGAAAGGATTTCAAGAAATGTATATGTGAGTAGAGAACTAGAACACTGCTTTATCTGTGTTCCTACAGTGAGTATTCCAAGTTTCCCAGACTGATTGCCATTTATATCAGAATCTGTTTCTGCCATAGGTGGGGACAGTTTTTTCATATATTTTACACTTAGTTACTTGCACCCATAATCCTGGCTGAGCTCCCTGCCCCAAGTCCTCTAGCGAATGGAGGTTGTTCCGATCACAGCACTAAAGCCTGTCTGATTCTGGAGGGTCAGCAGTTCTGTCTCAATTCCAGCATGTACAGCCCCTGCCATGGATCAGTTCTGAGGGCTGGTGTTACATGGTCCACCTGCCCCTGTCCTGGCAGCAAGGCTGTATTTCCCAAGGGCATTGAGTTTGGCTCAAGAATGTTTTGGGATGCTTGCAGTAAGAACTTGTGGGTTTATTTAAATACATATTTGCTGTTTCCAGAGAGAACTAAGTCTCAAAAAACATGACAACGTCCACTCCAGCAGCCCCTTGTGGTTTTGGCCAGGTCTTTCTGAGCGCCTTGCCCCGTCTTTCTTCTACTGGAAATTGAACTCTGCCCTCTCTGCCCTGCCGTGTGTCAGCCTGCATGACCTGCAGCCAATCTGCTTTAATTAGGTTGTGCTTTATAGTCATGAGTTTGTTGCTTATTTTTCTTAGTGGCTTTCACTATTCTTACCTCCCTTGCATAGTAAAAACTGGGGAAAGACTTGGTTTCTATCAGCTCCTCCACGCCCTGTAATGTCTCCTTGCTTCAGCAGAGGCATTTCAGGACTCTTCTGGAGCTGACTGAAGACTCACTAGTGCAGTAGAGGTTGTGGTAGCTTGAGTGTCTCTGATTGAATACGTGCTAGAGTTCAGAGCTATAAACAGAATTACAAATCAGAATTTCTAAGCTGCATGAGGGTGGTTACAAAATTTATTTTCTTTCTCCCCATTTGAAGTTGAAAAGAGCAAAAGTATTTCTTGAACAGCGATAAAAATTCTTATACCTGGCTTTGCAAATGGGAGTTTTTACTTGTAGATGTATGCATTATCTTCAGCGTGTTCACTCAGTGACAAATTCTAACAGTTCATAGCTTTTTGCCTTTTTCCCCTCAGAGGATTACATATCAGTTCTCCTATACTTCATGGATGTTTTACTTTATTTTGGTTTTAGGGAAGAGGGAAGGAGGGAACAGAGTACATAGAACCATTTATCATTTATGTGTTGGCTTCTGGCTTTCAAACATTGCTGTTAAATATTGTGACATTCTTGTTAGTTGGACTTCTCCTCATTACTGATGAAAAATTAGAGGGTCCATCAAATATTAACTAGGACTTCTTCCTGCAATTATTTTTATTTTGCTGAGTTCTGTATTGTGAGTGAATAAACACATCATTTGCAAATAGAGCAGTAGATCAAGTGAGTTCCTTGACTTAAATGTTATTGGCAATTTAGAATGAGACACATAATAATGTCAGTGATTTTTTTTTAGTTACTGGTTGGGTTTTGTTTTCTTTCAGACTGAACACAAATCTCTTATATTTCTTCAGCTTACCTTTGCTTTCTAACTTCAGTTAAAAGTCAGTTGTTTAATCTGTTCATATTTAAAATGTACTTAGTAAGAAGCAAACCTTTCTTTCAGCAATGTTTCCAGTTTCTCCCATTTCCCCTTGACTATTACGTCGAAAACATACTGTAGATGATTCTTCAAGCCCGTTAAATACTTGAGGCTTTAGGCAAACTTTGAGAAATTGATGATGAAGGTTTACTGAGAGAAAATTACCTTTTACAGTTGTTTCCTTGTTCCCCTTTAAAATTCACTCCAGGAAGAAGAAGAAATGCTAAAAGACCGGCCACCAATTTTAAGCTAGAATTTTTGGTTTTGTTTTCTAAATTGGCCTTTACAAAAGAGCTAATTTGTGTCTTGGCATTTCCATTGTATATATTGCATTGGTGTTACACATATACAATGTGTCAAGTTGTTAAACTGCCTACAAAAACATCTGTTAGTCATATGCTGCTAACCTGAGATTTAATTACAGATTCACAGATTAATGGCAAACTGAATAGATCTCCAGACTTAACCTGCAGATGTCTTTGGCCCTTAAAAAGAACCAGTTTATTTTTAGAAAAGGTTTGTTATGTTCTGGTATTTTCTGACGCATCAGGAATAATTCATTCTGAGTGGAGGAGAGAAACCCTAAAATTACTCAGTGACTTTTACTACGTCAAGGACTCAAAGGTTGATCCAGACAGCAACATCTGCCCTTGTAAACATTTTCCAAACTTCAAGTTCTTTGTTTTGGCTAGTCTAGAGATTTTTTTATTAAATGAAATTAAAGATAACGATCTTAATACTTACTATGAGAACTGTGAAGGAAATTTTGTGCTCTGTAAAATCATTTGGCTAGGCCTGTGTTTAAGGCATCCAAAAGCAATAGCTAGTGGCTTTTCTTTTGAACTATATACTGTCAAGTTTGCTGAAATCTCCAGACGTCATTTAAACAAAAAGAACTGATAGCTTTCAGTACTAATGGAATAGCTTAACATCCCTTGAAATGAGTTGTTTCTATATGTACTGATTCAGGGTGATGACTCATTTCAATTAGAATTACTCATAAAGAAACTTTTATGTGCACTGTTTAAATATTTTGCAATGTTTATCTGACTTCCTGTATTTCAACTTTTTACATTTTCTTAAGGTTTTTTTTTTTAATGTTATGATGCTTTTGATAATGCCTTCTTTTAAATTGAATTTCTTTGGTACATTAGTCTGAGAAGGGTATCTCTGGTATTTATGCTGACATTTTCTGTATGATCAAAGCTGTCTTTCATGATCATTCTCTGTGGCCCAATCTTCCCCTGAAGAATTACAACTTTGTTATTTATCGTTGCACTCATACACCTGGCAGCTTATAACGCCAGGCTGACTTAATATCCCAGGCCTTACCAGCGTGTTCATTTCAGTAAAATCTGAACTTCTGAGGAATGAGGATGAGATACCTGCTCAGTCAGCCTTAACTTTGTGCCCTGGTTTTGACAGTAGCTGATAGAAGTTTTCTGCATGCACTCCAGTTGTATCCCCTGTGTTTATGATGGCTCTTTGGATGCACAGGACACTCAGTGGGAGCAGCCTAGCAGGCTACGATAGCAGTAAGGAGGATCTGGGAAGGCCGTGGCCCTGTTTAAGGCAGGAGAATGAGCTCCTTTGTCTGACTTGTCTGTGGGTGATCAAGGGGAGGTGTCTGTGCCACCCGGCTGCCTCGTGTTGCTGGGCTAGGCAGAGAACTGAGAGCTGCAGTCCTGGTAGTCCTTAGCTGCAGTGTCAGTGTTGTCTAGGCTTGAGAGCTCTTCGCCAGGAGGAGGCTGAACTACACTGGGATCATTTTCATTCTCTGGTTTTCCTTGCTGGTACCTAGTGTTTTTATGCTATTGTCCCTCTTCCCCCAGGGGCATAGGGTTCCTCTAGACTTCACATTGTAATTTTGTTTTCCAAGGTTCTTCCTTGTGTATTCCTGTTTGCAGCCTCCTATATTTAATCTTGTTGCCTGTTTGACAAATTTTTCTTAATCTGGCTGACTCCTGTATGCAGCTGTGCCCATCACTGGTTGTCTCTTTGGCATTCACATACTTAGATAAAATGCTTATATATATTATTTCTGTTTATACCATCACAATGCCTATACCATCACAAATGATATTTGCATACCATTATTGGTATACAGTAATTTTTTACACTTATATTCAACAACTACATATTAATTATATCCTGATTAGTACATTTGTAATTTACAGGTTTCACAGGCCTCTGTTTTGGCTATGGTTTAGGCTGTGTTTGCCTATCAAAGAAGTTTTGGATCCTAATTCTGTGTTAGGAAGTTACATAGAGAAAGGAATAGATTCGGACTCCCCTTCATCAGGATCAGAGCAAAAAATATCTGAGCTGCTTAAGTGGCTAAAAACCAGTATCAATTGATTTTGTAATGACAAGGATGATTGTATTGCTATAATGAGTCTGAATAGTGCGCTGACATTTGTGGCATATATGACCCATAATTTTTTAGGAATTCGGGCATTAGAAAGTTTTTTGAACCTTCCTGCTGTAAGGCCTTGATTCTTAGAGGTTTGTACACCTAGGACAATTGGATAGTTGTGCTGCCATTCAGAGGTGCCTTGCAAGACAGTCTTGCAGCAAAGTAGCCTAATAGTCTCCCAGCAGGTTGAAGGAGGTGATCCTGCACTTCTACTCAGCATTGGTGAGACACATCTGGAGTGCTGGGTTCAGTTCTGGGCTCCCCAGGACAGAAGAGACATGGACAAACTGGCCTGAGTCCAGTGAAGTACCGTGAAGACAATTAAGGACTTGAAGTAACTGATGTATCAGTAGAGGCTGAAAGAGATGGGACTTTTCAACCTGGAGAAGTTTCACGGGGATCTTATCAATGTGCATAAATACCCAATGGGAGCAGAAGAGAAGATGGAGCCAGGCTCTTCTCAGTGTTGTGCAGTGACAGGACAAGAGGCAGCAGGCACAACCTGAAACACGGGAAATTTTGCTTAAACATAAAGATTTTTTTAATGTGAGAGTGATCAAGCAGTGCCACGGGTTATGCAGCAAAACTGTTCAGTCTCCATCCTTGAAGATGCTGAAGTGATGGGATGTGATCCAGGAAAACCTACGTGACTGAGCAGGGGCATTGGTCTCTGGAGGCGCCTCCTAATCTTGGTGGTTTTGTGACTCAATAAGCTGGGAAACCTTAAACCATTGACTTGGAAAAGTCAGGACTACAAACTCTATAAGCTTGAGGGAGAGAGAGGAAGTGTGTGTGGCATTTGGTTTTGGTCTGTTCGAGTTTTTTACTGTATATATGTTACTAGAGTGCTAATATTTATGTTTCCAAGAAAGAGACTAGGGGTGAATATGTTGCTCTTTCAAAAAACGTAATATCGTAGGCTTTGTAATTATTTATGTAATTTATTGAGAAAATGCTTTTTGTGTGAAGGAAGTTTTTCACAGACCCTGCAGAAATCTCCTGAAATCAGGAGGACCTGGAAGCCTTGATGTATGTGCCCTGATATTTTAGCTGTAAAGTCTCACTTTCTGTCTTTAATAAACAAATGATGTGGTCAGTCCTGAGTTAAATCAAACCCAAATGAATGTTCACCTTTTTTTCTGATTAATGTAAATTTAAAACACAAACAACTCTACACAGGGAAGAAGAGGGAAATTACTTTATCAGGGTGTAAAATGAGCCATTTAGATGGCAAGGTATGCCAGAATGATGTAGTGTCTGTGATTGAAAGAGGTAATTTGAAGCTAAGCTTGAATATATAAAAAGGTGGCACTTTTATAACATTCTGGAAAATTGGGTCCTGATTTTCCAACTAGGTAGTAAAAGTAATAGATGTTTTTGATTAATTTGGCAATAATTTCTCTGTACCTCTGTTCTGTCTTAGGGAATGAAGATACTGCTGTCTAGTCTTACTAGATTAGATGATGTTATGAAGAAAAATGCATTAATATTTGTAAGGTGCTTAGCTAATTTATCAAGAACCCAGGAGTAAATTAATAATTCTGTATTCAGCACAACATTTGTGAAGTAAATCAGACAACAGACCATATGCTGAATGGAAAGGGTAGAAAGAGATATGTAATAACCACTCCAGAAGTAATTAAAGTATATATAGCTTCTGTGTGGCAGAAGAAACAAAGTAAGGGTTGAGGAGAGATTATATTTAGTGTTATATTACTTGTTGGTGAAAGACCCAGCTAACCTTGTATTTGTAATATATACAGTTTAACTATTCTGATGATTTTTTTTATGCTACATCTCATTTAAAGACAAATTGTATCATATTTTTTCATGTTTGAAAGAAAGAAAGAATTTTTAAGAATATGTTTCTGCATTGATCTTTTGAACTTTAAGATTGTCCTTTTCCACGTAAGCTGAGTTTACTGTTTTAGTATCTTTTTGAACAGCGTTTGTCTTGCAGGCTTGACATTACTTGCTTTGGTACCACTTACCTGTTCTTAAGATGTTTTTTAGGTTTGGACATGCATTTTTTCATGCTAGACAAGATGAACCTGAAGTCACATTGCTTAAAAAGAATGAGAGCTCCCCATCATTGAGCTAGTGCATGTGATTGCCTATTTATGTCCCAATACTATGTGTATGTCAGAACATTTTAAACATTAAACAAAAACAAAAAGGAAAAACAAAACAACAAAAAAACCCAACAAAAAACAACTTGGTTTTATTTTGCAGTCCTTGTGTTTCACACCGAGTAATAGGCCTTCCTGCTGTGTGCTCATGTTTTTTTTTTCCTGTCTATATCACATTAATAAATCACTTGGAGAACTTTACAGAGCTAAATGTCTGTTCCTTTTGTAGTAATACAAGCTGTTTTGACACATAAACCACTTGGAAAGCAGGCTGAGCTTTTGTAAGGGAAGAATTCTTAATGTGATTTGTAGTGTTAATTTTTTTTTTTGAGATCTGAAGTATATTTGAAATATAACTCTCCAATATCTTTGTATTTTTAAGTAGACTTGAGTTGGAACGAAATAAAATGAAACTGTATTAAATTGTCTTATCTTTATAATTTCAGTGGCCGAACTGGAAAAATTCGAGTGCAGTCCCTGAAAATCGGCTTGATGTCTCTTTCTAAGGGCCTTCTGGAAGAGAAGTACAGATGTAAGGAACAATTTCTTTACATAATACTCTATATAATTAAGTCATGTACAATGACAAAGCACCTAGCAAAATTTGTAGTAAAACATTTCTCATGCCTGTTGCAAGGCAGTTTTCTTTTGAGTAAGTAAAATAGAAATAATTTCATTATCAGCAGTAACGATGGTTAAAGGAGGATTTATATCTCAACTGGAAAGTATTGCTGTCAATTCTGAATTGTCAGAAGTCACAGTACTGCAGTCCCCAAAAGAAAAGGAGAATATAGCTGTGTGGAAGATAGAGAAGTGTTATATTTGATTCTGTTCTCTCATATGTGTGTATGTTTTGTTTAGGGAAAAATCAGGCAAGTTAGGTCTGGTTGCATCAGATTGATATGGCTGATAAAGCAAGGAAATACATCAAAATTCTGCAATTGTATTTAATGGTCTACGAGAAAGTCTATCTGAACTCTGAAAATGGTTTTCCTATATATGTGCTTTCTGCCAGAATTGCACAATGAAAGTTTAAATTATGTTGATTTTAGTAATCTCACAAACTTGATAAATACTGAGTAATATAAAAATATTTCTCAAAAATAAGTGCAGGAGCGGAAAAGAATTGAGTAACTTTGTGGCAAAAACCCCCTGACAAATACAGAAAAAAAGATGAAGCACTGTATTAGAGCATTCTAGATGATGGAAATTTACATATTATGCACATAATCTTAAATTTGCTGTTCTTTACAGTAGTTCCTTGACTCATTTTGGAAACACATGAAAAAATTATAGAGAGACTGAATTTGCTTCATGTACCTCTGGAGCTCTGCAAAAATTTCTGCTTTCTTTAGGAGCATTTTTAGGCAATCTTGTAAACTTAGTTATTAACACTGAACAAAAGTGTTTTATTTATTGGGACATATTTTGACATCTGAATGACATACTGAGACTTTGAGTTTTTTAGTTTTTCTGTCATTTGACATACATGTGAAGTATGTGTGAAGAATTCCATAACTAAAAAAAGAGCTTGATAGACATACCTTTGTTCCATAATGACAATTCAGAAGGTAATCTGCTGTTCTATGTGAAATAAAAAGCTTTCATAAAGTGTAGGAGTTAGGCTGTGGATGATAAACTGATAACCGTAGGAAACGATGGCTTTAAAAAAACCCTCCAAAACCTGAGAACACTCACATTAAATTGCTATTGGTAACACATTAGTATACAGTTGCCAAATACAGGCACTGAAGCAGAATAAGGAAATTACTAGGGCAGCTTCATATTTATGTTGTTGTTTTGTGTTTAGTAATACAATTAAAATGGCAGCTGTTGGTGGCTACAGATTTTCCATCATTTATATGAACAAGATGGACTTTTACTCTGAAGGATGCTGTGAGAAGTCCTAAAAAAATTAGTAGAGAATACATCTCAGAAAACTTTTGTACCAAATGATCATAACTTCAACCTGAAATACATCTGAAATTAAAGTAGTTACTTGCGTACTCAAAGCAGAGAATTAATAGTCAGATAAGCATCCTTTCTGTTGTTGTAACTCCTGTTCTGATCAGTGTGCCAGGCTTTGATATCTCTGTTAGCTTTATTGTCCTTATGAACCTTAAAATTGTCACAAAAAAACTCTTCAAAAGAAATTTTGCTAAAGGAGGAAGTGTGTATCAGGTACTGTTCTTGGCTCGCAGTGGCTTTGAAGCCAGCATTTTGGGGTCCTCTGGGATGAGCTGTCACGGGCTCATCTTTGATATGAGCTCTTTTACTTGTTTTGATTTTGTCATACCCTACTAATCATCTCTTGTTCAGAGAAATTTTGTCATATCTACTGAGTTTTCAGTTCTCGAGTGAAAATTGTAATGGAATTCCTAAGTATTTTCAAGAAAGTCGCTTGGAAGAAAAAGCAGGACCCCCAAACATGGGTGCTTAATATTAATTACCTGCCTTCTGATTTTTCCCTTTCTCAAACCAACTCCTGGCATTTCCTTCTCCTTTTGGCTGTTTCTTCTAAGCATTTCTGAGGCGTTGGCAATCTCAGGCTCCTCTGAGAGTGACGGTCACTGGATTGTTGTGGTTAGAGCCCTTAGCAGGGCACAGGCTGTGCCTTAAATGCTGTTGCCTTGGAGAGGCATAGTCAGATTAGATTAGTTGGTAGTAAAATAAGCAAGTTTCTTGTTTTAAAAACTTCTGGATGAACCCTTCATTCTTTTGTGAAAGTCTTGAGTGGAATGTTTGCTGCTCAAGTGTTCAGCCTTCCTAGAGACTGTATGTTCATTTCCAGTATAGGTAGGATCTTTTCACTTGACACATTTTTAAAAAACGTTTTGACAGAGAAATTTCTGTGGGTTTTTTTTTAATTTAATTAAGCTTCTTTTTAAGATTCTAGACTTCAGGGTTGACATGAGAATGGATCTTTAATTAAAAGTCCCAGTTGCTTTAGAGGAAACATTGAAGCCTCAATTAAAGAATGCCTATTCTTGAAAATGTTAAAGACATGCTTAACTTCAAGCACGTCTGGGTGCTCCTGAGAATAAAAATGGACCTGCAAAAGTAATTCAGTAGTTGTGAGCTGCTTATATCTATGCTTTAGGGCGAAGGGTCTCAGGCTTCTTTTCTGTTGAAAAACCCAATATCCAAGTCTAACATGGTCTGATTAACCGTGTTAATCTCTGCTTTCTCTTCTGACCAGGAGGGTCACTTGTGAGCTACGTAAGAATGCATTTGTGTACACTGCTCTCTTACCTGCACTCATTTCTAACACCCAAAGCCCAAACTGGCAGCAGAAAAAGAAGACCCATATGGAATTTTTTACAGTGTGAAGCTTTTGGGTCATATCATTTAATGTATAAAATCTGTATGATTTGAGATGAAAAAGAAGGGCTACTTGATAAATCTCATCTTCAAATCAGTTCAGTTTTCAAGTGATGTACAATGTCCTTGGAATGTGGTGGGGGTTTTTTTACTGTTATGTTTATTTTGTACATTTTCAAACCATTTGGAACTAACTGAAAGAAAAAAGAAGAAATTAGAATGTGCATTCTGTTTGTAACAATGCAACATAAAATGTGGGTTGTGGACATATTTTTACTATCTTATTATCATTTCGATAGGACTTTAATAAACTTTTCAATATTTTCAAATATCCCTTTCTTTATCAACCATTAAGTACATTTTTTTCAGGTTGTCCAGCTAAATTGCTGTTTGAGTCCCACAGGCTGTAATCCTCAAAATACTAGTGTGAGGCTGAATTTATTTGACTGATTTCTCTTTTCTTGGTTTCTGTTTTTTTCATATGATTGAGGTCTGAATAATCTTCCTCTGCTTCCTCAGTCGTTCTTCTTGTCCTTAGGTAGAGCCCCTTATGCAGTTTAACCTTTATATCAGTGTATTTATATCAATGTATTTTATGTTGAAATTCCTTTAGTATGTCTGTACATGTTAACAGACTCCGTTTAAAAGAGTTTGTGGCTTTAGAGATTGCTGGTGGGTGATGTGCGGCCTTTCCCACTGTGGCAAGTCAGGTGTCTGGGTGCTCCCTGTCAGAGCTAAAACAGGCTCTCCTCCACCTGCCACTTGAGACATGCTCTTGCCGTGCCTCCCTTGCCAGGGAATAGCTCATGGGTTATTTGAAGTAGGTAGGCCAGATAGCAAGAGCGTTCTCACTTTCCATGCCTTCAGTTTAGGGGCTTCTCCTCCTGTGTCACACTGAAGGCGTTGAGGTGTTTGGGAGAAGAGGATACCATCCATGGACTCCCGTGCACCTGGACAGTCTTTGGTTGTGGCACAGCTGCCAGTGTTAAGAAACAAGTAAATTGGAGGAGTTTGAGCTCTTCAGAAGTATTTGCTGCTTTCCTCCTAGCTAATCACTGTGCCTATTCCTCTTCTGGCACATCATTTTCCTCTAGTTACCAGCTCCACAATCAACTGAAGTTTTAAGGTTTAGGAAATTACTTCATCTGCCTCTCAGCTCCAGCAGTTAGTGAATTGTTCTTCTTTTATGGCCTGTTTCCACTGCAGACTGATGTAAACAGAAAGAATAAGACTAGGTTTTCTTTTTTCCTTCTTTTCTTTTTTTTATACTATCAAATTTTTAAATGGACTCTTTGAAATTTAAAAACTGTCCCATCCTTAGCTGAAGAAGATAGCCAGGATCTGGGATTGCCAAGAGTAGCCTGCAGCTCTGCAGCATTAATTCTGTCACTGCTATTGTCTGCACGTTTTTTTTTCTCAGCACTGAGTTGACAAGATGCTGTAGCTGCTGTTTGACTAGGCAAGAAAAGGGTGAGAAAAATACAATAAAATCTAAAAATTAGTTCAGTCATTTGGATTTTTATTTTGTGAAGATCCTTTCTCCTGCTTCCACCTCCTTTGAGAAGAAAAGAAAAGTGTGCCCAGACTGTCTGGAGCACACTGACAAAGCTTGACAGTTGCTCCAAATAAAGAGCAAAACAGTTTACACCATGTAATAAGAATTACTCTTGAGTGTTTCTGAACAAAGGTTGTCTTTTTCTCCATGAGAAGTGCAGTCAGACTAAATTTTCAAATTTCATTTATTTCTAATTTATTAGTGGTTCTTCTGATGGGAAACATGAAAAAGTAGGGGCATAATCCATAAATGGATTCTTTTTCTTTCAAGATTATTTGGAGCTTTAATCCAAACCAGCCATTGAGTGCAAAAGGAGATTGTAAAAACCAGCTGGCATGAACATAAGAATTTGATTCCATTTCTTTTGTAATTTGTACCAATCACAGAATTAAAAAATATTTCTTAGATAAACTTAGCATTTAAAATGTTTTCAGGAAAGATTAATCTTGTGACTAAATGTTAATGTACACAGCTACAGAGTTCATAAATCAAAATTATTGGCAGAAACATTAACATATTTAGCTGAGCATTTTAACAATTAAAATTGTCCAATCAAAGAAACATGCTAAGAAAGCACTTGAGAAATAGTAACTGTACTGCTGACATGCCTATTAACTCCATGCTTTACTGTGAGTGTAGGTACAAGCAGTATCTTCCTTCCCAGTGCCTGTGTCTGGAAAAATTTTCTCGATCCCTTTCAGCATCAATTTTTTCTGTCATTACAGTCATTCTGGTTCATCCATTTATACTGCAGGGCTTGACACCTACCTTAGGAAAACGGAATCAGTGAAGGAAAAGTACATGGAAGCAGACATGGTTATCCAGGAAGAAAATGTGATTATTGTTAAGCTCAAGTTGTCTTTCTGGCTGCTGCTCTTGTTTTAAGCTATTTCACATGACCAATGACTTGTAGTAATTTCCAGTCCAGTTCAGAGTAATCGTGCTTCTGCCCCTAACCAACTTTTCTTTTTCATAGTTTTGGTTTCAGAAATCCACATCCATAAGATGTGGATTTCTGAAATATTATTTCATTCTTCATGGAATCATAGTATAGTTTGGTTTGGAAGGGGCTTTAAAAGTCCTCTAGGCCAACCCCCTTGCAATGAGCAGGGTCATTTTCAGCTGGATCAGGTTGCTCAGGGCCCTGTCCAATCTTGCCTTGAATGTTTCCAGGGATAGAACATCTACCACCTCTCTGGGCAACTTGTTCTAGTTTCCTTCTACCCTCATTGTAAAAAATTTCTGTCTTAATAGTTATTAAGTCTAAATCTACCTTCTTCTAGTTTAAAACCATTACTGCTTGTCCTATTACAAAAGGCTCTGCTAAAAGCTTTGCTCCCAGCTTTCTTATAAATCCCCTTTGAGTACTGAAAAGCCACAATAAGGTCTCTCTGGAGACTTCAGGCTGAACAGTCCCAACTCTCTCAGCCTTTCTTCAGAGG
Source organism: Platysteira castanea (assembly GCA_013397175.1). Classification (NCBI taxonomy): domain Eukaryota; kingdom Metazoa; phylum Chordata; class Aves; order Passeriformes; genus Platysteira; species Platysteira castanea. The sequence goes on along the minus strand of VYXC01011874.1, from coordinate 771,667 downwards.
GATGGAACATCTCTCCTATGATGAGTTTTTTGGCCTTCCTCTGGATCTGGTCTAACAGCTCCTTGTCTTTTCTGAGCTGGGGACCCCAGAGCTGGGCTCAGTACTCCAGGTGGGGTCTCACAAGAGCAGAGTGTGCAGAACCACCTCCCTCAATCTGCTGGCCATGCTGCTTCTGCTGCAGCCCAGGATACGTTTGACTTTCTGGGCTGCAAGCACACCTTGTCAGCACATGTCCAGCTTTTCATCTACCAGCACCCCCAAGTCCTTCTCCACAGGGCTGCTCTCAGTCGCTTCATCCCCCAGCCTGAACTGGTACTGGGGGTTGCCCTGACCCGAGTGCAGCACCTTGCACTTGGCGTTGTTGAACCCCATGAGGTTCCCAGGGGCCCACTTCTCGAGCTTCTCCAGGTGTGGATGGCATCCCGTCCTCCAGGTGTGTCAGCTGCACCACTCAAACCTACTGAGGGTGCACTCTATCCCTTCGTCAGTGTTATTAATGAGGATATTAAATAACACTGGTCCTAATATGGACCCTTGAGGGACATCACTTGTCCCTGATGTCCATTGAAACTCTGAGCTGTTGACCATTACCCTCTGAATGTGGCCACCCAACCCATCTAACAGTCCATCCATTGAATCTATCTCTCTTGAGTTTAGAGAGAAGGATGTTGTGGGGTACTGTGTCAAAAGCCTTACAGAAGTCCAGAGAGATGACATCCATAGCCATTGCCTTGTCCACTAAGGTAGTCACTCTGTCATAGAAGGTCATTAGGTTTGTCAGGCAGGACTATTGTGCCTGACAAACCTAATGTGCCTATACTGTGCAGCCTCAAATCACCTTCCTGTCCACCATGTGCCATCAAAAGCCATATAGTTTCATTCATTTGGCCTTATTTTTCTCATTTATATGGTTATGAATCAAGATTAGATGAAGATAAGCCCTTGTAAATGGGACAGTGGCCATTTGTAACCATAACAATAATACAGAAATTAAAAGCTTGAGGTGCAGCATTACTGAAGGAAAGGAAGTGTACATGGAGATTGAATGAGATGGTGTCTTTTGCTGGTGTTGCAGACCTCTTCAAGGAGGTGGCAGGCCCTACAGAAATGTGTGACCAGAGGCAGCTGGGCCTTCTGCTTCACGATGCTATCCAGATCCCACGACAGCTTGGGGAAGTGGCAGCCTTCGGTGGCAGCAACATTGAACCCAGCGTGCGCAGCTGCTTCCAACAGGTAAGATAAAGACCTTCACGTGAAGGACAAACCAAAACCAGACTGTGAAGTCTACAGGTTCACTTTTACATGACGATGATGTAAACAGAAGAGAGGACTATAAAAAAATCCACTGAGTTTTGAACAGAAATGAATATGCTCCTGCAACTGAGTATGGGAAATTCATGTGAAAATGCAGATGTAAAAGATGGTTTACGGTTTAGGAGAGGGTCAAGCAAATTATGTGTAGCCAAAAGAATTTATAAATCTTCATGATTCTGACAGTGTTTGCTGCTCTAAAAGCTGTTAAATTTTGTAGCAGCCAATTATCCTGCTTTGCATTGTTCAAAGCAACCTGATACTGTGAGAACAACGTGCTTTGCTGTGCTGGAATAAGACATGATCTCAACAGAACAAGTAAATGATGTTGGTAGTAATTTTCGACCTTGTGCACCAGGAAGTTATTTAGCATTACGTTACTGACAAAAGACCTTGCAGTGGCATGAAACTTCAAGCCTAGTCATTTGTATATTGTGAGCCTTTATGCAGCAGATGAGAACATGGAATAAAGCTCTTGCAGCCTGCTGTGCAGCTCCACACTACATGCAGGGGGTTAATGAGGCTGCAAGGAGTGTCTGTCTGTTTTAAGAAAATGAGAATTAAAAACAGGATGTTGTAATGGAACACAACTAACTGACTTTTTCAAGGATGCCTAAGGCTCCAACTGTTAGCTAGTGATAGCTACACTGCTTCAGTGCATTATTTTCACAAAAGCATCTGATTCGAGCGTTGTCAGAAATTGTACTTGGATTAAAAATACACCATGGCTTATATAATATTACTAACTTGAATATTTCTGATTTTATTGAATTGAACATTAAAGATTTTAATGAACTTTCAGAGGATTTTCTTTTGCCAATCTTTCATAGAGATTTCTACATTTTTGTTCAGTGTTTTGAAACATTAAATTCATTTCTAGATTCAGGTGATTAGAATTGGAAGAGTGTTTGTCCAGGTCATGAATAATTTGGTAGATACTTACGGAAGTTGGTTTGACCAATTAACTGTGTAAAGCTTCCCCTGATGTTTTAACATTTCTGCTTCAGACAGTAAGGGATGGTTCTTGACATACCTATCACTGGCCTTGAGTGGTTTGAGTCGTACTGAAATAAATGATTCATTTGTTAGTCACAGACTTTCTGTATGACAGAGGAATGATCTTTATGTCCCTCAAGGATTTACCGCATCTCCCGTGCTGTTCAATTATCGGTAATGGGTACTCTCAAGATAGTGTTTAAATACTTGATATATATTACATGTACTTATAATGAGGCTGCATCCTTCATCTCACATGAATAGTTCCAGGTTCAGTCCCTGGTCATTAGGAGAGCACAGAGAAAATGTGCAGCTGCATGTCAGTTATCTCAGCCCAGTGAAAACAAGTATTTTGTTGGTGAGGAAGAAATGCTCTTTTTTTTTTCATGCTTCTGCCTCTTACTGCCAAAAATGGACTAGGACCATGAATAGGTTAAGAAGCCTAGCATAGCTTTCCATCATGTGTTACCATTTAAGAATAACTTTCATTTTAAGCTTTATTTTATTGCTCCCATTGAGCTCAGAAATATGACCTCTGTTGTTATTGCTGACAAAGCTGATGAACACAATACCTTTGCAGCCAGGTTCCTCTTGTGGTTACAGTTTAAAGATGTGGAAGTGTGTTTGTTTGCTTCTTAAAAGAATCATGTTAATATATTAGCTCTGCTATATTCTTGAAATGATTGTCTATAAATGGCAGATTCTTTTCTTGTTCTTTATTTGCCTGTTTGTTTGTTGTGTGCATGTGTTATGTTTAATTTACTAACTAGAAAGAACACTGTGGGCTTAGAACACAATTTAAAAATGACGAGTCTTGAGGCAATCAGTACACACATGCAAACACTACTGACTTTTAGCATTTTGTCATCAATCTTAACTCAGAAGACAACCATGTCTTCAGTATGTCTGAACTGCAGAATGTGCTTCCCTTTCATGCTCATACTGATTTTTCAAGTCCTTTCAGTTGAAAGACGGCTTTACTGTGCACTCTGATACTTCTTTACTGTCCTCCATCTTTGTTACCATCTGTCTACTCCATCACAGCTGTTTAGTCTTCTAAAGTCTTACTGACTTATTTTCTTTATTTTCATTTTAATTTAGGTTATTTCTTGTATCCTGTAAATGGTTTTGGATTAACCTGTCATGGAAAGAATTCATGCAGAGTGTTGGGGGTTTTTTCCATAGAATTTTAAGGAAAATCTACTTCTGGGTGTCTGTTGTTCTGTTCTTGGGGTTTTTTTTTTTAATTTAGGTGTGGGTTTTTTCTCTCCACAGAACCACAATAAGCCAGAAATAACTGTAAAGCAATTTATAGATTGGATGCGCTTAGAACCACAGTCTATGGTGTGGTTACCAGTTCTACACCGTGTGGCAGCTGCAGAAACGGCAAAACATCAGGCCAAGTGCAACATCTGTAAAGAGTGTCCAATTGTTGGATTTAGGTAAGAGGAGAGGTGTTAAGTGCAATGTTTCTCTGAAAATATCCACATTTTTAAGTCTTCCAACAAGTGAAGTTCTTTCTGTCTGTTTTTCCACTGTTTTCCTTCTTTAAGATGGAATGTGTTACCCATGGTGAGGCCACAGTGTGGCCTGAGCCAGTGCAGTTCTGGCTCATGCAGTGCCACTGTTAGACACTCAGTGGCCCTGTGGCTGATAGAGGTACAGGGTGGGCTGTCATCAGATGTTTTTGGATTAGTGGATCCAAGAGACAGCAAATGAAGCAGAAATGCAGCCCATGTGTTCTGTAAGCATAAGATTGAAAGGAGGTGATCAGTAAGAAGAAATGCGGACTGTCTGTCAGCTCTCCTGCATAAGGCTTTGGAAACGAACTTATGCCGGGCAGTATAAAAAACACCCTTCAACATCAATCTTTCCTTGCTTAAAGCAAACACTGATATGTTGCTGTGATGAGACTTGCAAAGTTCCTGTCTGTGTCTCTAAACATAATCTAACTTCTGTTTTTTCAAAGAAAGGTGCGAATTCTAAAAGAAAAGATTACATTGGGAATATTCACCATGTTAATCTCCTAAACTGTAGTTTGTACCCTTAGTAAGTACTGTTATGACTAACATGCATTTGTGAATTGATTGTATAAAGTGATGCAACTCCCACCTCCAAAATCTGCAGTTGGGGCTAGAGCTAAAGTTAAGTAAGCATAACTGGCTTTTTTCCTCTACTGTGGTCATGGAGTCTAAGGTATTATCTAGGAAAAATATAAAGCAGTCTATCATGTAAGTGGTTCTAAGATTTTTCTTCAGATATCTAGGGAGATGAGTAATTTTTGTTCATCGTGCTTTCTGTTCTCCATCTTTCTGTTATTTTAGAGGCTAATAATATGAATCCTGAGGTCAGATTCATCTTGCCTAGTTTTAGGAATGCTGGCTTTAGTCAGTCTTACAGGATTGAGCTAGCAACTGTCTTTCTCTCT